>NDFZ01005205.1:190242-215135 GCA_002192655.3 Mamestra configurata
GCACACGAGGTTGTCGACATGTGGAATGTGGACTCGGCTGTCATTGCGCCGATTGTCGTTACGGCCAATAGTCTCATGGCCAAAAGCTTCGACGACCATCTGTCGAAGCTGGCGTTACGCAGTTGGGTAAAGGGCCTGATACAGAAGGCAGTACTCCTCGATACGGATCGTATTGTGAGGAGGTTCCTTTCTCTGGAACTCTAACCACCGGTAGCTTGGACTCTGCTCCCGACACCGGCGGAGTACTACTTTTTATATTTTTAAATGATTTTTATTTAACGTGTTTTTTTTAAGAAATATTTGAAAATGTAAATTAGTATGTAAGGAAAATAAATAAAGAGAATAATAATAGTATCTATTTACATACATAAGTGTGGTAAGTGTCGTGAGTGTTGTGGAACACTCGGTTGGAACGAAGTTCCTGTCGTAGTATATTTTATTATAGATAAACGTATTATTTTTGTCTTGGGGATATTTTTGTCGGAGATATTTTGTCCGAGGATGAAGAATCGTGTCACCTTATGGATATCCGTCTACACTAAAGAAGGGGTCGTGACGGAGTCTTACAATTTTTTTCTCCTAGCCCCCATCCGCCCAGTCCGTGCCGTGTGATAAGGAACTTCGTTCCAAAAATTTTAAAACCGCCGACTAAAAAGAACTTTAAAAGTTAGTAAGTAATAATATGTAATATTGGTTTGGTTTCTTTAGTTTAACATTTAGTCCAGTCAATTTTAAAGTTGGACCGCAGGGGATGTTCCACTGACAATGGCAACTGCCATAACCACGAAAACCCCTAGATTTATTTCAATTCCACAAATAACAAGTTATAATCAGCTACTCAATTTAATCATTCGAGGTGGAGTCGAGTTGATATACTTAGGGGTTATTTATTTCTTGTCCTCATGATAACAAAAGGTTTCTACGAAATAGATTGCCATCTCTAAAATGTTTACTTATTCTCCTTATTAATAAGCGAGGAGCCGGTTTTGTCAAGTCGTCATGCCAGTTTTAGTGATTAGTGATAATGGGTTTGGCGATCATTAGTAAGTGTGGTTCTAACTTACTATTATAAAATGCGAAAGTTTGGATGGATGGATGTTTGTTACTCAACCTCTGAAATTTGTCACACAGATAGATTAATAGTTTGGAACAGCACATAGGCTTTTTTATCCCAGGAGTACCTATGTTCCTTTAGGATAATTTTCGACATTCTCGCGGGCGACGCCGCTAGCTGCAGTTGGTACCCTATATCCATAAAGCTGCGCAACTACCTACCTAGCTATAATGCCACACCAACGCCATAGATGAACATTAAAAACACAGCTTCTTCGCAGGTATTTCGCACATTAAATGAGATTGACTACGCATGCAACATTGAAATTGTCACTCAACACGAACTCGGCGTGTTCCTAGTGGTTGTCATTAAGTTCCCTACTAGCATCTCAAGGAACTGCCATGCCAATGGAGACGCCTTCAACGTGATGAAGAAGAACAGATGTCTTCGACTTTGCGACCTGATCGGCTCCAGAGACATGTTATCATCCTATTACGTCATCACTGTCAAAGGGAGAATTCGATTTAGATTTTTGAGCAACAGCAGCATCAACTCAGATATAGACGTGAGTATTTCTTTCTGCGACAGCCAAACCAAATAGTTATTGACTTTTTCTTTTCAATGCCCAATCAAATCTTGACATAGGTACCTATGTGAACCTACCTAAGGCTTGACAAATCGGAAACGAACCTTCGGGGGACGTAGATATTGAAGGTAAAAACTTTAATTAGGAAGTCGGTGTTTTTTATTGTTTTTTTGGTTTTTGACACCGATTTTCTAAATTAAGGTTATTTTATACTTTGAGTGTATTTTTATTTAACACGGAACACGGTTGTGTTTTTTTGTAAAAAAGTTTTTTATGATACCCCACAACTTGTGACATTATTCCCATAATTAGTGGTTGTACTATGTGCCGTAAAGGAATTACTTTGTGTGCCTTCGCAGTTCAAATCCAGACCAGCTCATAGTTAAATATCTACTTTGCTTTAGTACTAGTTTTTACTGATTTCAAGGTGAGGAGGTCACCGGTTTATATTTGAACTTCACAGTACAGTGCAAATAGCTATAAGTTAACCCAACACAAAAAGATTCATCAAAATCGGTTAATAAACAATAAAGTTATGCCCGAATAGATAACCCCAAAAACATGTTTCATTTTATTAATTCAGATTGACTTGTCGTACCCATAGCGTGCCGGCCTGATGTTATGTTATGTTATGAACTGGTGAAAAAAATAAACAGAAATGCTATTTCAGCAATACCAGGAGATTTGCAATCATTTATTGAAGAGTTTGCCTCCGAAGTTATTTATCAGATCTTAACCACGTTGAAACGGGACCAACTTGGAAAAATACTCTTCTAAACAAAAATAAAAGAATCATCTAAATCGGTTGACAATTGGCGAAAATATCGCTGAACAAACATTTTTCCTGGGATCCCAGCATCAGATCCTGAATTATACCTTCCATCATCAGCTCAGCAAGATGAGATGTTGATTACCAGGCACGATTATCTGAATTGTGTTAGAAAGTATATGTATATGAAAAACATTGGATGAGCCTTTAAAATTTGAGAGTTGCCCTCGATTTCCCAGGGATCCCATCGCTAGATTCTGACTTGGTGCCAATGGGACCACATCGGGAGTATAGGTTTTCGAATAAAAGGAGAATCATCAAAATCCATTCATAATTGACGGAATGATCGCATAACAAACACACAACAAAAATAACAGTCGAATTGAAAACCTCCCCCTTTTTGGAAGTCGGTTAAAATGCCTATTATTTTAAAGGATTTTTGTTATTGTGCAGTGTACTGCACTTTTTTTCGAAGTTTCAACAATTATTTTTGTAAGTACAATGTTACTTGGATGTACAGAATGCGTAGATGACAATATTTGTCAAAAAATAAGTAGATAAGTGTCACAGTTAGGCTGTTTAATAAAGCAGTAAACGTATGAAAGAAAATTACAACATTGTCAGATTGTCACCGGTCGCCTGTCGGTTATTTTAAATAGGTCCTGAAAATATACCTGAAAACCTTACAGTTAACTCTCAGTTAATGCATATTCTACTAGTATTACTAGTATTATCTGCATTAACTGATAGTTACCTACTAGTTAACTTGGCACCTGGTTTGAATGACGATTGTGTAAAGTACAGTGTGCAAACAAATTTTCGTTTTTTTTTTTCTTATTCTTTTAAACATATACATATTATTGAAGCTTTTACATGTATATGATTGAATCAGTATTAGGTCGCAACTTGAATTTAGATAATATTTTGCAATTCAAATCTTTTCATTTGATATCGCGATCTATGGGCAAGGAAATATTGGTAGTTATCATAGAAATATATTGTTATGTTACACTATAATTGCTCTAAAGTCTTTGTAATATAAACCGCTCTGTATTTTGTCAAAACATCATTAAACATAGTTTTACACATATTACGATATCACGATAGTTGGTATTTTCTCTGTGTAGCAAAGTACTCCGACTGTAAAAGCGACTTTATTAAAATTAAAATTTTAAGAATTTTGTATTGAAATGGCCTGTACCTGCCAAAATCAAAATAAATTTAATGTCAAATATGCATACATAAAAACACAATTTAAGTATTTACGAACACTTATACACAATATACGAACTTTAAATAAAACAGCTATATAAACAAGTAGCCATACCTATGTATTTCGGCATTCAGAGGGCGCTGATCGTGAACAAAAATCAAAAACGTCAGTTGTAAGTACATCTCATATTGAAATTAAAATTATTAGTCTGTGATGCTAACGCTACTGCAAGGCGAAGGCGGCGGCGGCGGGGCGCCGCGCGGGGAATAGGGAGGTGGGTCGAGTTTCGAGCCAGGTGCCAAGTTAACGCGTACGGGTTAGAACAGATTCATATCACTATCTGGGGGACCCGAGCTACGCCTGTAGGCGGTTGTACGTGGGGATCGTGCGATCGATGGCCCTTTATGGGGCCCCGATCTGGGCGGCTGACCTGACGGCCAGCACCATCACTGTTCTGCGGAGGCCGCAGAGGGTGATGGCCGTCAGAGTCATCAGGGGATATCGCACGATCTCCTACGAGGCGGCTTGCGCACTGGCCGGATCTCCGCCGTGGGACCTGGAGGCGAAAGTGCTCGCGTCACTACATAGGTGGCGCGAGGGCGCGCGGGCGCGCGGCGAAAGACTGACGCAGCAACACTTGGAGCTGCGTCGGTCGCAGCTGCGCGAGGTCCTGGTGGCGGAATGGCGGGACAGGCTTTCGAGCCCTACCGCCGGCCTCATCACCATCGAGGCCATCCGGCCAGTGCTCGACCTCTGGCTCGGGAGAAGGCACGGCTCCCTGTCGTTTCGTGCGACGCAGGTCCTCTCGGGGCATGGCTGCTTCGGGAGGTTCTTGTGTCGCATAGGCAGGGAGCCGGACGCTCGATGCCACCACTGCGTCGACTGTCGGGAGGACACGGCACGGCATACGCTTGCAGAGTGTGCAGCTTGGGAGGAGCCGCGCCGTGCCCTCATCTCTGTTGTAGGCGGTGACCTCTCGCTGCCGGCCGTAGTCCATGCTATGGTCGGCGGTGAGGAGTCCTGGGACGCGGTGGTCTCCTTCTGCGAGACAGTTATCGCGCAGAAGGAGGCTGCGGAAAGGGAGAGGGAGATCACAACCGCTCTCCCTGCCCGCAGCAGGCGCATCGGGCGTCGGAGGAGGGCATACGCTGCCCTCTTCCGGCCCCCCTAACTGGGTCCAGGGGCGGCGGACTTGGGGATGTCCGTCGCCCCCCATTCATCCGGACCCGAGGTGGCGGCGCGTGGTGTTCCCGTGCGCCCCTCTTTGACGTAGCGAGGGGAGTCAAACACCTCACTCCCCTCGCCGACGCGAGGTGGCCCGCAGAGGCGGGCCGGCACCAGCCGGGGATTGCGGATGTCGCATACGTTCCCGCGATCCCCGGCGTAGGTGGGAGATGGAACACCGGGGTGGTTTTAGTCAGTAAGAGTCTGACAGACCCCTCCACCCGCCCCAGGGTGGAGGATTTCCATGAGGATTTCCCCCCGAGATCAAAAATAAAAATAAATAGATTCATATCACTAAGTTGGCTGTCAGTACCTACCTATGAAATCTCTGTTTTCACTGCAGATAAATGTGAACATAGTACTAAGAGTTATAAAATAGAAGCAAAACCGGAATTTCATATCTGCTTATTATGTACCTATATACATACGTCGTTAGTTTAAAATTAAATTTCACGGTACCTAAGCCTTATCGGTATTCATACATACGGTGTACAATTTGGAACTGTTACTCGGTACAACGACTCACATACTTTTTGCTGTCGATGTACAACTGTTTTAGTTAAAGTTATTACGAAACAATCTCTTACTTAACTTTTTATGCCGCGAAAACTTCCTCTCTCTAGCATTATAAATACCGGTTTGTTCGTAAATAGACGACGTGTCTTAGGTTTATTTTTATCCATATTACGTTAACCAAAAACTTTGTACGAAAATTACGCGGTCGTAGGAGTATAAAATTTGCACAGTTAAAGTTTATATGGAGAAGATGTGCAGGAAGCTAAATTTTTTTAAAAGAATGCTTAAAGTACATTAAATTAATAAAAAAAACATTACACACACTACCATGCGTTTGACACACACAAATATATGTATATTCGTTTGTTTATGGTTAAAGTCTGTCATCAAACACAAGTTTAGACAAGCAACAGCGAGTCCAGCCAAGTTCAAACAAAAAGGAACTGGCGACGCAGCAGTGTGACAAACCATTTCGCGCTACTTTTGATCCCTTCACAACTCGAAACCTATTTAAACTACATTCATATTTTACTAGTTTTTTTGCCAGCATATAATTTTTTAAAGGGTAAGGATATGTCGACTTTTCAATATAAAAACTGTAACTTGCGTCTAACTTATAGATGATAAGTTAAGCCAAATAGAAGATAACATGTATGTGAAAACTAACCAAGTCGAACCTTGAGATTAATTTATCTTATTACAGGATTTATCCATAGAACTTGGCACCCATTTAGATCTCAATTATTTTGTCGCTGAAGTCGACAATTGCGCATATTTTTTTATTAACATTGAACTTGGCTCCAATTTTCACGTTTATGTTTTTGATGGTATATAGTTACCTACTCTTTACTTAAAATTAAAATTAATTGTAATCGCATATTGACCACTGAGCGGCCACTACTTATATTAAAGAGCCTAGTAACCGGTACCAATAAGTTCACATTAAATTAAATGATTCTAGGCGAGCAACACGATAAGCGTTCTCTCTAAGATACCTATATAAATGAAACCTTTCTTTCAGGCGGATTTGTATCAAGTGACTGCGACCTCTGCCAGGCTGCAGCCACAGACTAAGTGCAACTTCAGGAACGAAACACTTTGTGTGATAGACCAACAGAACTTTTGCTTCACAAGCGGTGTAGTGTGCGATGGAATCAAGAACTGCGGCGTCTCTGATTGGTTAGTCAACTCCATTGTAAGGGCTTTGAACTAATTCGTATGGAAGCAGTTGGTCTAGTATGTAAGAAAGTTGCGGCGCACGATGATTTGGAATAACCAGTAAACCAGTTTGGAGGAAACTTTAACTAGCCCATAATGCTCCCGAGAGACATTGCTTTTAGAGCAATATACGTCAGGACACGGGTTACGTTACCGAGATATTTGGATGTAAACTACTCATAGATCTATTCGTCCCAACATGTCGACAATGCAACAGTTTTTGATGGTTTAGACTCTATGCGTAGATACTTTGATTCAACTAACAGCCAAGAGTACTTTTCTTAAGTAAATGCAATGTAATGCGAGGCGGACTGAGGTTTACAATTAAGAACTGTCTTGACATTGACATTATGACTTTAACGGTAATTAATTTATAGGATTTTCTTTAATCGTGTTTACGTAACCTTGTGTAAATATCTGTCGGTTTGGGGCAAAATAAATATTTCCTATACTTTAGGAATCGTAGAATAAAGCCGATTTTTAAAGTTAGAAATACCTTCTCTCAACTTAGTCGACATGACAACGGAAAAGCCTCCGATTAAAGTAAATCTAAACAAACATTTTAAAGAGGAAAGATTTTATTTATTTGTATGGTTGTTTGTTACGATTTGACTCAAAAACTACTCAACTGATTTTCAAATTATTTCACCATTAGAAAGCTACATTATTAACTTAAAACAAAGGCCATATTTTATTTTCTTAAAACATAGAGATCTGTACAAAAATTGCAATAATGTAAAAAATTATTTGAAGTGCGCTGAGAAAACAAAATCGGCGAGGGTAGGTATATGTCTAACTATTATGGTTGTCACAATGTTCGCTTTTTGTTTCTAGTTATTGAATCAAATCCCGGGTGGTATGTGATTGTGGTGATTTTGGTATCATGATATTAACCCTTATCCATTTAAATGATTATGTACGTGTAAATTACACTTTAAATTATTCAAATCGACTTTTGCACGCTGGTTTGAGCGCCTTTATAGGGCGTTCGAAATTGATTAGTTAACCTTTCTTTTATTGTTTTTCATTGGAAATGCTTCTTAAGCATAGATTATTAAATAACTAATAAATAAAATACATCTTGGAGTGTATTATATGTAAAATATATTTAAACGGCACATATGCGAATAAGTAAATTTAAATGAAACAAATATATGTAAGTAAAAACCAAAACTCAAAAGTAAAACTCAAAATTATAACATTAAAACTAAATAAAGTTAAGTTAAACCAAAGGAATATATAAAATATTTACTTATAAGTATGCTAGTTGGGATTTTCTAATAAACTTATAACGTTACATAGAGTTAGATTAGAGCGTTAAAACATCAAACAAAGAAACTCCACATCAGCTTAATAATATTACTAGCTTTGTCCCGCGATCTCGTACGCGCATATCCCATTGCCGTATAACCTATTAATATAAGTTTAATTTTTATCAGAGCCTTCCTCATGAATGTGGCTATCATAAACAAAAATAATTTTTCAAATCCGACTGGTAGTTACAGAGATAAGCGCGTTCAAACAAACAAACAAACTCTTCAGCTGTATTATTATATTAGTATATAGATATAGGTATAGTAAGTATAGATAGATAGGTGGAGTCGAGTTGTAGGACTATTTCTGGACTTCTTACTTCTTTAAGACCTCCTGGTGTTAGTCAATCAACATTAAATAACCCAAAGAATTTGTTCAAGACCCGTTACTATGCTGACGGTATGTTTGCATTTAGGTTAAGTACCTTCAATGCATTACAATTGGGCTATCATTCAATCATGAACTGAGCCAAACCTATTACTTACCGTTACTTTTGTAGTAAGTACCATACGTCCACGTCGCGGTTTGAGTCTGTCAAACACACTCCACGACGATTCTTAGGAAGATATAGTTACGAAGGAATAGGTAGTTGGATTATTATTATTATTATTGCACTAGAGCGCAGCTCGTTGGTAACTGTGCAGGCAGTAGCTACTATGGTAGGCGCCAGATAAACTTGCACTAAAGTACATTGACCTTTCCTTTAAATCCCTTTGTAGATACCCAAACAATAAACTATGAATCATTTTTAGGGTTCCGTACCCAAAGAGTAAAAACGGGACCCCATTACTAAGACTCCACTGTCCGTCTGTCTGTCACCGGGCTGTATCTCATGAACCGTGATAGCTAGACAGTTGAAATTTTCACAGATGATGTGTTTCTGTTGCCGCTATAACAACAAATAATAAAAATTTAACTAGCTTAAAAATTAAAGGGGCTCACATAGAAGAAACGTGTTTTTTTTTGGTAATGGTACGGAACCCTTCGTGTGAGAGTTCGACTCACACTTGGCCGGTTTTTTTGAATACTATAGACCGTAAAGATCACCATAGAAGTCGAGACAGGGCAGCTTTATGTCTTTATTTCTGTTTTGGATATTAAGAAAGTCAATAAATGTAGGTGGGTCAATGAACGTTATTGCACATTTATCTGGCGCATATTCGTACCATAACTAATATCTATACTTCTAGAGTATATATGCTAAATATATTGAATGGAACCAGTATTCTATATACGTGGGCACTTGTGATTTAGTAACACAAACACACTCGGGTTCCATTCATTTTACTTCCTGATTCACAATTATGTGCTTGTATCTGATACAGGCTTACCTGTATATATCATTTTCAGAACGTGATAACTGATAACTAAAACCGGTTTATCTCATTCCTCCATTACCTAGCCTAGTAAAGCGTGCTTTACGTCAAATCACAAGTCACACTGTATGTTTGAAACCAATTGCAATTCAGGAAGTATTTCCGTAAATACAGTCCATAACTTGAAATAAAAAAAAAAGAATTAACAATATTGTTCTCATTGAACATCCGCTATTTCCTCCAAGTGAAGATAAAGTGTTTTATGTTCAATTTTGCTTTGTAGGTTTGATGAACGGAAATCCGAGTGTAGCTTACCTATAGAATACCTGGGGTATGCCCCTGTGGTCGCTGTGGTCGCGGCACTGATATGTGCACTACTGGCCGGGGGGCACATCCTCATGCGATGCCTCCCACCCTTAGCCAACTCATTCTTCATATTTAATGCCAATGAGGACAACAGACTATGCATCGATCCCGTCTTCAAATCACCTGCACATGTACCCTTCGTAGTGGACAAGGCTAAGAGGACTTCGCTCATTCCGGTTGGTTTGTTTATGTCATGATGAGTGAACTTTATTATTTTTTTTATTTAATATGGGTTTGCTCTTGACTCTAGTCTAGGTCTTACCCAGAAGATTTTGTTTTAAGTTATACGTGTTTAAGTTTATATGTTAGTCAAAAAAATTCTGTCAATATTGTTTAAAAACAAAGGAGTTCCAAGTACAGTATTTGAGCCCCAGCCGCCTGTTATATAGACAGGACCATCCTAGAATAGCCACCTAACATTATACTACCTATATTAAATTCAAGATTTATTTTTACTCTGGTTGTCCCATACTTACTACTACTCCGCTATTTCAACTTCTAAAACATCGGCCCATTAGCTCAGTTGGTTAGAGCGTCGTGCTAATAACGCGAAGGTCGCGGGTTCGATCCCCTCATGGGCCATTACATTCTTTTTGGATTTTCCTCTCATCTTTGCCTTATTATGTAAAGAGAAAAAAACTTGTTTGTTTATTAATTTTGATGTACCTATATGACGAATATACATTATAAGATTAATGATACAGATTTTTTCATCGTACTTATAACATCGCAGGTTTCCAGTACATCCTCTAGCGAGCAATCGGAAGTTATCGAACTGCATGAGCTTGGCCATGAACCGCAAGACCAAGATATGCCATCGTCAAGCCTATCTACAAACGTGAGTGCTTGTTTTTATGTTAAAGCTTCCCTCACGATGTTTGTCTCTATCGTACATCAGTGGTCTCCGACACATGAAGAACGTGATATTTGTGTGATTCAGTGTCTTGTTTGTGTAGGTAAAGCAATCCATATTATTTTAAGGTTTCAAAATTTAAGGTATATGGTTTTAGAATTAATGAAAGCAAGACCATTAGAGGGGGTGAATGGAAGATGAAACATGTTATGCCGATCCCCTGTACCATACGGTGTTACACGGGGTTTGAAAGCGGGCCGAAACGTAATTTACATGGCAATACCCCAATTATTCATAACTACATTGGACAATTCATAATTCAAACATTTACCGCACTATAACAATAAATAATGTTTAAAGGTTAATTGAAACATACTAATTTAGGCACAATTAGAAGATATAGGTGCTTGAATGTGACAAGATTTAAAAAAAAAATCGTTTGAAATGTCAGGGGTTGCTATGAAATGGTTAATGGGTACTTAGTTATTTATATAATTTCAATTACTCTGCACTTACACTAAGTACGAACACGTACAGAGGGTCACAATCTATTAGAAATTATTATGAAATGTTAATTCAGATAAGTTGCGTAAGCCAAATGCGTAACGCAGCTACCCTTGAATATACACCCCTCTAGTTTTCACAATTTAACAATTACATTGCGCCATTTTCGCTGCCGAGCTAACAAAGTTTTCAAACATTATGAAACTTATTACAAACGTTTAAAATTTGTTACGTAATACAAAAAGCAAAGGAACAGAATTATATTAATGAAAGAAAGGTTATCAATTACCAATGACGTATTATATAGGTATAGACGCGTCATGCAATCATCTAACATCACAGCTCTAAAAACCAGCGCAAGCACTAGGTACTAATCGGTAGCTAGCAAGATAGCTAAATACATGTTTTTTTTTTTTTGTCGGGCACCACTCGCAGTTCAGCACGCTAGGGCTGGTAACTGCTTAACCGGACGTACATAATGTATACGTGCGCGGGGTATATATAGAGCCGGCCGCGGTACTTGCCTTCCTTTTGTTGCCATTTTAGAGGACAGATAACGCATCTATAGTTTTTTAATCATTTTGGTTTTTTACCCTTTTAATTTCAGGACACGCAGCAAGGTTTAAAAAGGAAGTCTACAATGAAATCAATGACTGCAAAGCTTACACGTACGATACGTTCCGTTACTGGGCGAGGAAAGATCTTACGCGGGTCTCTTACTGGTGGCGATTCGGTTACTGGGGATGTCGAGACCCCATTGAAGATACATAATTATTAGGAAATAACAGATTTTTGTAATAACCATGGCAGTTAACATAACCTAATGATAACATATTTGCGGTAGTTACAAGAACTGTTGCAACAAGATATTTATGTCTATTAAAATAGAATAATTTAACACCTTCAAACCTAAGTGTCTACTTGTTAGCTTGTATCTGCAGTGAAATAATATGCACCAACTAAATACTAACGAGAATCTATATTAACTCGAACGACGCCGCAGCGAAAAGCTAGTAAGTAACCTATTACTTTGAACTCGACTTTTTGCAAAATATTTTAGTAGTTACTTGCATGGCGACATGTCCATGGTGACCAATTATATTAATATCTCTCAACATATGTAACGTAAACAAACGCAAATACAGAAAATAATTATAATATTATTATAATGGAGCAATAAATCAAGAATGACCGCAATTCGATTTATCCATGTTTTTTATCTCATTTCTACAATGAAACACGGTCACCTCGTACGTATTCAAATTGATGGTGGCTCTTCACTTGGCGTATTTGCGCAAATATTTGCCTTGCTAATTGGTTAAAAATTACCTTTATCTTGATGGGTCTAGGGTATACCATAGAGACCATCAAGATAAAGGTATTTTTTTGTATATTCGAGTTATTTAATAAAGTAAGTGCCACCTTTAAATGAAGATCATTTTTTATCAAACAAATATTCCCATGATGTAAAATTGCTTTTTTATTTTATTTTACAAAGGCTTTGCAACTCTACAAAATATCCGCTTTTGGCTGCCTAAAAAGCAACAGCACTTTTTGGTGGTTTTTAGGGTTTCGCAACCAACTGCCAACGAAACCCTATTACTGAGCCGTCTCTGTCCTTTCGTCCGTCTGTCCGTTCGTCTGTCTATGATCGGGACGTGACCGGGTTTTTATCATTATTATATTCACTTACTGTTGAGGTAGATTTATTGATGACAAAGTTACATTTATTCTGCTTTTAATGTCCAGGATCCGTCAAATCTAGTAATGGACTAGAAAAATTTCTTCTCAAACATTAACTTATGAACAGTGATGTTTGGCTTGCGGCAACATCTTATATTGCTAAGTCCACTCGTGCGTACTTGACAGGTATAACTTAGAACTTATTGCTCGAAATCGACCCAAAATGTATGAAGAGAAATTATTCACGGGGCTTAATTTATGTTTTAATAGTACGTACGTGTAGAACCGCCATTGGGACCAGTCGAAGTGGACTTCCCTTCAAAAGTCAGTTTTTTATACTGCGTCGATGGAAAAGACATCATCATCATCTAAATGAGCCGCCGTATAATTTGCAGCTGATGCTCTGAAGGTTGTTTGAGAACAATTTAATCTCAGGTAAACTGTTTATGTCGGTCTCACGGTGGTTGACAGGGAGAAGAATGATGAGAGTTGCCGAGAATATCGTGATATTGGAGAGGTAGGACTATGTCCAGCAGTAGACCGCAGTAGGCTTATGATGATGGCACATTTTTGTAGTTGACCCAAAACATTTTTTTTATGTGTTGAGCCCTCTCTGAACCTCGCAACATTTTGTGAATGTCATAGACTATGTTATGCATTTTCAGGCTAAAATATGCAAAGTAATAAAACTGTTCAGTGATAGATAAGGAATATAGATTGATAATAGAAATATAGAAAGTTAGGGGATTAGAGTATAAACTCGACAGAAGGCCTGGTTTGAAGTTTTAAACAGCTACACTGATTAGAACGAACCGGAATCTCAGACCATTAAAATTCGGTCTGAGATTAATTAATTAATTGTTGTCACATGACAGCTTTACCTCCAACATCTCAGCAACGTGACACTTTAGGGATGGTGCCCTAAAGTGTTGATACTATTTTTTGTTTGTTTAAGTGTCCTTTACCCATAAATACAAATTTCACCGTGCGGCGCGAAAAAATCAAATTGGCGGCAGGGTAGCTATACCTCAAAGGTTCGATCCCCTTTGTTCATCGCATTCCATTATGTTAAACACAAGGTACCTATTTTCCACTCAGCCGTTCGATTGTCAAAAAATACAAGTTGCCATTGTTTTACTACTGTTTCTGCTAATTGTGGCCGCTGAAGGTATTGTTAAATGACAGCATTTACCTACCAAAGAATGATGAGTCTTAAATTCATTTACTAACACAACGCATATCCTAGACCTATGGGCCTACAAGTTTGGAATTTTGCACAAGATATTATCATAACGACGGCTAGCACTAAGAATTAAAGGATTTAAATATGCAAAATTAATCCCCTGAAGGAGCCCTAGTAAGTTTATTTCAAAATTCGACTTCTTGAGAAGTCATTAGACGTGGAAATTGGTACTTAGACTTCTGTAAATAAGAAGGACCTATTAAATACCTGAAAGTTATTTGTACTGCAGCACTGTACCAGTACTGTACCACGGGCGAGGTTCCCTGTGACCTCGCCCGTGGTACTACTTAATGATATCGAAGATTGTAGTAAATAAGAGATCTATAATGATCAAACGAATACTTATTTAGGCCATCTAGCCACGCACAATGGCCCAACATCAGGACTAAGTGCGGAAACCATACCCCAATAGATAGATAGGCCCTCTGGCTTAGAAGGTAGTTAATACATTACTGACATAGGTATATAAAAACAAGTCATGTTTTTTTTCATTCATATTTAAAACACTATTTATGTTTTTGCCAGACGGTTCGAAAGTTCCAACGACTAACTGGTCTGCCAACAATCTGCAGCCAAGGAGTTCACAGTACCTACCTTAAAGTTGTTTTTGAAACTCATCCTCAAAGGAGATAAATATGAGATAGACGTAAGTATGAAATTTCGTGGGAAACAGCTTGTAATAAAAATATGTTGGACCACATTTTTGCTATGACCGTGACATTGATTCATAGTTTACCATGATGAGACGTATTAAAGTAAATACAGGTAGATTTACTAGTCTGTATTATGGCAATCGAATATCAAACGGAGCTAATTAAGATGTGCATGAATAAGAATTGCTATCGATAATGCGGAAAATCGTAACATATCGAAACGCATTTAGATGTGGGTAAAATATTTAAAGAATTCATGAAATATGTGGCAATAAAGGTAGATAATAAATTATACTCAACCGTTTATTGCCATAGAGAGAACAAGAATGGTCTTGAATCCGGACATGACATGGATAAGAGTATAAGATCGAGTTATCTTGTTCAATACAGTTACCAGCCTCATCTATACTGTCGTTCAAAGAAACTGTATCAATATACAGGGTAGCTTTGAAACCACGGTCTTCCGTACTGTTTACTGATGAGTGCAAAAGACCACCTCGACAATAGAATCTTCTTCTACCATCTGCACCAAAAAAACATGCCACGAACTTATCAGTAAACAATACGGAAACCAGTTGTTTGTTAGCAACCTTGTAAGTTGATGTAGTTTCTTTGAACGGCAGTGTAATATAAATTGTCATATAAAAGTGTTATTTACAACCAAAATAATAAAACAAATAAATATCATTTATTTATCACAAAAAAAAATGTACTGCAAATCATGATCAGTTCAACGCTAGCAGCGTTGAACTGATCATGATTTGCCATGATCTCCCCAAAAACACCGTTAGAAACTACCACAGAGGTGTTCCTATCCCAGCAGAGGACGGGGGGAAAGGGACTCTTTTAGCTATCGTGCCTACTCGCCATGATTCAGGGTCAGGTATGGTTCGGGTCGGAGGCGAACAATTTTATGTTTAATAGTTCGTGCGAATGCATGCATTGCTTTATTAGTTTCGACACCTATCTTAATCCGTAAACTACACTTGTCTACACTAGTGATATGGACCGTAAACCGTTATCGTAATTCGTATCAAGTCCGTTACACTATTCAAACCACTGCACTACAAATCCTGAAGATCAGAATCAACAATAGCGACCGCTCGACGAGACCCTGAGAAATGATTTGACTATTTTGGATCCCGCAACAAAATTAATATGAAAAGAACAGCATAGGAATAAGAAACCTTGCAAGTTTAAAGTTTAAATCATAATCATTATCCTAATTAGGTTTCTCAACTATTAGAGGAGCGCGCGACATTGTTTAAAAACATAACGAGTTCCAGGTAAACACATTGGTAAACACAAAACATAATAAAGAACATAAATAAAGAAATAAACTCACTTGAATATATTAAGGTAGGTGCATGTATATTATATTATGTGGGTACAACAGCTGTGCTTACACAATAACATGAAATTATAACCCATGAATTTTAGCATAAAATTATTCAATCGTCCAAGCATGGAAAGTAATGTTAGTGCTGAATTAATTATTATTAGGAACACTAATATCAACTATTTATGTTTAGGGGTTTATTCGTTTCTTTATTGATCGCAAATATACGTTGTGCACAGCAGCAATTGCGCAAAGCAGGGAATAATAAAAGTTCACATGGTAATAAATATGTCACAAGACTTACTTGGATAGTATTTACAAGCGACGTTTGACGAATATCGAAGGATTTTGCTCGGCAGCGCGTCGTATGCTGCGACACTCGCTACTTGCTCGCTGCTTGTTGACACTGTACTGAGCTTGCATCCGCAGTCGTAGCACCAATAGCTGCCGGTTACCACCACTACGGATTGTGTCAAGGCACCTCTCGCTGCAGTCCGGTGAGAGGCTCGGCAGCGGGCGTCGTATCGTAGCTCAACAACTTTAACCGTCTTGTTATACTGAACTCAAACATTTTTTACGAGTAGGTATCTGGTCTCGGATATCATTCTATCGCGTGGAAAAACTATCAAAGGTCGATGATTTAATTATTGATATTTAACAACTCAAACTAGAACTATCGACAGTAGATTGGAATATCCAAAAACAACAACCTGCATCTTTTCTTAAATAAGCATGTCATGGGAAAGTTAGGAAAAAATTGCGACTTTTTGGAAAATAAAAGGATCAGTGGGTCGTCTTAGGGGAAGTAATCACTCTCATAATATTATCATCTTGGGTTCATCAATTTTAAAGCAAGTTTAGGTTTCTAACGCAAAGCAAACTGGACGCCACATCGTGTGATCTTGACATTTTGAAATGACTATGAACATGATCTTGTGTGGTATGTGTGAGCAAACACTTTTCTATAAATATATACCTCTATAACTCAATAATGTACGTCAACAGATGGCGCTGTCATCACGTCTACTTCGTTTTCCGTTTTCCGGAAACAAATAGTTTAATACATCTAGTTGTAAGCGATATTTTCATAATCTAATTAAACAAAAATGTGTAGGTAAAGAAACTGTGCGTCAGTACTAGTGTAGACAATTAATAATTTCAACGTAAAATTGTGTTTTTTCAACAAAAACTATAACTCGGTGAAAACAAGCTAAGTTGCAAAAAACTGATTTCAATTCTAACATTTAAATATACAGCTATCAAAGTTCACAAAAATGTATAAAGTAAAATAAACTACCTTAATGTCAAATAAAAAAAGAACATATTTGATAGCTTCCTAACGAACTTTTGTTCTTTTTTTTAAACTAATGGCATACGCCGTTTACTTGTAGGTATGTAAGAACCAAATACCTCGTAGAGAAATGTTTTAAATAGTGCACAAGAATTGTGGAACCAACAATTATTCGAACACATGTGACGATCGAACGCGTCTTTTTGTAAATCTCAATTTCAATTATTAAACAAACTTATCGGTCCTAACAACTGACTAACAGTGAAATTAATTGTATAAGAAAACTGTTTTTCTAAGTTTTGATAATAAGCTGATAATAAAATTGTCATAAAGAAAAATATTTCAAATGCCTGCAAACCAACAAAAAATCCAATTAAAAATTATGTTGTTTCAAAAGATGACTACTCATCATTCTCAGGAAGGACACACAGACACATGTAGTTTCATATTACCAAAGTGCACAAATCAAGAATAAAGACAAACCAACGATAAAAAATTACTTAGAAATAACTGTACTGGCAGAAAACTAAAGACAAGGAATAGTTCAAAGGCTGATTATCAGGAAAAGTGAACTTTTTCTTAACAAGATTACAACATATTTGTAGACTGCTATCAGAGAACCTGATACTAACTCAGAATTTGTTTTACTATTACTAGTTGATTGCCGGATCAGTCAATAATATATTCATTTTTGTTTCGGTCTCGTATTAGAGTACTCGCTTATGAGAAAATGATTTTTCTTCACATTTTACACGTAAATTTTTCCGATGTATAAAAAAAATCTGCTATTCGACCATAAACATCGGTCCGGCTGTTCTTGATTTATAATTTGTGTTATTAACCCGATTAGTATAAGTATAAAATAAACCCGAAAATGAACTGAAGTAGCCGGCTAATCTTTAGTTTATTGTTACACATATGTTATCAATGTATGATGAGAAATGTCGTAAAATACAATTCGGCTCTTATCTAAATAAAATAGAAGATTTATGTTAAAACAACAGGAAAAATACAACGATGTCTAACGAGCACAGTTTTTATTTGTAAGCAAAAAACTTTTACTTAACTTAGCGGAAAATTCAAAAATATTATTCCCACCAAGTTTTCGTAACTTGGTGGGAATAATATTTATTCATTTTCCCTTGGTGGGTGATTCCGACTCCACGCTCTTTGCTGGTTTTATTCTCCAATAATTTTTTTTCCTTTACTCAAAAAACAGACAAAAACAGAAAATAAAGGAAACAAGAAGTTATTTTTGGGCAATTTTCAACATAACGTTTCAAACCATAAAATTTACCACGAGATTATACAATAAATAATGTTTTTATTATATTGTGAAATTTTGCTACCAAATGTCTATCTGTCTCTGGTTGGCCATCTTTACATAGTTTTTTAAAACAAAGTCGATTCCATGACAGTAGTTCCTCATAGAATTTGTAAAAATGACATCTTAGGATCTAGTTAAGTCAATTAATCTAATCTACTGTCCATAGTTAATTATAATCTGCTGATAAACCCTAGCTTTTGACCTTACTACAGTTGTTGGAACGACGAACAACGAAAACTGAATATTTGGAATAAATTTTTACGCATCACAATTTGATAGTCTATAGGTAATATCTCCGTGTCGATTCGAGAAATTGTGCAATTATCTGGTGACGTGTACAATGATACAGGTAACTAGACTACTTACGGTCAGCGACAGAAGCCAATTTAAAATACTTTAAAATTACACGTAACCTTTAAAAATGGATTCATGAGTCTACATTTTAGGGTTCTGTATCCGAAGGGTAACCAATGGAACCCTATTACTAAGCCTCCAGTGTCTGTGTGTCAGCGGGTTGTATCTCATGAACCGCAATAGGTAGACAGTTAAATTTCTTACAGTGAAATAGAGAAACTTCACTCTGGCACAGTGGTTCTTAAACGGTGGTCCCTGGTTGTAACAAAAGTGGTCTGCGAAGCCATCCTAATATCCGATATTTTCGCACAGATTAATAAATTGAACCTACAACTGTAAGGGTCAGAAACTACGAAGTTATTTGTAATGCGATACTAACTTGAAAGATAATTGAGTCGGAAAATTAATATTGACAATTCTTTTTCCATTTAAATCCAAATCATCATGAATTTAAAATTATGTTAAAATTTAAAACGACTCTAAAACTGTAATACTAAAAAGGGAGAAAAGTTTTATGATTTAAACATCTAAAGTAAATATGCCAACTACTACGTGCGACATATCAAATAAAAGGGCTTATTGTTATGGTTTAATTTAATTTCTTTTTTTCATAATTTTAAAATAATTGGTTTTGAAGTTATTATAGAAATTAGACGAAATAAGACCATTTCCAGCCCTTAGCTCCGAAACTACTGAGCCAAAAATTTTGAAAAATATGCAGATATTTATGTTATTTTATCTATAGATTACAGGAAAACCTATAAGAAGTCTATAGTGTTAAAATAACGTAAAGCTGTGCTACTGGTAATAACTCCTCATTACACGACACTACCTTTCGCGAGCATCTGCATCATAGTTAGTCTCCCTCAAATATTCTCTATTTTATCTAAAGTTAGGTACTGTTGATCTTTTAGGCTGAGGCAACCCATATTGCGCCAAGTTATTTCTTGACTGCGCTAACACTGCGTCCTCGATCAGCGTTAGGCATCTTTTGTACACTTGACTGTGCGCAACTTCTTGTTACTCTCTCTCCGGTTGCCGTTTAATGTCTTCCAAAAGACTGTCTTTGTATTTCTCCCAGAGACTTAAATGATCAGATAGTTGACGAAAAACTAACATTATAGCAAATAGATCTCGCAGCTTCGAAGACGGTCACATAATGCCGCTTCCTCTAAAGTAGTGTCTCAATGCTTGTCGCCTTCGAGTAATCTTAAGGTCTTGCATGCTGACTAAAATGTTGGATGAAATATACCATTCACAGTCGTTAACCTCATGGCACTCCATGAGCTTAGAGGGCCGACATCTTTTGAAGACCTAAAAAGTTTAAATAGTAGCACTCAGTCTTATTTGGATCCGTTGGTTTGGGTTGGTTACCCTTTTGCTACGGAACCCTAAATTAAACAAAATCAAAAGTTGAATCGATATTGAATAACTATCGTTCATAAATTTATTATTAAATGTCAATTGAAACTTTTCTTTGTCTTTAATTTTGCTTGTTCCGTGTGCTTTTGCCTTAATATTACTGGTAGGGATGAGATCTCTCGTGATCTGTCATATTGTATAAACAATAAGAGCTTCGAATTTGTCTCATGCACAATTGCACATAAATACAACATTGACAACCGAAAACCTAAAAACATTTTAATTATTATAGATATATTCACAAATATTATTGTAAAAAGCACAGGCATTACGACTTTTTAGCTTTGTCAAAATGGCTCATATGACCAGAATTGTGTTGGCAATATTATTATACATATTTGAATTAACGTTACACAATATTCTTGTTATTGACGTGAAGAACCTTTTTATTTAAAATTTTGGGTCGTAAATCAATCCTATCTTTTAAAATATAAGGTTTACTTAAAAGTTAGCTTCTGGGTGTTAAAATACATTTAAGTAGATACCTACAAATAAGTATCACTATTCCATTTCAATATAAGTCTACGATAAACAAAATAATGGACCAAAGCTACTCGTATTATAAATTTACGTATTTTCACTGTCCTGTAAAGTTGCTATTTTGGCTTTTACGACTTTTCTACCCGAAGTAGCGATTTGTATAATAAAACAAAGTTTCGTGAAAATTACAATGTAATTAACCGACATCAATTTGCTTACTTGGACATCATCGTCCTACGCAAAAATTACATCATCCAAGTGAGCAAAAATCCTCGTATAATAAAAACTAGTGAGCCAAACTCAATCAATTTTTTACGGGACCAAATGGTACCCCATCGAACTAAAAAGGAATCACATAAATTGGTTAAATTTAATATGACACAGGAAAATTGCAAACTCCGTAAGATTGTCATAAATCTTTTTTAGAATATAATTTCTTGATATATTGTGAGCATATCATTTTGAATACAACAAATCCTATCCAAATTCAATAGTTTCAAATAAATCCATGCCTTATTGAGAAAAACGAGTTTACATTCTACGCGATATTTTACAATCTTACAGCGTGTGCAATTTTCCGGTGACATTATACTAATCGAATAGAGAAACTTTTCCTTTTTTTGAAGTCAGTCAAAAATAAGTATTATTTTACTAGACCGGTTTTTAATCTGAGAATTAGTACAATCTGTATTGCCAAAATATGTTCTTCATTATGTATTCATTATTTATTGTAGAAATAAAAAGAACTAGTAATCTGCTTTAATTACTTTGTCTATTCTAATAAAATAGTGCTCTGGCAAGACGGGGTAAATTGGGATAACGGGGCCCTGTAGGGGTTGGTCTCAGGATCACGTCGAGGTTAAGAAATGGTGTTCGTATCCCCGCCACGGCAAAATAAAAGCGGATACTGCAGGGCATCGTATCAGTCCAGAAAAAGCTTTTTAAGTCCAAGGTTGTAGACGTCTTTCAACTCGTTTCCTCATGCGTTTTTTCATATAGCGACTACGATACTCCGTGTGCTGGTTTCGCTGATAGTCAGCTGCAAGTTTACGATGATGAGAAGATTTGCTTTGTATATTTTTCGGGCTTGCTTGAGTTGCAACTTTCTGACCACATTGGTAACTAGATCTGTGAGTTATTTGTCAAATCTGAACTTTTGGGAAGTGAACTTGAAGACTCTTTACTGCTACTCGCAGTTTTAGCGAGGGAAAATGTTTAATTTTGACGAAATAAATTGGTTTCACCAAAAAAAATAGAGACAACTTTACTATCCTAGTTTTTATTGAAGTCAACGTGGTTTTGTTTCATGCAAAATGTATTTTTTTTTATTATTAGAAGAGCTAAGACCAAATACACGATTAAAAAAAACAGGTTTAGGATTTTTTGCAAGGTTCAAAACCTAATTTGACTGGCCTAAACTGTCTTCGCGTAAATATCAAAACCCAGCCAAATTGGCATACTTTATAATGTCAACACGTTGTTTTTACAGAACTTATATTTATTTGCCAGTTCATTAAAGTATACTACAAATTTTACTCCGAAAATGACGAAACGTTTTTGCAAGAATTTCATTTTTGTAACGTGATTATATACTATAGACTTCTTATAGGCTTTCCTGTAATCTATAGGTAAAAAAGGGTGCTGCTCAATTAATATACGAACATTTGCTCTATTTTCAAAAGCTATCAGGCTCACATAGCATAACGTTTACTTTATCTAACAGCACATTACATAATTTTCATTTAATATAATTTTCAGTATGTATTATAACAAAATTTGTTATAACAACACTTTATGCAACGTTCGTTTACTATATTCTTATTTAGTATAATAATTAACATAATATATAATTTTGATCTAGATATCATCTTGTGTACTTGACAGTTTATCTAACCGCTGAACAAAGGGCGACCGCGCCATCTAGGGAACTGGAACAACCCGAAACGGATAGGTTAGGTTCGAATGGGATGGGGTGCCTGCAGAAAACCTCCTCGTGTGCTTGACGGCTGCTGGTTCCTTACGAATTCGTTAGGGGGAAAGAGCAGTTGTCGGGCCGGTGCACCCTGGGCACGGGCAATAGTCTCTCGCAATTTCTGCGGGGAGCAATATGCTCCTGGAGCATGTTGCTCCACGACGGTTCCTCCACGTGTCCCTCTGATTCACAGAAGGACTGTGGAGGAACGTCGGAGATGGGGTGCACCTGTCTGATCGACAGTCGTCGATTGGCGAAGGATGCGATCAATGCCGCTGCTATGCAGGCGTACCAATTGCTCTCTCTTCACGGAGCAATCCTGACGAGAGAGCTTCCGGCGGGTCTACTGAGTCGGGTTGGCCGGACAGCGGACGGAGACATGTCTAATGCCGTCGTCGACGGCTTTGCTTAACCGCCCGGCCCAGAGGAAGGACACCTCTAAGATAAAAAACCTCCTAATCCTAAGCTTCATCCCCTCATGAATGGTTGGAGGAAATCCAATCGTGAGCGCTTCCCCTTAAATCCTCATGGATGCCAACCGCCCAGGGGCGGGCGGAGGGGTCTGTCAGACTCTTACTGAATAAAACCACCCCGGTGTTCCATCTTCCACGTACGCCGGGGATCGCGGGAACAGATGCGACTTCCGTGATCTCCGGCTGGTGCCGGCCCGCCTTTGCGTGCCACCTCGCGTCAGAGGAGGGACTAAGGTGTTTGACTCCCCCCGCTACGTCAAAGAGGGGCGCACGGGAACACCTCGCACCACCACCTCGGGTCCGGATGAATGGGGGGCGACGGACATCCCAAAGTCCGTCGCCCCATATCGTCGGGACATAAACACCTATATCAACTCGTGGGAACTACATGGATTCAATTAACACGCATAAAAATAAAAAGAATATGATGGGCCCGTTTTGGCGGAGATTGATGAGCCATCTGCCGGAAGCGGCAGCGAGAGCAGAGGAGGCTCTCGCACCCCCTCAAAATTTTGGGGGAAGCTTTCGCGCGGGAAGGGCTCGGCTGCCGCAGCGCGGCCAAAAGCTTTAGTTTTTGCAGCCCGCTACGCCGATGCCAGCAGTCCGCCTGGATCGGCCCGAAGAAGTAGAGAGCGACGAGACCATGCTCACTGACCTGAGCGGAGATTCCGCTGCGTCCCGGCTATTGCTAGATTGCAATAAAGCGGAGGCTAATGCTGCAAAGCGGGCGCAGTGGAAGGCGGTCGCGGCTGTTGAGGTAGGCGAGCTAGCTCGACAGGCTCGAGAGTGGCCAGACGCTCAGGCGGCCTCTGAGGAGGGCTTAACGGCAGCGGCGCTGAGTCGTGGACGGCGTGGACATTGACCTAACAGTTGCCACAAAATCGGGCAGCTTGAAGGGCACATTCACGCGCGCCCTGAAAGAGGTAGCTGAGTGCATCAAGGAGGACGTTGGAGTCCCCTTGACCGAACAGAGCTCACAAGCTCTGAGGAGACGGCGAAGCTGTGGGAAGAGAACGACCGTCTCCAAGCAGAGATAGAGGACCTCAAAAGGGAGGTTGCCGCACAGAGGACAGACCGGCAGTAGAAGCATGCAGTTTCCACAGCTGCCGGCTCCCCGGTGGTTGCGGCTCCGCCGTCGGTTCCTGCCCCTGCACTTGCGCCCGATGCGGACATCCAAAAGATCGTCCGCATCTGCATGCAGCAATGTGGGGGCATAATGAATACCCGCCTGGATGCATTAGAGTCAAGGCTTCTCCCGGCCCAGAACCTCCGGCCACCGCTAGCGGCAGATAAACGGAAGATGAAGAAGGCTGCAAGGCCAGGGCCGTCGACCGTGGCGGCCAAAGCTGGAAAGCCCGCGGAGGGGCCTAAGAAGCCCGCGGCGGATGCGTCACCACCACCTCTCAGCTCAACTGCGACCTCGGCGACCGCGTCTGACCCCACCACAGAGGCTTGGACGACGGTCGTCAAAAAGGAAAGAGCAGGGCCCCACGCTCCGCGGCTGTGGTACTTAAGCTGCAGCCCGGAGCCATCGAGAGGGGCCTTACCTACAAGGAGGTCCTCATGCAGGCGAAGGCCAGGGTCGCGTTCCCCGACCTTGGAACACCGACCGTCTTCAAGATGATGTCAGCGATTACGGAGGCGCGGCTGTTCGAGGTGTCAGGTCCCTCGGGCAGCGAGAAGGCGGACATCCTGGCCGCCAAACTGAGCGAAGTCCTCAGTG
>NDFZ01005205.1:215807-241187 GCA_002192655.3 Mamestra configurata
CGCTTCGAAGATCGACCTCTGTCCCGGCCCACAGCAAGCGCATCGGGCGACCGAGGACGCTGCCCACTTCCGGCCCCCCTGACTGGGTCCAGGGGTGGCGGACTTGGGGATGTCCGTCGCCCCCCATTCATTCATCCGGATCTGAGGTGGCGGCGCGTAGTGTTCCCGTGCGCCCTTCTTTGTCTTCGCGGGGGGAGTCAAACACCTCATTCCCCCTGCTGACTCGAGGTGGCCCGCAAAGGCCACCTCACCAGCACCAGCCGGGATTACAAAAGTCGCATACGTTCCCGCGATCCCCAGCGTAGGTGGGAGATGGAACACCGGGGTGGTTTTAATCAGTAAGAGTCTGACAGACATCCATGATGAAACAAAATAAAAAAAAAATCGAATGGGATGGCAGGAGTTAGAGTGAGCGAGCGTAGAGAGCGAACAAAACTGGTGTTTTTGCAGAATTTTGTATTGATTAGACGAAGCGTTTTTGTTGTTTGCAAGAATTTCATTTTTATAACATGAAATTCAGGTTTTCCTGAAATCTGTGGGTAAAGTAGGGTGCCGCTTATTTAGTTTAAGAACATTTGTTCTATTTTCAAAAGCTATAACGGTCAAATGACATCACGTTTACTTTATCTAACAGCCTTTTACATAATTTTAATTTAATATAAACTTTAGAATATATAACTACATATGGTATAAAAACACTTTCTCTAACGTTCGTTAAGCATATTTTTAATTAGTATATCGTTATTTTGATATAATTATAATCTTGTATAATTGAAATTTGATCTAACCGCTCCGTCAACTTTCCTTGGTAACGACCGTCATTTAAGCCGAATAAAGCCGAAAAAAAAAGTACATTCGATAAAATTAGTGAACACTTGATTTGTGCCGTTTTCAAATGTCACATCTTATTCGAGACGGCAACTAGGACGTCATAAGTACGACGCATTAACTAATTCCGTGCATGTCATGTTAACAAATTTTATACAATATGAACATTAATAACTTTTTATCATTAAATAAATATTGTGTATGATATGTCAACTGAAGCTTGTATGCAATTAAATTATACCTCTATCTCTCTATATGTGTACATACAGTACATATATCGTAAATTGTTATAACAATCTATATAATCTATACTACCTATATAATATAATAAATCTGAAAAGTTTGTTTGTTAGTTGGTTTGAACGCGCTAATCCCTGGATCTGCCAATCAGATTTCTGCTAGTAGATTATTATAACAAATGAAAAATATATCAAACGAAATTATATCGATCGTTGTGATATTAATTAAAAATTGTTATTCCTAACATTACACACCCGGCAAAGAATTATTATCTGCATTATTTTTTAATTAGTTTTGGAGATTTTTCATTTTATTTATTTATTGGTGTGATTTTACATGAGATCTTAATATAAATAATTAGTTCCTCAAAAATCTACCTTAAAGCTGCACACTGAGAGATAAGAGGGGGAATGGTAATTTTTCATCTAATTTACTATAAGTATAACTCCAAAACTATTTATTTTATAATTATGAAAAAATATAATTAAAGTTCTCACAATAAACCCTTTCATTTGATATGTCACATGGTACAGATAGAACATTTTTTTGATTTTTTTCTAGTTTGTCCCCCAAAAGTGACCCCCATACTCAGAATTTATTTATTAACATCCGTGTTTCGGTTACAGAAGTTGTGTGTTGTGTGTGCCAAATGTAAACAGAATCGGCCCAGTAGATTCGGAGAAATTAGCTGTGATATACGATAGACGGACAGACAGAAAGACACCCGAGTGATCCTGCAAGGTTTCCGTTTCTTACGGATATTCAGAACCCTAAAAACGCACACATATTGAAGAAACAGGCATCACTTGTGTGAAATCAACGGGTTTCTGAGCCACACAGGGGCTAACTAGGGGCAATATGAACCAATTTTCGAGTAAGTGTGGTGAAAAAGTATATCGTCGTTTGAAAACGCATTAAGGATTTCAGGAAACGCGATCATCTTTGTCAGTAAAGTACCTACATTATCTACCTAGATTATGGAATATCTTACAAAATACTTATCTCTAAAATATCTTGTAAAGCTAGGTTGATACGGTGTCAGACTGATACGGTGCCGGATTTTATCGGTCGATACGAGTTATACAGATATCTATACTAATATAATAAAGCTGAAGAGTTTGTTTGTTTGAACGCGCTAAATTTTTGGAACTGCCTGTCGGATTTAGAAAATTATTTTTGCATATAAAAGCTAAATTCATGAGGAATGCTATAGGCTATACGGGAACGGGAAATTCCTACGGGAACGGGGTACTCGCGTACGAGGTCGCGGGCAAAAACTAGTTTTTAATAATATCAAACAATACCTATCGTGAATTTGTCACCTGTCACTCAAACATTTTTCAACAAGTAGATATTAAATATAGGGTATAGTGCACTCAAACAAGTAAAAATTTAGGGGCCTGAATTAACCCCGATTACTGGTCCGTCCGAATTTCCGTTCATAAAAGCGCGCGGTTGCGAAAGGTGGATGCGTCAGGTCAACAGTCGGCAGAGCGTTAAAGATTGCTGCTCCTGTAGCCCCCGGTACAAGTGTGCGAGGGAACACGAGGTGGTTTTAGTCAGTAGGAGTCTGACAGACCCCTCGGTCGGCCCCAGGGCAGAGGACATTCATGAAGGATTTCCACCCACTTAATTCGAATAGGTTAAGTCATCATGGAAAAGCGAAATCGAAAACCTCTTAGGATCCTGCGACAAAGTAAGTCATTCTTGACGATAAGTCCGTTTACTGGAGCATTCTGGACTAGGAAAAGTTAAGTTTTCACGGTGAGTTTGCTTAGTTAAAGTGTTAGCTACAAAATTGGTAATTGGTTTGGGTTAATAACTAAATGAGTTACGTTCACGTGATACTAAAATAATTAATAGTTCGTCGGACACCAATTTTAATAAAGCGCCTGTTGTAACTGATGAGCAACACTCCCGCAAGCGTAAACAACCTGAGACATGATGTCGTATGATTCGAAAAGTAGTTGAAGCGAATGGCGACGCGACATAGACGCGACACTATCAACAATTTCTGATAGTGTTGGGAACATTAAAACCGATTTAGCCGCGATAACCTAAGTTACCACAGAAATCAAAAGCGATATAATTTTGTCATCATCATCATTCATCATTATTTACTAGATCATTAATTTTACTTAAATGCAGAGATGCTTGGATTTACAAACATTACTTATTCTCGTTCATGAGCATTTGACCCTCAAAAATAAGCAATTGTTTCGAGAATGTCGAGAAGCAGCTGCCAAAAACAACTTCAAGTTCGAGTGAGTTAAAAACGGCACCATTTAGTTAGAGAAAAAGAAGGAGCGCTATCAAGTCTCTTAAAGACGTGGCAATAATCAAACCCAGTTCACCTGCACCTACACCCGCGCGTTCTGATCATTAATTTTACTTTCTCTGCTTGATTCAGAAATCACCATTTTATTGTAAACTAGTGGACCGCCCCGGCTTCGCCCGGATATGATTGTTTTTCAAAATTTTCTTTCATAAGAACCTTCTCCTAACAATTACAAACACAACAAAAAATGACCAATTCGATGACCAATTTCTTGCCATAACACAACATAATTCGATGACCACTTTCTTGTCAGAACTGTAGAGGTATCCTCACCATACTGCAAATGTTACACACAAATATATTGGCAAATTGTTATGACGTTATTGTGTTAACGGAAACCTAGCTGACGTTGCAAAATCTTCTTCTGTGATTTGGACGATTTTATTTGCTACTTGACCCACGTTTTTTCAGCAATTCGTCTTTTCAGACACTCCATATGAGCCCTATGGGGTTTAAATCGCAGTAGTATGGTGGAAGCCTTACCACTTTATGCCCATGCGCTTCCAAAATTACATTGGCTTCATAAACGGGCAGGCTGTTTGTGCTCATTTATTATTTTCATTTGATATAGGTTTACTCTTGACTCTAGTCTAGGTAGGTAGGATAGATGACAGAAAAAAAAGTAACGATGGAGCGAGCTTACCTAGAAGAAGCAAATCCCAGTTTAACAAGATAATAAGTATCTAATGGTTTTTCTTACTTGCCAACCATGGAGTTGGTAAGTATTAAAGACCATTACTTATTATCCTGTTTTGCATTTCTGCTTGACATTGTTGGTGCTTCGTTAAGCTGTACTGTGTGGTAGGAGGCGTTATCCATCACCACAATTGATTGGGGAGGCAGATTCGGTATAAGCTTTTCACAAAGCCACTTACTAAAATACGTTTTTTTCATATCGTCGTGATAGTTGCCCGCTTGTGACTGAGATCTGAAGATCAGTTGAGCATTGGGTATGAAACCCATAGCACCATCCGCGTGGACGATAACCCAACGTGGCCCTAAAGGTTTGCGCCAGTTCTTTTTAGCCATGGACAACGGGGTGAGTCCCTTGCCTACCGCGACAACATCTCGGTGCATACCCTCATCAGCTTCGAGAAAAAGAGATTGCACAATTATACATTATTTAGGATTGCATGAGCAACAAAATTACACTAACCAAGTATGTAAGACTTCTCTGCAAAACTAGCTTTTTTCCCGCGACTTCGTACACGCATATCCCGTTGTTATCGTATCGTATCGTTTCCGTATATCTTCCTCATGAATAGGTAATAAGGTAGTTCCAGAGATAACACGTTCAAAAAAGAAACAAAATAAAACTCTTCGGCTTTAGATATAATATTTGAATAGATTACTGAATACATTACCTGTTGTTTTATTTTATTTTGTTCTTGTTTAAGCACGTTAAGCCGTTGGTCCCGGCTGTGAGTTGTAAATCTTTGGCAGTCTTTACGGATTGTCTGAAGCCAGAAATCTGATTCCAGTCTTTCCAAGAAGTACTGCGTTACCCAGTTATTGGGTCGGAGAGGTCTGGTTGGCAGCCGCAGGTAAAATACTGGTATACAGCTGAATCCGGTTTGACTGGAAGCCGACACTAATATAGTTGAGAAAAGGCTAGACAGATTATGATGGATGCGTTTTGTTAGTTACTGTGCAGAATAACTATAGGTAATTCAGTAGAGGAAGGATTTTACTCTTTACATTCATTTCAAGAGACGTAATCAATTAAATCTCCCGTGCAAGCGCAAGGTGACGCCATAGGTAAAGGGACTCATGCAAATAACTATTACCTACCCATATTTTGCATGCAGAATAATTCAAAATCAGGCTGTTATTCGTGACTGATATATCGTAAAGGTTGAAAGTCAGACATATTGAACTAACCACCAGTACCTACTCCGAGCGAAAAGCAGTTGTCACATCAAACAAATGGAATGCTCCGTTTACAGTAAAATTTACGAGTGTGATCATTTAAATAAATATTTAATTCGCTAATATATTATATAAAAATCACAATCAGTTACAAAAACACAACATAAACACAGATTCGTAGGATTTTTCTGCTGTTCAAAGCTTAAAAATCTACTGAATTTGTAAATACAAAATAAAACAGTACCTACCTAAATGAAGAAATTCAATAAAACCCTAAGACTTGTGCATACGATTAGTCAATCTAATTGCAGTCATCCGGAAACTTGTCCAGAAGATTGGCAGCATTGCCACGTTGAATGGCAACGCTAATTCTTAATACACAAACATTCACATTCACATTTGGACATAAATATTCTTGATGGGATGATATTTACCGCAACGTATGTACCTATCAAGGTGATAAGGTTTTGTATAAATGTTGGATAAATTATCTACTCTAAAATCCGATATACCATAAATCCGCGGATTTTGCAATAGAGAGAAGAATAAAAAAGCATAGTTATGACTTTCACGTGTAAAAGTCGTAACTGTTCTGCGAAAATCACAAATTTCGGTTTTTTACTAGCATTCACTCGGTAAATGTTAAATGAACACTCAGCTAATAAACAGATTAATAAGAGCAAAATAAACTTACGTTCAATCAATTGACTAATAAGCTCTTATAGATTTCAATTAAAACAAATTATAGTTTACCTAATAATAACATGTAAAACCAATAAATGCTATAAAAAAAATCCATTGCTATTTTGTTATGTCCACAATGGATGAATAAAGTTCGTGCAACCATAGCGCTGTCTTTCGCTTCTAGGCAGAAGTCGAAGTATTTATTATTATAAAAAAATCATTACATTCAGCCTTTCGACATGGTATGATCTCCCGGACACACGTGTGTATCGAATTTTAAAAGGAAATGATCCTTATTAAAATAAATAGGTAGGTACATACGTATAAATAAAACGTTTTTGAGACAAACGAATCCAACCAATTTAATGCTGTGACGGTTTTATAACTTCTGGCGGTTGCGTTCACATGCCTTCAACTAGAATTGGTTGACGTACTGATGTTCAGAGGTAACGCATTCCAAATGGAGATCGTCTGGAAAAAGAAGGAGTGGTTAAACCCAGAGCAGAGTCAGAATCATCGTAAAAGACGTTTATGGGTGCAGCGGAAATTTTACTGTGGGAAGAACAAGGGAATCCAATATGTTAATTAGGTCAAACTCCTATGGGTTTGACCTTATCAGATATGTGCTTCTATGACCTGACCTGAATATTCAGTTCAGGTCATAGAAGCACATATCACCATAGTCATGTGAAGACTGAAGAATAAAAAATCAGTCCCCCCAAAGTCACCAGTTCCTAGTGTAAAAAGAAGTAGGACAACACATCTGTCCTTTAAGTTTAAAGAACTTGAATTTAAACTATAGAATATTTTAACATATTATGAAACTGGAAAATTACAATTAAAGTGCCATGTTTTCACTAACGAAATATATATGATTCTTTTATTTTGAATGTGAGGATTATGTAGATATTTTTCTTTCCAATCATTTATCGTTTGTCTGGCAGAGTACTTTATGCGGCATACCTACCCAAAGGTCCTTTTTGGTATTGTCCGTAGAGTCGTTGAGCTCGTTCTCGTAGTTCTGAGTAGAGCGCTACACCATTACTGACAAATGCTTGCACTGACTGAAACTTCCGGTCGGCTGCAATTTCTCAGCTATCACCTTTTCGCCCTGTCAGCTCCCTTCTTAAAGTGCCTACTTATCATCATTTCAATTACCGTGATCATCGTTTTTTCTCCTTTTTTGACAACTGTAATTACCAAACAATGATATAAGGAGGGAGGGAGTAATTTTTCTGATTTGAAGTCGAATTCCTCGCCAAGTGTCTTTTTTATCACTCCATACCATTTCTATTGGGTTGAGGTCGGGATAATATTATTTTTATTCATCCACTGTTTTGACTGCTAAGCTTGGGCAACTGGGTTCGATTCCTTGATCGGGCAAAAAAAGACATTTTTGTATAGAAATGCTTGGGCAACTGGGTTCGATTCCTTGATCGGGCAAAAAAAGACATCTTTATATAGAAATTACCTCTTTCAGGGGGCTGCTTGGGAGTTTTTTTTATTTGTTGACTATTTATGGAATGAGGAACTTTACTAAATATTGTCATAAATGAAAAAGTTATGAGACTTTGAAGTTGCGCTCGCAAGAATAATTTCGCCTCACGCGTTACAACGGTACCTTTACGTTCACTAATACTTCGCCCGCGACTTCGTCCGCGTGGATTTAGTATTTTCGTTTACAAACTCAAACACCCCCTCCAATACAATAGCGTAGGTAGTTTACGAAAAAAAAGAACTATTTTATAACAACAACAACCGAAGGATCGGAAATCGATGTTTTTGGTTTTATTTATTTTGTCGTTTGACACCGATTTCTGAAATTGAAGTGATGACTTTTAAGTTGTTTTTAATTTGGAAGTCGGTTGTATTGAATTTTAGTAGTGATACCCGTTAGCTAAATTGACATTACTTATACTCATAATGTGTCAGTCTACACATTTGCGCTATTTGCCGTAAAGGAGTTTCTTTGTCCGTGTGCCACTGCAGTTCAATGTACACAAATGCAATCTAGCTATAACATAATCCAGAACAAAAAGAATCCTCGAAATCAATTCATAAACAACAAAATTATGCCCGATTAACTGAAAGCTGACCCCAACATAGTTGGGAACAGTTAGGCCGATATAGCTACATCGCATTTATTATTTTATTGTTTTTAGAAATCGCAGCAGATCCGCATTATTCGTGAATGCCGACCATTGGGAAATAAATTGCTTTATGCGCCATCTTGTTATTTTTAACCGACTTCAGAAGGAGGTTCTCAATTCGACTGTATGTTTTTTTTTGTATGTTTGTTATGCGATCATTCCGTCAATTATGAATGGATTTTGATGATTTTTTTTATTCGAAAGCCTTTTTTTATACCAAGTCAGAATTTGATGATGGGTTCCCAGGGAAATCGGGGGCAATCCTCAAATTTTAAAGGCTCATACAGTGTTTTATCATACATATTATTTCTAACGCAATTCAGATAAAGGTGCCTGGTAATCAACATCTCATCTTGCTGAGCTGATGATCGAAGGTAACCGATTTGGAAGATTCTTTTGTTGGTTGGAAGAGTATTTTTACAAACCGGTCTCGTTACAATTTGGTGAAGATCTGATGAAGAACTTTGGAGGTAAGTAGGCAACGGAACTCTTCAATACATGATAACAAATTACCCGGGATTGCTGAAATCGCATTTATGTTATAGTTTACACCAGTTCATAAAAAAACATCACGCTGGCACGCTGTGACGGGGTACGCAAATGCAAACAAGTCAATCTGAATTAACATATTTTTGGGGTTATTTATTCGGGCATAACTTTATTGTTTATAAACCGATCTTGATGATTATTTTTGCGTTGGGATTAGTTATAGCTATTTTGCATTTGCATTGGACGGTGAACTTCAAAGATAAACCAGTGACCTCTTCAACTTAAAATCAATTTAACAATGAGCTGGTCTGGACTTGGACTGCGAAGGCACATAAAGTATAATACCTTAACGGCAAATAGTGAAACCACTTCATATTATGGGAATAATGTCACTTATCACTAAAAAGTGGCAAATAAAAAACTTTTTCAAAAACTACGATTCTTTCTCTGAAAAATTGCTCAGTATTTGCCTATGCAGATGACACGGCTTTACTTGTAACTTTCTCTGTTCTAGCAGGACCAAGGCAACGACTCATGCCGAGAATGCTGGCGTCAGTGATGAACTGGCTGTAGGTACCTTCTCACTCTAAATGTTTAAAAAAACACATTTTAACCCATTTCCTCGCAAGGGGTTACACTGCCCGCCCCAGATGCAATTGTTCTAAAAGCTCATCGGGTCGGTCCCAGGATGGAAATCCTGGGACTGACCCTTTTGATTTTGTTGTGCCCTGTGGCACACCGAAACTCATAGTTGTGCTGTCGCAACCATCCCATCAACCTTGAAAAAAATTAATTACAGTTTTGTTTTTCCAAACCAAAATAAAATTACAGTATTAGTAAGTTAGGTCCAGAACTTTTCAACAAGAGGCGCATCAGAACGTCAACGACGAAGGATAAGTCGGCTTGGAGCATTTTGCAGTTATCATATTGAGTCCCAGTGCTTTGTCTGTCTTCAAGGAGCGGATTGTTTCAACAACTTCTGAGTCTAACTGTGGTTCTGTGTTGATTCTGGAATGGTGAAACACTGACTTGCAAAGCGTTAGGGTGGATGTTGCTGCCGTAGTAGTAGACGCGCCCTTCTGGCAACACAATGAAAATACCATTTTTGAAATCCTCGTCTCCTTGCTGTTACCTGACAAGGTTTTTGTAGCTTTATGCAACTCTTTCAAGTTACCGGTGTTCGCAGCTTATCGAGCAGCAATTTCATTAGCCCACTAACACCTACCTTAACGAATACTGCGATGATTTCCTTGCGTTTCTGATATTATTGCATATTAATTTCGGCTCGTACTTTGTAGTTTTTTTAAAACTAGTAACTACTTGAACAGTCACACACGTCATGGAGCCTGTTCGTTCTGTCTTCCAACAGGCTCCTTGACGTGTGTGACAAACAATCGCTAAAATGAGTCGATGTGTGTCCGTAGAACGACGGAGCTGGTCTCTGTATATGGTTACGCTGGATGACCCACACCTGATTCGATAGCCCAATGGCTGAAACGTTGACAGCTAGCTCAAGTGCCTGAAACAGAGATAGCATTCGACCAAGGTACGCAGTCAGGTTAGTTCACCTCTCTGTAGCCTCAAAATATGAGCGCATGACATTTTCGTTAATGGATTTCGTTCAACGCCAGCGCTGCGCCTGCACATTTCCACCGATAACGAGGACCAAGTCAGAGGTTAGTGAGCCGCGAGACCCTCAGCTGGTCGGAGGTCAGCCTCCTCCGCGCCGACGCGCAGGTGGTGGTGTCTCGGCGAGAAGTATTCGTTGCTCGAGCTCGACGCAACTGCAGCTACCGGAATCACTGGACTCACGGCTGGCGCAGGTCTCGGCCGTTGCCAGGCGAAGCAGAGCGACGAATCCAAAGGTGATGGTTGTGTGGTTTGTGCACGTGTCCGGCTTCTCATCAGCATTTCAAAGTCAGCATGTCAGCCTTGTTTCGTCAAATTATATTTCCATTCTATTTCCAATTGAACTACTATTTGGTTTTTATTTCATTCTTGATGTATCAGAATTATATGCATTGTGTAAGTTGGTTTTAATTAAATAAATATAAAAAATTAGGGATGGTTTTTTCGTGTCAGTCAACATGATAGCCGGACCACAGATCAGTAGCCCACCGATATCGGGAACAGGGTCCAAGCTACCGCCGGGTCAGGCAGGGCTCCAGAGAGAGGCACCTCCTAACAATACGAGCCGTGTCCAGAAGTACTGCTTTCTGAATCAAGCCCTTGATACAGCTGCCTAGGGAGAGCTTCCCAAGGTGTTGGTCAAGACTTGTGGCTATTAAGCCATTGGCTGATACGACTATCGGTACAATGATTGCAGAGTCCACAATCATTGTTATTTTTTTAAATGGATGGGTGAAAAAGTCATTCCTAACCTACCTGAAAGGTCACTTGTGGTAATGGACAACGCTCCGTATCACTGCACTCAAATAGAAAAAGCACCTACAATGTCAAGTATTAAACGTGACATGCAGGAATGGCTGCGAGAAAAGGGAGTATCTTTTGAAGATACTTGGACAAAAGCTGTATTATTTGAATTAATTAAACAAAACAAAGGTCCACCTACATATGCCGTGGAGGCATTATTAAAATCTCACAATCATGAATTGCTAAGATTGCCGCCTTACCACTGCGATCTCAATCCGATCGAAAAAATGTGGAGCCTTGTAAAGAGACGGGTAGCGGATAAAAACGTGGGCCAAGATCCAAAAGAAATTGTACGCCTAACAGAAGAGGCTTTTGAGACTGTTACAGCGGAAGATTGGGCAGTTCAATGTAAACATGTACAGCATTTGGAGGAAGAATATTTAAAAAATGCTGGTCTTATGGATGAAGCAATGGATCGATTTATTATATCCACGGCTAGTGTTAGTGAAACAGAATCTGATTCTGTTTCTATTCACTCTTCTGACAGTGATCATAGTATGACCGATCATAATTATTCAATAAAAATTTGAATAAAAGTTTTAAATGTTATTTTATTTTTCTAATTTAAAGTTGGTCGAACATCTCCATTTTATATTTTAGAAATTACAGGAAGATTTATTTTTCACTAATCTGACCTTAGCAGTATGGACATCAAATGGTACCTATTATATTTGATATATATGCGAACGTAAGACAAGTGAAACGACGTATAGCTGGTAGCACACTAAGTATATTTGACAAGCGACACAACTTATATAGGAGTGGATGCAACCACCCTCATATTACTAACAAATATACAACATTCCTCCCCATAGCTTGACAACATAAACATGAGATGATTTACTTAGTAAAATTGTTTATAATCGACCCTATAGTAGGCGCCAGATAATCGTGGAATAACGGTCATTGACCCACCTACAATTATTGACATTTTTAATTTGAAAAACGGAATTAATGACACAAAGCTGTCCCGAATCATCATCTCTCGTGATCCTTAACATTGTCTAATAATGAAAAACGATTCATATTTAATTGTTCAGGTACCTATGAACAGTTATTAGGGAAAGGTCAATATACTTTATTCCACATTTATCTGGCGCCTACTATAGGTACAGTTCGCAGTTTTTTCCCGTCACTCATTTGCCTTTCTGGCTGTGGGGTCTGGCCTGACGCTGCCTCCACGAGGGGTTCATCCTGATACCCTACTGTTGCCTCATAGAATTTGTCGTCTTCCTCTTGTGATGTGCCAGTCGGTGTTTCCGTATCCGTTCTTCCCTTCCTCTTACTATTTCCCTCCCCTCCCGTGTCGGACTCCTTGTCGTCCATTGTGGGTGTTGGGTTTGGTGGTGAAGTTCCTCGTGGAGTAATGTCTTCGATTTCAATAGGGCAATCCTCTAACCGGTGAGAAACTATTGCTGTACCTTTATAAGCTATTAATTGATTTTTATGTTTTTTTACTTTACAAGAAGTTAAGCAGTCCTTAACTAAATATACTACTTTTCCGATTTTTTTATTACTACTCCTTTATTCCATGACCCTTTCTTATTGATGTTGTTTTTTTTATACAAAACATAGTCTCCAGTTTTAAAATATTTGCAAGCTTTGTTGTCGTTTAACACTTTAGACTGCAAACACTGATTGTTTTCGACGTTTCGAGTGAGAGTGACAGACGCCGGTGATGGTGGGTTAGGTTTGATTAAATCTAATCGCGATCGCAGCTTGTGTCCGAACACTAACTGGGCAGGTGAACAGCCCGTTGCCGAGTGAACGGAATTTCGATAGTCAAATAGATATTTAAATAACTTGTTGTTCAATGCCTTTGTGTTGCTATTATTTAACATACAAGATTTTAGATTTAAGATGCCCTACTTAACTGGACCGTTTGTCCTAGGTAGACGTTCTCGGGTACAACTTCGAGTGTAGAGTCTTTGATCTTGATAGGAGTGGGTACTACATGGGTACCTTGGTTTTGACCATGTTCATTTTAAGCCCCACTCTTTCGGAAGCTCTACTAAGGTCATTGAGCATTGATGATGAAAGATGAGGAAGGCTATATATAGGGAAATACTTGTAATACTACGTTCAGATTCTTGAAGAATCTTAAAAAGTTGATCTGACCCTTTTGCTAACTATCTTTCAAATTGTAAATAGAAAAAAACTTCTGAATTATCAAGGACGTACGAAAACAATGGTCTTAAAGGGAAAGTATGAAAGTATCTAGTTGAGTACAATTCTAGTCTAATGAAACTTCGCCTCTGCCTTTGCAAGCACAGGCACAGGCTCGTACATCCGCAATTACGCATCCACCTGCGCAAGTTTTAGCGGAGTAGTAATACTTGAGTTTTATTTAACAGTGATCTGAAACATAATTAGGCATAACAACTGTCTTCAGCTTTTCGAGTCGATGATGACTCTTAAAGATGTTGTGCCCAGTAGAAGGCCACGTTTATAGCGGCATCAGTGGCATTCATTAGGCCTTCATTGGTGCAGCTATAAGGAAACTTCGGGCACTCCACCAAGAGGGCCATATTTTGGACGGAGGCGCTGCATTTGGTGTCAAGCGGGTCAGTAAAACCCCATTTTCCAAAGTTGTATTTGGAGCGGCCGACTTGGGTCCTCAGCCGATTGAGTGCTATCCATATAGGCCACTGCACGTGCACGTGGTGGTAGATAAGCTGAGGTTTCATAAACCCGAGAGGTGTAGGGTGCTGTTCTTTGGTTCTCGGAACAGGCCAGGTCGACGATTAAGTATCTGGGGCTCGTTCTCGACAGCCGGTGGAACTTTGAGGAGCACTTCCGACGTTTGGCTCCCAGACTGGAGCGGGCCAAGGCTGCCTTCAAGCGGCTCCTGCCCAATCTAGGGGGTCCAAATGCCTCCTGCCGGAGGTTTTATGCGGGGATCGTGCGGTCCATGGCCCTTTATGGGGCCCCAGTGTGGGCACTCACATTGAAGGGGCGACCAGCCCGCCAACTCAATTCGTCTCAAAGGGTCATGGCCATCCGGCTGGCCCGGGGATACCGCACGGTCTCCGGCGAGGCGGCGAGCCTTGCCAGATTACCGCCATGAGATCTGGAGGCGAGTGCCCTCGCGCACGTCTACGCGTGGCGTGTGGAGGCGCTTCGCCGTGGTGAAACTCCGCTGCCGCAGCAAATTGCAGCGTGGCAGACGGAGATCCGGCAGGATACCATGGCGGTATGGAGACAGTGACTATCGCGACCTAGCGCTGGGCACGCCACTATTGCGGCGGTAAGGCCTCTCTTTGAGGAGTGGCTGGAGAGGCGTCACGGACGCCGGATACGGCTGTTTCGGGAGGTACCTGTTTCGGGTTAAGCGGGTAAGGCAGTCTGACACGCCCTTCCACTCCACCCAGAGCGGAAGAAGTCATTTGATGATCCAAAAAAATCCATCCTAAAAAAAAAAGGGTGCTGATCTTCCCACAATTTGCTTCTCATTATACTTGCTTGGGCCTGTTGCGAGTCGCAGGGGGATGCTGGAAATTGGATTCTTGATTATTTTTCTCAACCGCGCTTGCGACATACGCTGCGACGCTTCGTACTACTGGAGGTCCAATAATACGGGTGATGTTTGTTGAGCAGAGTCGGTTCTGGGCATGTCAACTTGCTTCGCATGAGCGGATTAGTGCTACACTGGTCACGTGAATTTACCCGCATAGGCCCGGTTGTGCGTAGAATATCAGGTGTAACTCCCCAGTTTGTGGAAACAATGCCACGTAGCAAGTTGTGTTGGGACCCGACCTTCTGTTTCGTGCTGTGCTTGTGACAGTGTAGGTACAATATAAGTTAATGCTTTTATACAAAGCAACACCTAGGTAATTGGGGTACGACTTATGGAAAGGTTAAATACCCAATAGAGAATAAAACACGCATTTCATCATGTTCTCCGATTACTCGAAGATGGTTGGACCGATTTGGATTTTTTTTTTGTTTGAAAGGGTATGGGTACTTCCCAGGTGGTCCCATGATCATCAAGTCAGGATCTGATGATGGGATCCTGGAGAAATAGAGAAAACTCTTCAAATTTTATAGACATACTTGAAGTGATTTGGGTAGTTTTTGGAAGAGTACTTTATCGGAGTGGTCCCATTTCAATTTGGTAAAAATCTGATGAAGAACTTCGGAGATAGGCAACGGAACTTCTCAATAAATGATAGGAAATGGACTGGGATTGCTGAAATCTCATGTCTGACTATTTTTTACACCAGTTCGTAACATAACATCACGCCGGTACGCTGTGAAGGGGTAAGCACATGTGAACCACACTAAAAAGTGAAAAAAAAAACTTTTTACAAAAAAATACAACCGACTTCCAAAAACTACACAACAAAGTATAAAATAACATTAATTTCGGAAGTCTGTATCAAGATACGACAAAACAAGAAAAAACACCGACTGCCGAAATTAAAGTTATNTGCGGTCCATGGCCCTTTATGGGGCCCCAGTGTGGGCACTCACATTGAAGGGGCGACCAGCCCGCCAACTCAATTCGTCTCAAAGGGTCATGGCCATCCGGCTGGCCCGGGGATACCGCACGGTCTCCGGCGAGGCGGCGAGCCTTGCCAGATTACCGCCATGAGATCTGGAGGCGAGTGCCCTCGCGCACGTCTACGCGTGGCGTGTGGAGGCGCTTCGCCGTGGTGAAACTCCGCTGCCGCAGCAAATTGCAGCGTGGCAGACGGAGATCCGGCAGGATACCATGGCGGTATGGAGACAGTGACTATCGCGACCTAGCGCTGGGCACGCCACTATTGCGGCGGTAAGGCCTCTCTTTGAGGAGTGGCTGGAGAGGCGTCACGGACGCCGGATACGGCTGTTTCGGGAGGTACCTGTTTCGGGTTAAGCGGGTAAGGCAGTCTGACACGCCCTTCCACTCCACCCAGAGCGGAAGAAGTCATTTGATGATCCAAAAAAATCCATCCTAAAAAAAAAAGGGTGCTGATCTTCCCACAATTTGCTTCTCATTATACTTGCTTGGGCCTGTTGCGAGTCGCAGGGGGATGCTGGAAATTGGATTCTTGATTATTTTTCTCAACCGCGCTTGCGACATACGCTGCGACGCTTCGTACTACTGGAGGTCCAATAATACGGGTGATGTTTGTTGAGCAGAGTCGGTTCTGGGCATGTCAACTTGCTTCGCATGAGCGGATTAGTGCTACACTGGTCACGTGAATTTACCCGCATAGGCCCGGTTGTGCGTAGAATATCAGGTGTAACTCCCCAGTTTGTGGAAACAATGCCACGTAGCAAGTTGTGTTGGGACCCGACCTTCTGTTTCGTGCTGTGCTTGTGACAGTGTAGGTACAATATAAGTTAATGCTTTTATACAAAGCAACACCTAGGTAATTGGGGTACGACTTATGGAAAGGTTAAATACCCAATAGAGAATAAAACACGCATTTCATCATGTTCTCCGATTACTCGAAGATGGTTGGACCGATTTGGATTTTTTTTTTGTTTGAAAGGGTATGGGTACTTCCCAGGTGGTCCCATGATCATCAAGTCAGGATCTGATGATGGGATCCTGGAGAAATAGAGAAAACTCTTCAAATTTTATAGACATACTTGAAGTGATTTGGGTAGTTTTTGGAAGAGTACTTTATCGGAGTGGTCCCATTTCAATTTGGTAAAAATCTGATGAAGAACTTCGGAGATAGGCAACGGAACTTCTCAATAAATGATAGGAAATGGACTGGGATTGCTGAAATCTCATGTCTGACTATTTTTTACACCAGTTCGTAACATAACATCACGCCGGTACGCTGTGAAGGGGTAAGCACATGTGAACCACACTAAAAAGTGAAAAAAAAAACTTTTTACAAAAAAATACAACCGACTTCCAAAAACTACACAACAAAGTATAAAATAACATTAATTTCGGAAGTCTGTATCAAGATACGACAAAACAAGAAAAAACACCGACTGCCGAAATTAAAGTTATTTTATACTTTGTAGTGTATTTTTAAATTTTTTGAAAGTCGGTTGTATTTTTTTGTAAAAAACTTTTTATTGATCTTACCTCTATGACGGCTGCAAATGGAATAATCAGTTTTATGCTAGGTTTCCTAGCCACTAGACCATACGGGAGATGATAAACAGGTTTGTGGCGCTACCGAACGCGGATCACGAACAATCTGTCCCGAACTTCCCTTGAACATTTCAAGGGATGTTCCAGTGGCGGAAAACCACTGCTGGAAAGTTCCGGATGATGTACAGAATTTGATAACCGAGAAGAACGCAGTCATCCGTGTGTACAGCACTTTTCCCTGCGATGCGAACAAAATTCACATGCGCGACATGCAGCGTGCTGTGAGGGAATGCACTGCTGAGCTGTGTACTTCCCGCTGGAGAAGAAGAGTTCAAGTTTCAACATACAAACCCCCAGGCCATTATAAAAGCTTTTAAAGATCTTAAAATTAAATCAACATAAGATCTTTGGGGAATGTCTGTAAAAGTCTGTAGATCTATAATTGAAACTACTGCTCCCTACTTAGCTCTCATATTTAACTCTAGTGTGGATCAAGGATTATTTCCTGATCTCATGAAACACAGTAAAGTCGTTCCACTGGTTAAATCGGGTGATAGTCATGAACCCAACAATTATAGGCCGGTGTCAATCCTGCCGGTTCTCAGTAAGGTGTTTGAAAAGTTAATGCTTAATCAGATGTTACTTCATTTTTTAAAAAAAACCATCTTTCATGAACAACAATACGGTTTCACCAAAGGGCGTTGTACAACTGACGCCGGTGTTACCCTAATAAAGAACATCTTTAACGCCTGGGAAGATTCAAAAGACGCCATTGGAATCTTTTGCGACCTCTCGAAGGCGTTCGATTGCGTTAACCATGAGACGCTTTTGTTGAAACTCGAGCATTATGGGATTAGGAATAAATCCCTTGATTTGATTAGATCATACTTGAAAGCCAGACAGGTTAAAGTCCAGGTAAACGGTGTAAACTCACTAGGGTCTGAAATGACAATGGGCGTTCCGCAAGGTTCAATATTTTTGGGCAATTCGGCCAAATCGTTTATATATACTAAAAAGAGGAATGGACCTACCATTCCTCTTTTTAGTATATACACTTCTGGACACATCTATTGGCCCACCTTAGAGTTTGGGTTTCGATGGCCCCTACCGAAATATGATTGCTAGATTGAACAAAAACTGTTGATGCAGTTTTAAACCTGATACATTTTACCATCTTTTTCGATCGTATTGTTTTAAATTTGAATTCAGAATACCATACGACATGGAGCTACGCCTAACAAGTCGGATATGCGCCTTGTTAAAGGCAATTGATTTTTGAATAAAAAACATGTTTTATCAAATAAAGGTTTAATTTAATAACGCGTGTTGCCTCCATGGGCATCTACCACAGCTCTCATACGATTAGGCATAGAGTTTATCAACCGCTCTATGCAATTTTGAGGGATCATCTCCCATTCCTCTTCTATGGCAGTTTTCAACTCCTGCATCGTCTGGGCAACTGGCTGACGAGCCCTAACACGTCTTTTTAGCTCGTCCCACATGTGCTCAATGGGGTTCATGTCTGGGCTTCTGGCTGGCCAGTCCATAACTGTGATGTTCACATCCCGAAGATATTCCCTGACGATGCCGGCCGCATGGGCTCTTGCATTATCATGCATAAAAAGGAAATTTGGGCCCACATAGTCCGCGTATGGTATCACGTGAGGTTCTAAGCACTCACGAATGTACCTTTCAGCATTTAATGTTGGCAGCCGTGGTCCTGTAACAACCTCAAGTTGAGTTTTGCCGCTCGCGGATATACCGCCCCAGACAGTCCATGAGCCACCGCCATAAGCAACCCTCTCTTCAAAGCAGCATTGTGCGAAACGCTCTCCCTTACGTCGGTAGACCTTCTTCCTTCCATCATTGCCATGTAACACAATTTTAGACTCATCAGAAAAGAGTACACGGCTCCAATCTTGCTGTGTCCAATTTAAATGACTGCGTGCGAAATGAAGGCGCGCTGTTCGGTGGGCTCGCGTTAGTTTGGGCCCATTAGCTGGCTTGTGTGGTACCATATCGCGTTCTTTTAACCTTCTCCGAACAGTTCGAGCGCTCACAGATACTCCGTGGAAGTCGCGAAGTTGGTTTTGTATCTCAATGGAGGTAAGGTGACGATTTCTCAAGCTGGTCGTCACGATGAATCGATCCTGCCTTTCAGTTGTGACCCGAGATCGTGGCCTTCCTTGGCGACGAACAAAGCCGCCAGTCTCTAGGTACCTCCGATAAACATTTCGGACCGCAGATCGACTTAAATTAAGTTGAGCACTCACGTTTCTTTGGCTGTGTCCGGCCTGAATAAGTGCCACAGCTTGGGCGGCGACTTCAGGTGAAGTATCCATAGATTATTGATAGAACCTCACCTTAATGTTAAGAATAAGTAATGTTTGTTGCAAAACCAAAGATATCAATCACTTTTTCAAGAATTAAATCCAAGTAAACCAATAAAACCAAGTTTTCTTAGTATTCGATTGTTTGATATCAACAAACAGGCTCCAAATTGTCTTTTGTTTCTTTAAATTCTGTGTTCGAAATTCAAAAAAAGACTATTGAATGAAATTGTGAATGTGCCAGGTTCAAAACTGCATAAAAACTTTTTGCTCGACCTAATATAAAATTTTAGCTAGGACCAAACGAAACTGAAAATACAAGGTGGGCCAATAGATNATAAGACAGTTAACAGATGTAGAAACCGCGCGCTTGGTCTATTTTAGTTACTTTCACAGCATTATGTCGTACGGTATTTTGCTGTGGGGTCATGCTGCTGACATTGAATCTGTATTTATTTTGCAAAAGCGTGCTGTTAGAGCCATTTATATTCTGGAACTTTTAAAAAAGATTAATATTATGACAGTACCTTGTCAATTCATTTATGAGAATATTATGTATGTAAGAAAAAATCGAGATCTCTTTAACAAAATTAGTGATAGACATCATTTAAATACTAGAAATAAAAATAATTTAGATCAAACATTTTATAGATTAGCCAACGTACGAACATCTTTCATGGGGTACTGTGTTAAATGTTACAACAAAATACCTTGTGACATATTAGAACTAAATGAATGTTTACAAAGTGTGGTTTTAATGTAAGTTTTAAATTTTTTAAAACTTACATTAAAACCACACTTTGTAAACAAGCATATTACAAACTAGATGATTATATTAAAGATAAGAATGCTTGGGAACATGCTGGTCCTGCTCCATAGGACAATGGAGGGTGTAGTAGAAAAAGTCAAACTTGTTTTATTTATGGTGTACTTTCAGGTATTTAATATGTAATTTAACTCACACACTGATCCATTGTTTTTAATTATATTGTAAATATGTGAGTACCATGTCCCTTACTAGCAAACTTAATTTTATCTCTGCTGGTATTGCTTTGTTGTACCTATTAGTATATAAGTGTGTGCTGTATATTAGTGTAATGTTGGATGCATTGTGCTCACATAATATAATCAATGAATGAATGTACCTATGTATACAAAATATTGTAAATATTTGAAAAGAGTAACTATGGAGTTTCTTGTCCGTTCTTCTCCATAAGAATCTACTTTTTGCGAATGGACAACTAGAGTCACTTATATTNGAATGAATGTACCTATGTATACAAAATATTGTAAATATTTGAAAAGAGTAACTATGGAGTTTCTTGTCCGTTCTTCTCCATAAGAATCTACTTTTTGGGAATGGACAACTAGAGTCAATTATATTTTAATTTAAAACTGTAAATTTGACGTTCAAAAGTGCCTTTTAATGGTCTAGTTGAAATAAATGAATTGACTTTGACTTTGACTGGGACAAGACGATTAGCGAACTCGAGCCCACCCACCTCGCCTTTTGGCATCTCCAAAGGAAGTTACAATCCAAAGAAGAGGCCACAATGCCTCCTCTCATTCGCCCCAACAAGAGTGTTGCCTTCGACAACCCTCATAAAGCGGAATGTCTAGCCAACAGTCCCAATACTCTCCCAGCTCTCAACCAGTACACCAAGCTCACCTTGATATGGTGGATGCTGAAGTCGAACGTACAGCTTCTCTCCCACCAGTCAAAGATCCTGATGATCCTCTGCCCCCCGTCACTCGCGACGAGGTAAAGGATATAATCAAAAAGCTTCACCCTAGGAAGCCCCTGACTCCGACGGCCACTTCCGCTGTGACGGACCCGAATTTTTAAATTTTTTCGAGGGTCTTTAGCACACCCCTGAAGACTTACAATAATTAAATATATGTATTTCTTACTTTTTTTCCTTGCCAAATTAAGGGTTAAACAGTATTTTCATCCACCCTTACAAGTATGCCTGTGGTGTTTGCGCGCATTTGAATTGTACATATGGGTACCATTTTCTGTAGTTGGTAACAACGATCTGATGATGGTAATCATAAAAGTGAGTAGTGACTCTTTTAGACCTAAAACTGAGTTAAGCGGGCGCCCGCGACGGGCACCCGTCGAGTGACTACGCGCGTGGACACGTGAATGGGATCCATGGGAACACAACGGTCCCCGTCGCGGGTACCCGTCGCGGAGACCGTATTATTTTCTTTACGAAGTATGTCACTAGTTCAATTTTAAATGTTCGTGACTACCGCCCGTCCACCAAGGCCAATTGCTTCCATATTTGGTACACAAATTAGTACTATTTGGTACTAATTAGTACTTGAAAAACAAAATTGGTACCTTAGTAGTTTTCGATAAAATTGTCTTTGAAGGTGGTCTGGCGGTAGTCACATTCCCTTCAGCAGGACCACCATGAACGCCGAAAAAGGGGGCGTGGTACAGCTATTCTTAGTTTACAAATAATAAGTACCCTTTTTAGTGATTCGTTTCGTAAAAAACAGAACTGAAACATTTGTATTTACCGAGAAATTAACCGAGAGGTCGACTGGTAGAAAATGACGTTGAGTCCGCCTTTGCACAGTGTTTTTACTAGTACATCAAGTTTAAATAAATAAATAAATAAAAAGTACCAATTGACAACTAATTATTTACCAAATATGGAAGCGATTGGCGTTGGTGGTCCCAGCAGTGGTCACGGATATTGAATTTTTTCTTGGGTTTCTTGTGTGCGTGCGGCTCGTATCAGTTAGAATGCGCCCGTGCGTTTTACCGCTGCCGGGCACCGCGCGTGCTCCCGCGCGGACGTCCGTCGCATGGAGGCGAGCATCGATGGGCGGGCGCGGGGCCCACCTCCCCTCTACTGATGCCCCCGCAATGGAGCACTTTCGTATGAAACCGCGCGTCGGGTGTCCGCTTTACGTAGTTCCAGGCCTTAGGCCCGTTTTCCACCAAAGCGGAGAGGAGCGGAGACAAGAGGAGATGTGTTTTGAATAACCAATCAGATTTAGTTATTTCCATCTTCTCTCCGCTTAAATTCGGTGGAAATGGGTCAGGAGAGGAGAAGAGATGTCTCATCTTTCCGTAGAATTTTGTTGTCAATCAAATAATTATGTAATATGGCGGTGGCCTTTATTATCTTGTCCATTTTTTCTAGTTTAAGGTCAAACTCTCTACGATATACATACCACTTTCATGCTAATATACCAAAAGTAGCTTCGACATTGCGACGTGCTCTGGAAAGTCGGTAATTAAAAATGCGTTTTTTGGCAATTTAGACTATCCCGTGGGTATGGCCACATTAAGTTAGGCATTAATGGAAACGCTTCGTCTCCGATAAACACAAATGGTGCTGGTTTTCCACCTTCGTACAAAGGATGTGGCGTTGGAAAATTTAGTTTATTTTCCTTGAGACGTATGCCAAACACATTATCGCTAAAAATACCTCCATCGCTGAACCTCCTCATAGATCCAACATAATAGCTCTTCGCTTTGCGTCATCTACACACATCATCACAGTTGAAAATCTGTGTTTATAATTAAAAAACGACGAACCAGATCGTGGGGTTACAAACATGTGTGTTTACCATCTATGGCACTAACACAGTTTTTAAATTAACAAATTTCTTCAATTCTCTAGCTATTCATTTCCAACCTTCCGCTAAATGAATGAAAAAGAATGTAAATTCTGGCATAACCAGAGGCTCCAGTTTAGTCCATAGAACATCACAATCATCAGCCACAATTCTTGAAACAGTTGTTGTACAAATCCTGAAATGTTCTGCTATGCTTGAAATGTTTGCTCCTGTTACCAAGTACCTGTAATAAAATAAAAATATACATTTAATAAAAATGGATTATTTATTATTAGGCTCGTACTTTGATCGATATTATGATAAGTCAAAAAAATAAGAAAATATTTTTCCGTAGTAATTATATGTTTTGTCTCTCAAACATTAGTCAGAAAACACCCCCCGCACCACAGGTCAGACATATCCACATATATTTTGAATGAAAGCTTTGTTTTCAGTTAAAACTGCTAAATTTACGGGATAATCACCGTGATGCATTAAAGAGAAAAAAAAACACCAGAAGTGGGCAGGCTACAAAGCAGACACGAGAGTGGAAATATGAAAGATAATGGAGTTTTCGTTACCCTGCGTCACAAACAGAGAGCGGTCTACAAATTCTAATTCACCAAATTATCAATCTTCTCCAACTATGCAACACTCTCACGAAAATGAAAATAGTTGTAGCAGTTCACGCTCTATACAGCAACATAATGATAGTGATTAGTAGTAGTGTGATAGAGAAAGTTCTGAAATATCAAGTTCATCTACATCCCAAAGAAATAAAAGAAAATCGAATGAAATCACAGATCTCGCGAGAGATTGCGGAGAGAAAGAGAAAAATTAAAAACAAGCATACTTTTTAAAAAAAATTATGAAAGCCTAAATGACAAGGGTATTTTTTTTTGTCTATGGCACGAAATTTAAAATAGCGGTCACCTGTGCTTCAGCTTCAAGCTAAGCGTAAAATTGTTAACATAGTTTGGGAAGCTAAAGAATTTGAAATACAGAAAACGTGGTACCAGAGTTAAGGATATTCTTCTGCACAAAATACAAGTGATCAAGGTGATAATGATAACAGTTGTGCACTGGGTAGAAATTTGGCTTTTGAGAGCGATTATATTTCTGCATCAAGTGCAAGTGCTCAAGGCAATAATGATAATAGTGCTGCAATGGGTAGAAATTTCTGCTTTGAGAGCCATTATATTTTTGCATCAAGTGCAAGTGCTCAAGGCAATAATGATAATAGTGCTGCACTGGGTAGAAATTCGGCCTTTGAGAGCGATTAAACTTCAGCATAAGGACATATCAATTAGGATTAAAATAATAATTAATGTCTTTGAAAAGTTGATTTAATATTTCTTCTATAATAATAAATACATTGACATTGTGCAATTATGGACGAAGTTATCATGACGAAAAACTACCGGAGATTTGTGTTCGTGTGAAGGACGGCACGGTTGACGCAGATACCAGCGCCTCATGTCATGCGGTGTTCCGCAGGGTTCGGTCTTGGGCCCGCTCCCGTGGAACATCGGGTTCGACTGGGTGCTGAGGGGCGAGCTCCGGCCGGGAGTGCACCTGGTGTGTTACGCTGACGACACGCTGGTCACTGCCCGGGGGAGCTCGCACAGGGACGCAGCGTTGTTGGCGACGGCTGCGATCTCACAGGTGGTGTGCAACATACGGCGCCTCGGCCTGGAGGTGGCCCTCAACAAGTCGGAGGCCATAGTTTTTATGGCCCCCGGCGAGCGCCGCCGCCGGGATCGCACATTGTGATCGGGGGCCCGTATCGCTGTCGAGTCCACCATGAAGAACGGACAAGAAACTCCATAGTTACTCATTTCAAATAATGATTTTACAAAATTTGGTATACAAATATTAATTTAATATTATGTGAGGACGATCTCCTACGAGGCGGCTTGCGCACTGGCCGGATCTCCGCCCTGGGACCTGGAGCGGTGGCACGAGGGTGGAGAACCGTACTTGGAACCGCTCCTGGAAGGCAGCCAGCTCTTGCCACACCAGGTTCAGGAGCTGGTCCTCCGCAGGCACAGTCTGGCTTGGCCCGCGCTTGCACCCCCTTGAGACGTCTCCTTTGAGCCGACTCCTCGAAGCCCGGCCAGGTCTGCTCGGAGCTTCTCATTCTCTTTTTGGAGAAGCTCCGTGGCGGTCGCTAAGCGGGCGACCTCCGCTCGCAGCTTGGACATTTCGTCTGACAGAGGCCTGCTGTAATTGGCCTTCGAATGGAGGCCGACGCCACGCTTATGGCCTTGTTTTTAGAGGCCTGGGTCCTCTTCAAGGCAACAACGCGTACTGCGGCCTCCACGGCCTTCGCAAACCTGACCTGGCGCTCCCTATCGAAGCCGGCGATATTTTCCGATTTACCGCCGAATGACGCCA
>NDFZ01005205.1:241244-288338 GCA_002192655.3 Mamestra configurata
ATGACGCCAAAGGGAGAGCCCTTCGACTGGTCGCTCCAGAGTGGCGAGCCATCTTCGGCGAGCTCAGCGGCTCGCTGGGCAGCCTCCTGGGAGGCGAGACCCCTCCACCTATCTCCTTCTCAGCCCTTACCCCACCTACTGGTGGGGATTTTTCGGGCCGATGCCAATTCACCGATGGAGGACGACCCTTGGTCATCCTCCGGTCTGGGACGCTTGCGGAAGAACTTTGAATTCTCCGCAGCAGCATCCAATACCTTTCGCTCCGAGCTCGCTGAGCTGACGCAAACGCCGAATGCGGAGCCTGAGTCTGACCCCGCATCTCCTCGACGATCCAGCGAGCTCTTCCTCCAAAGTTTGGAGGGAGCTTTACTGCCACGCCCGCCCGACACCTTGTCAGGCGTTTTAAAATCATATCGGATCAGCTCCTCAAAGTACGCTGATCGGGAGCCTCCACGGCTCTTGTTGTCACTGGCAGATGGAAGACAAACGTTGCTCCCTCCAGAATACGAGGGGCTTGACACTCCCAAGGGGAACGTGGCGGATTCCCCAACCACAGAGCTGCTGGTACCGCCCTGGGGTATATCTGTTTCGGTTGTCTTGTTCATGATTAATTGTTCATTTTAAAGGGTGTGGTCCCTATCTCTTAACTTACTCTCACGCCTACTACTTGTTCACTGCCCTCACAGTCACGTCTGATGAGCAGACGCGTACCAGAAAGCAGTGAGGCAAGATTCCTCCGATGAAACGCACACCGTCCGAAAACCTGAAAAATGCTCAAGTCTCCGAACGGTGTGCCCCTCGCGTGTGTGTGTCCCTTTTTGTCTGGTCTCTCACTTGGACCTTTCCGGCATGCGTAACTCTACCGGCTGAGCTCTAAGATCACTGAGATACGCAAGCGTGGGGCAACGTGTGGACACTTTCGGTAGGGAGCCTTGTTCTAACTTGCATTATAGGTTTTAAGTTCTGTAAGTCGTGCAGTTCAAACATTAAGGCTTTATCCATACTATCTACATTTTCTTCGAAATCGTATCAGTGGTTAGCAAAAAGAATGGGACCTCTACTAAGCTCCATTATAGAGAATTGCGTAGCCTCGCGGTTCTCCATGTTTCGACCGCGCGGCCATGGTTAAACCAGCAGCTAGTACATGCTAGCTAGTACATACACATAAGTCAATGGAGGTGAGGATTGAGGGACCAGTTTTAATAATCGCTATCTTCAAATTGAGTCAATATTTTTGCGTAGACCCGCGGTTTTCCATGCTTCGACCGCGCGGCCATGGTTAAACCTTTACAACTTTATGAGTATTGGATTGTTTTAAAAGTTCCTTCGTTATAAACGGACACGAAACTTTTTATTAAAAGTTAAGTACACTAGACTTGTTGATATTCCTCTCGTCTAGCAGCTAGTACATGCACAATTGCACATAAGTCAGTGGACGTGAGGTTTGAGGGAATAAATAAAAAACTTTCTTTTTCTACATAAAGTTTTAGTAAGAGACTTAAACATTTTGTAAAAAAGAAATGGAAAAAAATATCGACAAAATGTTTTCATTTAAGTCTTTGTAGAATAAGAAAGTTTTAATTTATTTGATTCGGTAATTTTCACTAAAATATTTTTCTTTCTTGTGTGGAATGAGGGATCACAGTTTAGTCGTTATAGATTTTTTTATCTTTGATTCTTTTGGTCTGTCTTTTTGTTATTATAATAATTCCCGATCCGTCTTGCCTTCGCCATGACGATTAACAAATCACAGGGCCAATCCTTGACTATTTGTGGCCTCAATCTCGAAAATTCATGTTTTTCTCATGGTCAATTGTACGTGGCATGTTCACGTGTCGGCAAACCATCCGCTTTATTTGTTCTTGCGCCTGACAAAAAAACAAAGAATGTCGTTTACCACAAGGTGCTTGAATGAAAAGAGTTAATCGTTTAATTCAGTCATTTTTTGCTGACACGTGTTTGAAGTACTTAATTTTNAAAGAGTTACATAATCTTTTAATTCAGTCATTTTTTGCTGACACGTGTTTGAAGTACAGATTTTTTTTATTTTAATTCTCTTTCTGTATGTATTATTTATCATAATAAAATACTTTTTATATCTATCTGTATTTTTATTTTGTATCATTGTATTACGTTCATCAAAGCCTAAATTAGTTCAGCTAAAAGGTAACACGACATTCATTGACTGTTAGGCGGTACGAAGTTCGCCGGGTCAGCTAGAATTTGAAAAAAATTGTAAAGATCTTTACAAATTCTTTACTAAATGTTTGTAGTCACAATACCTTAATATTTTAGATACTTTCCGAGATCTGGCTGATGAACTGTAAGGACTGAGAGACCGCAATTTAAGGGATTTGTTATAAAAGTGTTTTAAGTCAACTACTAAATCCTACGATTTTTATTTTGCGAAATAACAGTGTGACCCTCAGTTCACACGCACATTAATATTTAGAAGGTGCATACCAAGTTTCAATCCGTTGCATTGCATTCTTCGTGTCCTCGGGGATTTATAAATAACAGCATTTTCACACACCAATTTTGCTCGGTGAATAATATTCCTGACAGCAGTCTTTGATAAACCTGTAATATAGTCCAATTATTTTGCCAATTTATCATAATTTTGGTGCTCAAACGAAGTTGGCTCATCCTTGAGATTTTTAAAACTTAAATTATACTTATGATATACACATTATGAGTAATATGTTTGATTTCGCCAATAACTTGACCCGTCGGCGAACTATATTTGTGTAGCTATGTCGTGTGAGTTTTACTATGTGCGACCGCGCTCGTGTACCTACCTACACAAGTTGCCGACAACAGCGATGGCGCCGGACTGATGCTACTGCAAGGTAGCGTCAGTTCGCACGCAGGCCATGGGAGTGTCATGAATGATATCGGTAAACTATTTTTATCACACACAATGATATTTAACACACACAGTCAAGCATCAGCACACAAACAGCGAAGTAGGAAATAACATACTATAACGTCCACACTAGAACCACTAAGAAACAAATGGTGATTACTGCGTACTTCTGCATTTTTTGTCGTACGCAGGTTTCACTTTTTATAACCAATCATTCGCATTTCATATTTCAACTTCTGCATGATGAGCTCCAAAAACTGTAGTATTTTGTTGATGAAATGATGTCTATACGTCATCAAAACCGCTAAGAAAACAACATTGTATAACAGGAATGTAGTAAGCTTGTTTTAATGTCGTCATGGTACGAAAACACGGTGTAAAGGTTAAAATAATGCTGCCTTAAGAATTGGAGGTAGGACCCCTTTGTAGGAACCCTAACATTTTTTACGTTGACAAGCACGTCACACATTAGCCTACATCGCTTACGCTGGTAAAAAAAACTGAAAAATAAATAATTACATACTTGTACAAATTATATTTCCAGATCGTGGTACTTATCTTGAACAGCTAGTCACTCAAAGTCTTTTGCTTCAAAAGGCATTTTCTTTTCAGATTTGATCTTAGCCATTGTTTTTTTATTATATGTATACAACCAAATAGCGGAGCCCAATATTAAAAAAACTATGATGAGGCATCCACCGGCAACAATTGCAGCTACAATTTTAATTACCAATTCCACCATGTCAATTTTAAAATGGAATCAAATATAAACGTCGCCTTCAGTCAGCCTGCGGTCACAGAGTATAATAATCGCTACGTTCAGATTCTTGAAGTAAGTATAAACCGGCCAGACTCAAAAACAGATCAATAAAGCTGGACTGCTTACTGTCTTTCAAATGGTAAATAGAAAAAAAATATGTGGAGCCAGCTTATTTTATGACCCACGAGGATATCGCCTAGTAAATGACACATAATAGCATATTATGATACAAGGGAGCACAACTCACGAGTTTCATACGACGTTTTTCAACACATTCGTGTGGAATATACAAACATGTATTGCTGATATCGTTTAATTATTAAAACAATTGGTGAACCTGCAATTTTCAAAGCTAAATTGGATTGATTTGGATGGCAATTTCACAGTTTGTGTTACATTGGTGCTTGCCACTTCTTTAGTACTTTTGTTTTCTTCTTGTGTAAATGTCGGCGTCAAAGGCAAATCATAGAAATTACTGGAAGCAGTAGGCACCAAATAACCTATGCTACGAGATGTACATGGTTTTGTGGTTCGGTTAAAATGCCATCAAGTTTCAGTACGTTTTGATATCAACACCATGTTTGAGCTTAAACATACTTCTTAACCTGGAATAGATGCACCACAGGGAGCTGGGCTTGTATGTATTGGCGAGTTCAGAGAAATTCGCCTAAAACACGTTTTCAGAAAATGACTGGGTTTTTTTTCTTGCTCTTCCATTGTAGGAAACTATCGGAGGCAGCTAAGTACTTTCCTATATGTTTTGCGGGGATTAGGCTGTAGTTTGTATTTAGTATTTCTGGCGGGGTTAACTATATCAATTGTTCATCTTTTGCACTGAAACTTGTCATTTTTTAATCATTGACCACACAGCAAAAATTCGATAGAAACAAAATATAAATATTAAGGGAAATGGCGCGCAAGATTTTTTTTTCACGCGTCAAATGCAAGGTGAGTGAACATACAGCCTACTTCAAAATTATAATTTGAAGTGATACAATGCAATATTTAAATATTTTATAACAAATTATTGTGAATTTTGAAAAATTTGATAATACTAAATGTTTGTTTGACTTAAGGACGTACACATTTATTTATTCCAAAAATGCGTATGGATTTTCAGCGGCATAAAACCTCTTTTTGTTTCTAAAAAAAATAACTATATTACCCGATTAAATTGTAAATGCTCTGCTTGCTCACATATAACTAGCAGTAAGGTACTAATTTAACTTTGTAGTGATAATTCTATTACGTACTAATGAGTAATGTTAATACCTCGGTTTATAGCCCTAAAAGCAATGTAATAACTCACTTTACGAGCAAGTGTGTTCAAAAGTATAATTACAAAACAGACATCTATTCAATTTTCGTTTATGGCAATGATGCCGATGTCGACAATTCTGCCAATGACAAATGTGCTATGGAAAACCGTGTGAGACAAAAGACAACACGGATTATAAAAACAAAAAAATTGTCATATAATCATTTTTTTTTAATTTGATTTATTTGGGACAAAAAGAAACAGATCTTCATTAACCACTGCACGACAATATTTTGACTTATGACACATCAGCTGAGTCGACGGGATGTTGCATATGAAGTCATGAATTTTTGGAATAACATCAACTTTCAGTAATCAAATGAGACTAGATTTAACTATATACTATCTTAAAACTATTTACATCTACTAAACCTAAGTATGTACATATACAAAATCAAAGTAGGTACTCCCAGGTGTCAAAGTATTCCTCCGCATCGCTGTCATCCGGAAACGTGCCCAGAAGACTGACAGCATTGCCACGTTGAATGCTAATTCTTTGAGCAAAGAACGAGCCAGCCCTCTGGTCACGCAAAGTGTCGACCAGTCGGCGAGATATGTCCTTGAAAATGAGACGCGCACTCGGACCCCATGATCCAAGCGTTTCGACCCCAAACGGCTCAAAACTGTAATTCCCAATAAGTTTACAGTATTTGCGCCACTTAAGGGCCTCAGCAGCGGCACAGCATGCCGTACTTGGAACATGCGATGGCGCAAGGGTGTCGACACACGTTGTGTCCCACCCCAGAAGCTTACCCACCTTCCACGGCACCAACGTCATACCATCTGGTCTTTTCCCATCGTCCCGTACCAAGCCGCTAGGTTCTAATACCGCAGGTACGCCGGCGGTGACAAAAGCCCGACGAATCATTAATGCTGGCATGCCGTACTTTGCGGCCTGCGCTCTTGCAGCAGGAAAGACCATGGTGCCTGAGGCTGTCGACAGCTACTCCGCAGTGAGACCGATGCGGAGCAACACAATGTGCGCCTAAGCGCAGACAGATAACCAGCCGAAACGATGCGTCATCCATCATAGTGTCTATGGTGAAAGTCGGAAGTGCTTGAAGCCACAATCCCGACTCCCATTCTGCCACAGCCAGCAAACGTGCACACTCAGCTGTATTCGATAATTTAGTCTACTTTTTCCAAAAGATGTGAATGTTTCCATAGATGGGAGGAGCGAAGGCTATATGTGAATTTTGATCCAAAACAACAGTATCGAATAAGTGTGAAGGCCGAATGCATGTTAATTTTGAAAAGTCTTTCCGAAACATCATTAAAATTTTGTATTTTCTGCTCAATGAAAGATAGAAAGGATTCATCAAAATTGGAGAGCCCAGGAGGTGAAAAGAATTTCTATCAGTGATTTTGATGTTTGGAGCTATAGTCTTAAATTTTGCAAAGGTAGTCTGCCTGTCAGTCGTTTGAGGGAGGTAAATTTCACATTTCGAAAAACCTTTCGAAATGCGAAATTTACCTCCCTCAAAGACTAACGATAAATTTAGTTCAATCGGGATAGAACTCAACCGAGTTGTAGCCCGATTGAACCAATTTTTTTCCATCAAAAAAGTTAAATATTTAAGGATTGTGTCTACATCACCTCCTGGGGTTCCGTCATTCAAGTTTCCGAATTTATTATGTTAAAAATTAAGTTCAGTTCTCGCCGCGAATTGTAACTGTATGTATGTACATATGTATAATTGTTTCACATGCTCTGCGGCCTGAACGGCTCGATGGATTTTAGCTTGAGAGTTTTCGTTAGATTTGTATTAACTGTGAAAATCACACTGGGTATAATAAAATAAAGAATAATAAAAATAAAAAAATAAAAAAACCGTAATAAAAAAACTTAAAAACCCGACTGCGTTTCTTTGTATTTTGGAAATGAAAAAACCCTAACACAAGAAAGTCGTCATACCCATTTGCACTTAACTTAAGAATGGCCACGATTCTTAAGTTAAGTGCAGTTGGGACCCATTCTAGAAATAAAGGCTTAGTGAATTGAGAGCACATACCTATATTATATTGCAGATTACTCCAATCTACTGACTAGAGCTAGACGGCTGACTTTCTCGAAGTGCAATCGGGAATGACTACTTTCTTATTATTGAGTTTTTTCATTTTCAAATTACAAAGAAACGCAGTCAGGTTTTTTAGTTTTTTAAATGATTAATGATCGATTTTTGATAATCGCTTATTTATATTAATCGAGTCGATCGAAGTAAAAAAATATCGAATATAATAATCTTTTTCGCACACACTACTTAACAATAAAAAATAAAAAACAAATTGTAGTCGACGATTTTGAACAAAAATAAGTAGTGGTATTGAATGTCACGTGTGTATCTGGACTTTCTCGTATTCTTGATGATATTTAAAATCATAATTTTCATATGTAATCGTATCTACTTGTGAGTGCGTGATCTATATTTATATAAAAATGAATCCCTATTTCCCTTGGTCACGGCATCACACGTGAACGGCTGGACCAATTTAGCTAATTCTTTTTGTTGTTGTTGTGTTTGTTAGAAGGTTCTTATGAAAGAAAATTAAAAATAAATACCAGGCAAAGCCGGGGCGGGCCACTAGTATTTGTATAAAATAAAAAGTAAACAAACACAATTAGCACTAAACTTCGACTATGGATTTTCAAAAAACTTCAGTACCGCTACCTTTTTGTTCGAAATAAGGATGAATTCGTTAAATAATATAATCAAAGGATGAGCAAACCACTAGCCCTATACTGTCTGAAAGAGTTGACGTGTCTGAAAACCACAATTTTCATGTTTTTTAGCTTTGACCACTGCCATCAAAATGGCGATAACCTCTTTACACACTTCGATTTTACTTATGAAAATTAGTAACTTGCGATTTAAATATGAAAGAGCTTATGGGCGCTATCTTATGTCCTTTTTATTCAATTGTTTTAATTAATGCCAATACATACGAATTTTTAAGTAGCTTTATCAATTACAACATTAATAATAAGGATGTCGTATTACGTTACTCTTAGTACCAAATGGTATTAGTACCGAGCCGGCGGAGATTCGCCTGTCTAGTAAGTACCATTTCGTACTAGTACCGATCTATACGGTTAAACCACTTAAAAATCGCAGTAACATTGAAGGAGAAGAACGTATAACCAACACTAGGAACCTAAAAATCGCAATTGAAATTACATCAAAAAGAGATAAAAAATGCGTATTGGAGTATACTTATTATCACATTTTTTACTATATTACATCTCGTAAACAAGGAGCTTGTTTAATAATAGTCCTAGATCCCAGCGCCGGAAGACCTCCCTTGTTTTTTCAGAGATAAAATGTATGGCATTAAGTAGTATTAGTATGTACAGTGATGTATGCTTACGATATCTTGAGCCGACGGCCAGTTTACAGGTATCAAGTGCCAAAAAACTACTCACTTTTCTTTAAGTCTCAGTGCTGTTCTGTATTTATGTTTCCTGTAATATTGTTAAAATTAATAATTCATACTGCCAGACACTACCCGTCGGCGGTAACTTGAGCCAGACGCTGTAAAGCTCCCAAAAATTTTAAGTAAGTTTCCTTATATTCTCAGTTATGATTTTGATCTATTATTATCTATCTCAAGAAACTATTGCAATAGCTTCTGTTAGCAGCCAGACCAATCGTAAGGGGCTAAACATCCCCCAGACACGCTTATAGTATCGCAATGAGAAGGAGCGCGAGTGAGATAATAATATAATTTATTATAGTAGGCGCCAGATAAATGTGGAATAAAGTATATTGACCTTTCCCTAATAACTGTTCATAGGTACCTGAACAATTAAATATGAATCGTTTTTCATTATTAGACAATGTTAAGGATCACGAGAGATGATGATTCGGGACAGCTTTGTGTCATTAATTCCGTTTTTCAAATTAAAAATGTCAATAATTGTAGGTGGGTCAATGACCGTTATTCCACGATTATCTGGCGCCTACTATAGATGGTCTGGTGCTTAGCTTTATTAAACTCACTAGCTTTTGCCCGCGACTTTGAACGCGCAAATCACATTTTTTCCCGTTCATCAATTTCACAAAATAATAGTTTATTGACATTTAGATCTTGAAATAAGCTATCAACTTATAAGAAACCAAAATTCTTAGGAATCAATTTAAACAAATATCATTATATATTTTCATGATAAGTAGGTATGTTATGTCATTTTGTGCTCGTACTCATCTAAACGATCCTCCTGTTCGTCATTCGTACTTCCTATGATTAGAAATAGATCTTAATGACAAAACATATGAGAAACCAGGTTTTATCATGGTTCCGAACCTGTAGAGTGAAAACGGGAACTCTATAACCATGCTTTCACTGTCCGTCTGTCTGGCTGTCTGCCACAGGATACAAAGATACAGCATCTTTGGAACGATTACCTTACCTTATTTTTTTCCCAGAAAGTCAGAATACGTGTTATTATAGCCGCTTTAACAAAAAGTAATGACGTGTACCAAGGTTTCCCAATGCCGCTTATTTCCACAATTTCAAAACTTCTAGGGTACTTGCCTGTGCCTCAGAATCTTGAAATTTTGCAAGAATATGTTGCGGAATAACAGATGACGTTCTGTGTATTGTTCGGACTGTTGTTTATGTTCAAATAGCATGGAGAACTTTACTTGCACGATGCAGGATTTCGTTGGTAGTTCATCACTGACAGGACAGATGGCGTTGCGGTTATTTTTGTTGCCGTACAAATTTCGCTTCTTAGTTTTTTATATGACGGCATTGATGCCGCTACATCACTCTCTTCGGAGGCACGTGCAAGCACCCTAGGGTACTTGCCTGTGCTTCGGAATCTTGAAATTTTGCAAGAATGTGTTGCGGAATAGCAGATAACGTTATGTGTATGAGCCGCACTTGACCGATTTTTTATCTTGGCTACCAATATGGAATCTAAAATAAAGAAAATATGCACTTTTTAACGAATCTGCGATTGATTTGCTCGCTTTGAAAGTTGCAAGCATAAACTGTCCACAAACGTAACAAAAACTATAAGAACTAAGTTAAGAATGTCTATTCGTCCTTTGAATTACAGTCAAAACAAGCTATGTATTGCTTGAGTGGAAAGAATGAACATCAAACTATGTATAGTCACCACGTTGGGAAGTTTAACAAAAATAAAACCATAGGAAAAAAAGACGTGGTATTATATTACCTCTGCTTACACTTTTAGATTATTAAAATGTAGTTAAACTCATGAATTTCAATTTCTTGTACGGTGTAAAAAAAGTCAAATGTGTAAACCAGTGTGATCTTTTAATAAAGTCTTCCTTTAGTCCCTTAATAACATAACTTAAATAAAGCACCAAACCATCCAATTATATTACATTATTGCGATACTTTAAGCATGTCTGGGGGATGATTAGCCCCTTACGATTAGTCTGGCTGCTAACAGAAGGTATTGCAATAACTTCTTGAGCATTATAGATCAAAATCAAAACTGAGAATGTAAGAAAACTTACAAAATTTTTGAAAAAAAAAGGGTCGTAACAAGTTGAATGACGGATAGACAGACGGTCAACCGAGTGATCCTGTAAGGGTTCCGTTTTTTCTAAAAACAAAATCGCGAGACTTTATGAATAGTTTACACAGTGCGAGTTGCTGACTAGACTATTACTCGTATCGTAAAATGAGGATTCCAGTAGCTCGTCTCGCCTTTGCTGTCTAAACGGTGATGGTATACAGGTATGCGGAACAGAGAGTAAATTCCCGCAAACCTCCATTGAAAAGGGAATTTTCCGACCAGACGGGTGTTATGTCTGGTGAGCAACTGACCGATGGTTGAAATTCAGACTGTTTTATATGTTCAAATAGCATGGAGAATTTTACTTGCGCGATGCAGGGTTTCGTTGGTAGTTCATCACTGACAGGACAGATGGCGTTGCGGTAATTTTTGTTGCCGTACAGTTGGTAGACTAACGAAATTCTGCGTCGCGCAAGCAATATCTTCGTGCCATTTGAACATAAACAACAGTCCGAATATCAACTATCGAGCGGTTGCCCACCAGACACAACAATCGTCTGGTAGAAGGATCCTCCCTTTTTCAACCGACTTTACTTCCAAAAAAGGAGGACGTTCTCAATTTGTTGGGTTTTTTTATGTATTTGTCCGAGGGGTGCCCCCGCGGGCAGGGAGCCTAGCCCTTTGACCGCTCGCCACGTCCCCTGATGGGGTAGGATAGCGACTTCCACCGGAGAACCGAGTCAGTATTGAATTTGCGTTATGAGGGAATACTTCGGAAGCGATCTTCAAGTGCGATAAAAGTGATCAGTAGTGTAGTTATATTTTATAATTAGTGATTTTAAAGTTGTAATTAGTGTTTTTAAATTAAAGTGACATTTTGGTTATTTAATCGGCTGTTTTTACTGTCACGAACCCCAAGCTCGTAACAATATCAATACCGACAAAAAAGTGTATATTTTATGGTTGACTCATAATAACTATTTTTATGTTATTCAAATTCGGTATAAAATACTGTTTTATTTGCAAAGATTTTTTCACCAAAATAGTATAAATCCTTATCTAAATAAATGTGTTCGGCGTGCAAGGTTGTAGGTGATATTAAAGCACTGATAAAATTTGGTTTTAAAGAGTTTATTAAAGGTTCTTCAAGTTTAATGATCAATGTCTTTAAGTAAAATGTTATGTTAAATTTTATGAATGCACCCGTCGTCTTGCATTAAGCACTGATGATAAAGTATTAATATAATTGTCACTAAGAAACGAGTACAATGATTGTCGTAAACTGCTGTGCTAGCAAGTTCGGTTGCTTAGACCAAACATAATCCGGAGCGGTAAAGATGCAGTTCAGATGAGTTGATAATAGTACAATTATGTAAGCTAAGATGATAGATTTGTGGGGTAAGGAGCTGTTCGCGTCCGCAGGCTTGACTATCTTACGACCACCCTGCTCGTGTCCCCTGGGTGATGCCAAATGAACAGCAACGCCGAGTCAAAAGCGGCGGTCAAGTAACCTGCTTCCAGGCTACCACTAGCCCAGAGGCACCACTAAATACCCCCTGAAAGTTTGGTCATGATGCGTTGGGAAATCATCATGTTTGTACTACCAATCCCCTTTTACTATGAAAATGTCCGATACTGAGAATGCGATGTCATGCGATCCGGCTAACCCCCGGCGCTTGCAGGTACCCAGGCCTGCAAGTGTGAAATATGTCACCGAAGACCGCTCAGGAGTGGGCGACTAGGCTCTTGTGTTGGTGAATGTTCCTAGCAGCACTAGCAGCAACAGCAGCAGCAGTAAAAAGCTTGTTCAGCAAACTTTCCATCCAGGGTTGTGCATCGGAGCTCGTCCAACCTCCGATTATCAATCTTTGACTTCTTGTACAGAGACAGTGACCACATCAATTTGTCCTCCAACATGGCAAAGAGTTCCTGTCAGCAGAAACCCCAAGAGGAAAAAAATTACAAGCAGTCCCTCTCCGGAAATAGTAAAAACCACAAAATTATTCACAGGTCTAACAATCGATCTTACGAAAACCAACATTATACCCAAAGATAAACGAGCCACTTCGACCCGCTTCCGACATACCCAAATACTTATAGGTTTCGGTTGAGCTGAGGGATCTAACCTGTATGGAATCCGAGAGTTGAATTCCCTCAGTTTCCATAATGTCCCGAGTGGGGTGATGTTGGCGGTGTCCTTGGACATCTCCAACGCCTTCAACACCCTGCCCTGGAGTTGTATTCGGGAGGCACTGCGTTATCATCGAGTGCCTCCCTACCTCCGTCGCGTCGTCGGGGCTTATTTGGCGGAAAGGTGTGTCACCTATCTGGGACGTGATGGCACATACCAGCACCCCATGTCGTGCGGTGTTCCGCAGGGTTCGGTCTTGGGCCAGCTCCTGTAGAACACCGGGCACGACTGGGTGCTGTGGGGCGAGCTCCGGCCGGGATTGCAGCTGGTGTGTTATGCTAACGACACGCTGGTCACTGCCCGGGGGAGCTCGCACAGGGAGGCAGCGTTGCTGGCGACGGCTGCGGTCTCACAGGTGGTGAGCCGCATACGGCGCCTCGGCCTGGAGGTGGCCCTCAACAAGTCGGAGGCCATTGTTTTTCATGGCCCCCGGCGAGCGCCGCCGCCGGGATCGCACATTGTGGTCGGGGGGGCCCGTATCGCTGTCGAGTCCACCATGAAGTACCTGGGATTGGTGCTCGACAGCCGGTGGGATTTCGGCCCCCACTTCCGGCGGCTGGCGCCCAAGTTGTTGGGCGCGGCGGGGGCGCTGTCAACGCTGCTTCCCAATCTGGGGGACCCGAGCACCGCCTGTAGGCGGTTGTACGTGGGGATCGTGCGANGGAAATTTGACATGAGCTACACGACATGCCGCTGCAGCCGCACAGTATAAGATCGAGTGGGTATCGGCGAGGTCTTTGCTGTTATCAAAACAATTTGCTAGCTGCGAATATAGAGCACACACCAGCGCCCTATTTTTATTATGCATGGGCAAACGAGGTAGACGGGGCTTAAGCTCAGGCGGTGTGGAGCGATACTCTCGGAAAGCATCCTCCAAAGCGCTCCTCAATTGCTCATTGCATTGGGTACTCACGGATATAGCCCCATCATCATCATCTTCACCGACGTTGTTGGGTCGCGGTGAAACACTAGATTGTATTTGCACCGCGGCCGGTGGTGAAGCAGCTGAGACGCGGCCATTCCGTGATTCCAGACGCAGTCTATCAAGTACGGCGTCATCCAACATACGGTTACGCTGGATGACCCGCACCTGATCCGATAGTCGTTGGGCTGATACGTTGACAGCTGGCTCAAGCACCTGAAACAGAGAGAGCATCCGACCAAGGTACGCAGTCAAGTTCGTTCCCCCCTCTGTAGCCCCATAGTATGAGCGCATGACGTTTTCATTGATGGTTTGCGTCCATCGCATGCGCTGCACACTTCCGGGAGCTGGGACCCTATCAGAGGCCGGTGGGCCACGAGGTCCTAAGCCGTCCGGCGGCCGGCGTCCTCTTCGTCGACGTGCAGGTGGGCAGCGAGAAGTACTCATCATTTGAGCTCGATGCAACTGCCACGGCCGGTATTACAGCACTTACGGTGGGGCTGGGTTCCGGCGGCGGAGAGGCGGAGCTGAGCGATGAGGCCGGAGGTGGTAGGCGTGCTCGTCGAGCTGCGGCTCTTGTCAACATATTTTTTTTCATACTTTCTTTAGTGTAGGTATATACAGGGTGTTTCGTGCATCGTGTGCCAAATTGAAATGGTCGACTGAAGGAGTCATCCGCTAGCCTTTCAGACCCTTTAACACCCCTCATGCTCTGTGGTTTTTTTTTATCGACTTTTTATTGTTTTCCAAAAAAAAGACCCAAATTTTACATTCAAATACAGATTAAAAAAAAATATGAGGCGTAGACTCTGAATTTTAATTATGAAACAATTTTTATGACACAAGTTGAAGACCAGCTTATCATTCAATGAAGCTATAAGTGGTGAAGAAGCTGATCTGTGATTTGAGGCCATACATAAATAGTTAGAAGCATTGAATAAAAATAATACCTGGAGTAAGACTGAATTCTTCTTTTCTGTCGGTACGCTCTTGCCGGAGCGCTCGTGGTCGTCATGTAGTATTCCGAGCGTTTACGACCTTCTTCACAATTTTTGCCTACTTGCGGTCGTCCAATGGGCCGCCCACAGCAGACTTGATTTGGTCGGTCCATCGCATGGATGATCTACCGCGCTGCCTGGTGCCTTCGACTCTGCCTTGCACAACGAGGGGTTTGATGGACGCACTTGCCCGCCTAGAGACGTGTCCGAAGAATTTGAGGATGCGAGTTTGTACTTGAGATGATAGGCGCCGTCTGATGACTTATTCTTCGAGTATGGATTTGTGCGGAACTTATATACTAGTATATGTTGATAATATTTTATTGGTGGCTGAGAAACAAGGAGAGATTGCCACAGTAAAGAGAGTATGCAAAAGAATTTTGAAATGAAACACTTTGAATGAGTATTAGTCATTCCTTATATCTAAGAATAAAAATCACAAAGAAAGATGACAGTGTTGAACTGGATTAGAAGGAATAATTGATGGATGTGATAAAACACTATAATAAGCAAGATTGCAAACCAGTTAAAACACCAATTGAACATGGATTGCAGATATCAGAAGTCCCATCAGAAGACAAAGAATATATAACTAGATGCAGGAGTTTAATTGGCTTTGCCTTAAATTATTTTAGTCCTTTTTAATCAAATGCAAATGAAGACTTGTTGAAAGCCCTAAGGGGCCATTCAGTTATTACGTAAACGAATTTTAATATTTTTTGACCCCTCCCCCCCCCTTAAATAAGAAAAAAAATAAGAATAGGCCGACCGCTCATCCCTGTTTAATATGTATTACGTAAGAATCTAAAGGAAAAAATGAATATACGCTTGGTTGTTTTGATGTTAGGTTTAAAGAACCTTTATTTCCCATTAGCACATGATACAGTTCACTTATATGAGATTTAAATTTTAACAAATTTACCGTCGTCAAATGACGAAGCACGCAAATGTTGAATAAGTAAAATTACAATAACAAGGTATGAGATCAATAGTAAACAAAGCAAAAGTGTCGGTGGTAACATTTAAAACAAGTTAATACAGCTGGCCAATTTGACACCAAGGCATCCTCATAAGTACTGATTATTCAATTTGTGAGGAACACAAACACCGATTAAGGGCCGGCGCTCACTGCCGGCACGGCAAGGCGTGTCATGGCAAAGGATTTTATTACTAATCAAGTTATTTTTTATCTTATTTGTATACAATGACTTTGAATTCATGTTACTTTATTTCGATACCACGATGCCGCGACGCGCTGCGGCATGCTTAGGAATGACGTGTCATGCCGTTTCATTCCAAGGGATGCCGCGGCGCGCCATTGCATTCCACGAGACGTGAAACACAAAAACTTTGTGTCGAGGAATTATGATTGCTAAATTAGTTGAAATATGGTTGAAACTCGCGCAGCGGTCATTTCGGCTTTCAGTACGATGCCACGAGATACCACGGAATGCCGCGGGATACCACGGCATGCCACGAAATGCCGTAGCGCAACCTGCCGTGCCATGTCGTGCCATACCGGCAGTGAGCGCCGCCCCTAAGAAGCGACCTATTGTGTGAATGTGTTTGTGCACAGTGCGTGCACGTGTACGTTTGTTTGTTTTTACCTATTATAGTCACGGAGACCGCTGATCATTTTTAGATTAAAAAAAAAATTTCCCATTTTTGTTCTGTTTTAATGTGTTCTTAATTTATAGTATTTAAATGTAACGTGCTCATATTGATATAAAATTATAGTAATGTATATTTTAATTCATGTAATTTTTTTGCATAATATTCTGGTTTTATTTGTTCTTAACTTATAGTATTTAAGTGTAGCGTGCTTATATTGATTTAAATTATAGTTAATGCATATACAAATATGTATTTACCAATTGCAGTTAGTGTAATATTATATAAACCTGTACGATTTTATGAATGTTTGCAATATTTACAAAAACGTTAAAAATTTTTTTAGTAAGATCACCGTTCCACCGTTATTTTTGTTGTTAATAGTTATAAATGTTTATTTATATTTATGTATTTTTCTTAATTTAAGTATTTTATATTCCGTTGCTTTTTGTCAGGGTAGTACAAAGTACGAGTATTTATGCAAAAATAACTTTTAGCATAATAATTTTCTTTTGTAAATATTAAAACTTTGGCAATTTATTATATAATTGGACCCCTTAATATAAAAAAGTTATTTTTTCTATATTTTACTGTTCTAGGAAACCGCAAAACTAATTCGTTTTTATTTCTTAGGTACTGTGTGTATGTCTTTTTTGTAAGTAGGTACATACACACATAACCTAAGAAATAAAAACGAATTAGTTTTGCGGTTTCCTAGAACAGTAAAATAGAATAATAGTATTAATATATAGTAGTAACAATAACCGTTTTATAATTTTGTTTTGGGTCCTCTGTTGGTAATTGAGGTTAGTGTTGGATGCTGATTCCCAAATCTAATTCTAGATTAGGTTTTACTAATGAATTGTAGACAGTGCGTTTTATTCAAATTCAAATTCAAATTCTAAAGTCATTTATTCAAATTAGGCTGAGTGCCAGCACTTTTTGAACGTCAAAGTTCTACATAAAGACAGTCCCCCAAAACGCCCGCCCGTCACCACTTCCTAGTGTTTTAGCTGGGAAGAAGAAGTGGCGCAACAAACTCCCCAGCAACACATCTGTCTGTTGAGTTATAAGAACTATCACTTATACAAAGGTATGTAAGTAGTCAGTATTCTGATATATATTATCTTAGGTGGAAAGCAGTTTCCCATTTTGCGAATAGCTCCAGAGAGTGACACAAGTTTGGCTCTTACGTGCTCAATACGTGGTTTCCAGGACAGTTTGTCATCTAGTAGTAAACCGAGGTACTTTTCTGTACTATACTGCTTAGTAGTTAGACTATTAACAATGAAAGGGGCGTGGGGCGGAATCTTTTTGTAAATATTCCGCCAAGGAATCAAGCACTCTATGGAGTACGAATTCAATCTAAAAGCAACAACTACACTACTAAAACCAACAAATAGGTGTATAAAGATGAGAGAAGACATACATAGACATACATATCGACACCTATCCTAAATTAGTGGTATTTTAAAAAGAGCCTCATCTGGTCATCAACCAAAAAAATCGAAGGTTTTCACAGTATCTGAAATTGAAAAGTTTCTTAACGAAGCCGTATATTTGGCGGCAAAAGTAAGTCATTTGCTCATTCAGTATCTACTTAAGTATATTAATCAACTACTTAACATATTCTAATACGTACTTAGTAGATGTTCATGGGCATAATTATGCATGCATATCAATTTTATTAATTTATCTACTACAATACTCTTTACGTTACAAGTTGTTCTTATTATTGGTATAAACGGAGCATGTCGAACTAATGAACTAGCAAAACTTAATGTCAAAAACATTGAGAAACATTCAGATGACTTACCATTAATTAATTTACCTAATACAAAGACAAAAAGAGACCGCAACTTCGTCATTCGCAAGGAATACGTAACAATTGTTGAGAAATATCAAGCCTTACGCCCGCCTAACACTCCAATCAATCGATTTTTTCTACAATATCGCAACGGAAAGTGTGTTAAACAGCCTATGGGTGCTAATAAAATTGGCAGTATTCCACGAGAAACAGCAACATTTCTTGAACTTCCAGAACCCCTGTTGTACACGGGTCATTGTTTCCGACGAACTTCAGCCACACGTTTGGCCGATTCAGGAGCTGATCTTCTGTCCCTTAAGCGCCATGGAGGCTGGAAGTCCAATGCGGTTGTAGAGGGATACATAGAGGATTCCATCCAAAATAAGTCTAAAATATATAAAGGCATCGTATGAGTAAGAGTACGCTGAAAGAGCCTCAGTCAGATCCTTGGACTGGCCCTTCTACATCAAAAATGAGCCGTTACGAAACACCTAACCATCGCCCTCTCTCGCCAACATTTACGCCAAGGGAATCCGATGAATCGGTACAACTATTAAGTATGACAGATAGTGTACCGAAAAACAGTACACAAGTGACTAACACCAACATTACAATACCTAACAAAATACGTTACTTTCAATTTTTCTTAATTAGGTATACCTAAGTATTATTTGTTATAATTTAAAGATTATTCTGTAATACTTACCTATCATAATGTAGTAGTTAATACCTAAACTGAAATAAAAGTATCTTCTGATTGTAAATGTTTTTTTTTTTTGCATTTAGTCATTTCCTCGCTGAGGTGGGATGAAAAGTTACGTGTTGCACTCGAGAGCAAAGATTTTTCGCCTCGTGCACTTTTGATTCCGTCGCTAACGCTCAGGATTCTAATTTTTGAATCACTCGCTGCTCTCGTTATTCCATTTTAGAATCCTTCGCTTGCTCGGTTATCAAAATTGAGTACGCGGTTAAAAAGCAACTTTATACTACACCTGCTTAGAAAGTACCTTGATACTTTATCAAATTTACGGTAGAAAGTACGTCATTGCATATCGAACAAATATGCGGGGAGAAAACGCATCTGAGCGGGAGAGAAAAGTGTATGAAAAAAGAAAAACCACGTAAGAAATGGATTTCATTTCTTACGTGGTTTTTCTTTTTTAATTTTGGGTAAGACTATGCGCCGGTAACCTAAATATCAAAAGCCAAAAAGTTTTTACAGTGAGTTTTTATCTCCAAGTTCGCAAAATGACACTGGCCACTAGCTGTGTGTTGGATGGTGTCGGGCTGGCAGTGCGACCCTGCGGCGGCAGGATAAACAATTTGAAAAAAGAACATGTGAAAATTGCAGACGCCATTGGCGCCATTTCCAATTTGTGTGTTGTTTGAGGATTCAGTTTTAACTGCAACAATTTCAATATAAATTTCAATTAGTAAAGATTTCGTTTTTTATTTTCCTTCTAGGTGTAGTATAAAGCACTATGTATCACTCGAGAGAAACTGCGATTCCCGATCTTGGGTGTTTTAAAGCCCTCGCCTACGGCTCGGGCTTCAAACGACACCCTCGACGGTAATCGGTCACTTTCTCCTCTCGGTGAACAATGTACTATTGCACTCTTGTATAACAAATAACTATTTGATTTAATCAGATTATGTGCCACCGCAGGGGTCTAGTTAAAATGGTGGTTGGGTAAAAAAGCACACGGTTGAGTCCCGCGTTGATGTCCTTTGGATTCGAAAGAGACTTCGTTCTTTTATCAGACAATTCTAACAAATCTATCCCTATCTTTTCTTTTGTATGTTTATCGTAAAAATATGAGATGTTATATTGTTGTGTTATGTTAATAGCTGAAGTCGATGTAGAAAATAATAAACATAAATTATTTTATATTTAATTCGAATACTGCAATAAAACACCTTTCTACTTTTAGCCGACTTTAAAAAAAAGAAGGAGGTTCTCAGTTAGCCGGATTTTTTATGTATGTTCCCGAATTACTCGACAACGGCTGAACTAATTTGGAAAAATATTTTTTTAACGAAATCCTGCATCGCGATATTAGAGTTTCCGTGCGATTTGAACATATACAACAGTCCGGTCGTCCTTTAGTCTCTGTTCCGCATACCTAACAGGATATTTTTTTTTTTTTTATTGATTGATTTAATATTATATAATCTATCTATATTATACCATTTAATTGGAGTATTTTGCATTATGTTAAATGGATTTTAATATAATGCAAAATACTCAAATTATTTAATATAACTAGCTGACCAACGCAACTTCGTCTGCGTCACATTTTTCATGAATGCTCGGCTCCTATTGGTCGTAGCGTGATTTTATATAGCCTATAGCCTTCCTCGATAAATAGGCTTCCCAACACTTAAATATTTTTTCAATTCTATTTATTTTTCTAATAAATAGTCAAGAATATGTGAGGTCGAGTGGTAAATGATCAATTATATCGAACGCCGAGAGTAGAAAATAATTAAAGTACTAATATCGCTATTAAAAAATAGAAGGGTGAAAATTAGGGCTGTATGTATTTTTTAATGTCACATTATAAAAAAATAAAAAATGTTAGGGGTGGACAACCCTTATCACATAGGGGTATGAAAAATAGATAGTAGGCGATTCTCAGACCTACTGAATATGCATATAAAATTTCATAAAAATCGGCCAAGCCGTTTCGGAGGACTATGGTAACTAACATTGTGACACGAGAATTTTATATAAGATAAGATAATAATTATTTTTTATCGATATCAACTATTTTCCCTTAATCAAGTAGAGCAGCCCAATAATTATGAATGTAACGATCATGGATAATATTTTACACAGTAGATAACAAAGTTGAAATCGTATAACAGTTTTGTTAACAGGCTACGTTTAGTCATATGAATTGAAACTTATTGTTTAATAATCGCAGTAGGTCGCTACCGCATGATGCAAATTCTAAACGCATTGCGTTTTATGTGATTATATTTACATTCTATGCCATAGAGACTTGGATCCTGTGAACGCGATCAAAATGTGGCTGGTTCAGAACAAAGTTTTCTTAAACGCGATCAGCTTTACGATGACTATGGTGGATTTGTACTTGGTACAAATTCAAAACCGTGGTTCTAAATATGTACCAAGTACACCTTCTCTTTTATGGTTCCCCAGACATCAAAATCTAAAGCAGTCTGGAGACCTAGCTGCCCATGCGATATTTGGGCTACCTCGTCCAATCCAATGGCCAGGAAACGTTGAATTTAAATATTTACGCACTTGTGCGCATAATGTGCAGGGGTCCCATCGAGCCACAGGGTTCGTAGAGTTTGAAGATCCACATGTTCGAAAAATTCCAAACTTATGACGTGTCTTAGGAGCTTTTAAGTAATTGTCAGCGTTTAGGCGGTGGGGAATCTCAATAGGGCCGACCAGCTGACTGTTAAAAACACCAGCCCGTATGTTTCTAGATTCAGATTGATGTGACGCCTGCCAATATAAATTCGGGTTGTTCTCATGCCACTGCACTTGATTTTTTTAATTGAATACTCCCGCTCTTGTAAATTGGGCTTCATACATCCAAATAATTTTTTGAACCAGTGTTGGATTATTTATCAGTTCTTGCTTCATTTTCTGGCAAATAACAATTCTTGAGAAGTGAACCGGTGGTATTATGCGGTGGCATTTTCTGTGGTGGTAGGCATAGAAACCATTTATTTTCCACAGTTTCCACAGTAGCTTATGGGATACACCCACGATTCTACCAACGCGTCTCGGTGAGAGTGTGTCGTGGATCATGAATAATAAGGCATAATTCACTATTCTGTTTTTTTGAGCGAAGCTCAAATTGATTGCCCGTTCTGGGCGGCGTGGTCCATTTCCGATCTCACAAAATCTCCTGTGTATGTTGGTACCTACAATACGGCAATACAGCCGCTGTAGCATTTCCGTCACAGAAACCGTAGACGAAGTGAATATTAACTTATCGATTCATGGTGAATGTTGTAATCAAAATGATTGATTTAATTAATCGGAAACCCAAAATTAAAGTACCTACAACAAACAAAAAAAAGACCAGTCTGAAAAAAAATCCGGTATTTTTGTTAATAAATTGCCAATTTAATAGATTTCGATGTTCGCTTTCCGAATTTCAACTTTGCCACCTCGTATCTTCTCCGCTCGCGCCGCCATATTGGAAAACCGGCCGAGTGCGTGTCGGACTCGCGCACGAAGGGTTCCGTACTATTATCTATAAAAACGGGGAAAAAAACACGTTGTTGTATGGGAGCCCCCCTTAAATATTTGTTTTATTTTAATTTAATAATTTATTTTTAAAGTGAATATATAACTAAATATTCTGTGAAAAGCGTCTACCTATTGCCGTTATCAATATCGAGTAAAAACGAGCAAAAAAGTCACGTTTGCTGTATGAGATGAGCCCCTTAAATATTTATTTTATTATGTTTTTTAATATTTGTTGTTATAGCAACAGAAATAATCTGTGAAAATTTCAACTGTCTAACTGTCACGGTACATGAGATACAGCCTGGTGACACACGGACAGCGGAGTCTTAGTAATAGGGTCCCGTTTTATCCTTTGGGTACGGAACCATAAAAAACTACCATAACTCAAGAAGTATGTGTCCGATTTCATTACTTTTGTTTTTAAGCCAAAGTTCGATATGTGTGCTTGAAATTTTGTATTTATGTTGTATCGGTTAAGTCAACTGTTAATTAGTAATTAAAGAAATATTGACTTTTTTTTAAATCATGTTTTTACAAAATATGTAGTACATTACAAGAAAGCTTTAATGAAGTAAATAGTGTATTAAATTATCTTTAATTTGATGTGTAACATGAATGGGTCTGATGGCTAAAAATTACTGAATGAAGACTTAATTTTTTTTATTTAGCAAAACACGCAATGTCGTTTACTTCTTCTTAGCATGTCGGTGGCAAATACACTTATCAAATTTTATGTTTGGCCCAGTAGGTACTCAGCAACGGCAGCACCGTTCGCTGACGCAGCCATAAGGTCCTCACATGTACAGGTGACAGGGCATGCAGCGCAAGACAAGAGGTGGGCCATGGACTGCGGAGCGACGTCACACAAACACTGAAGATCGGAGCCATCCGAAAACCTCCACCTGAGGAGGTAATCTTTTGTCGTTCGTCGTTTACTACTTGGATGAGATATTTTCTATTTCCTCAAGCTATTTTGATTTAACAACCAAACTACTAAACCGATTTTGATGAAATTTCTATGGAACAATTCGGAACGTACATGAAGAATTTTTCTAATCGGTTCATAAGTGACGGAGTTACGAGGTAACAAACATAAAAAAGAAATACAACCTAATTGAGAACCTCGTCCTTTTTAACCGACTTCAAAACAAGGAGTAGGTTCTCAATTCGGTGGTATTTTATGAAGTCGGTTAAAAATCATTAGTTTTTTTATTTAATTCATGGCTATAGAATTTAATGTTACTTCGAGGTAAATTGTTATAATTTACCTCAAAGGAACATCAAAATCGGCTACGTTTATTATGATAATTTTATTACTTGAGTTTATACGATTCACATTGCCAGCGATTTCATTTGATTAAGAAATAAAATCATCATAGGCTTTAGAAAAAGTTTGGACTTCTCTAGTAACGTAAGTAATTAAGGATGCGTTCGAAGTTAGATATTTTATACCGTGTTCTGATAAATCAAGCAGTATTTTTTTAAAGATCACCTATATTATCCTAGCTTTAAAAAAATAAACGCAGAATTCCAATAGCTACATTAAAATGCACTACATTTTAAGTGACAGTTTCATCTCGGTAGGTACCAATCAAGAAAGTTTTGTGATGTTTCTTGATCCCAGTCACATGATAAAATTGGCGAGAAACACATTTGAAAGCAAAAAAAAACAACAGAAAAGCAACAGAAATACACCATCTGTCACAACAAATACTAAAAAACAGAATAAAATAAATATTTAAGGGGGCTTCCGTACAACAAACGTGACTTTTTTTGCTCGTTTTTGCTCGATATTGATAACGGCAATAGGTAGAGACGCTTGAAATATTTACAGAATATTAGTTATATATTCACTTTTAAAAATAATTAAAATAAAACAAATATTTAAGGGCAGCAATGCATTGGCAGCGTTAGCAATGGCTCCCATACAACAATCGTGTTTTTTTTTGCCGTTTTTATAGATAATCACACGCCTTCGTGCGCGAGTCCGACTCGCACTTGGCGGGTTTTTTAAAACTCAATATCCACCGTCTTGAATTGGCGGCCATTTTTGTTAGCTACCATTTTGAGAAGGCCATCATGGTTTTTTACATCATAATAAACCTATCTAACTGTTGTGAAAAGGAAACTTGGTTCTGTAACTTATATGGTTTCCATAATGAAGAGTATTCTATTCTATTTTTCGCCCACCGCTGAGCATAGGCCTCTCTTCTCTCATGCCAATCCCCAGGTTCCTGTGACAGCCTCATCCAGGTACTACCCGCGATGGCAACAATGTCGTCCGCCCATTTCACCGCCGGCCGACCTACACTTCTTCCAGTCCTCGGACGCCACTTGGTCACTGCCTCACTCCGCCTATCCTCACTGCGCCTTGCCAGGTGTCCTGCCCAGCTCCATTTTAGTTCCGAAATTCGTTTTCCGATGTTGAAAACCTTCGTACGTCAACGGATCTCAATGTTGGAACTCGATCTATTAGACGTATGCCAAGCATGGAATGCCCCATGGCTCTCTGTGCAACTCTCAGTCTGTACATGTCTCAGCACCGTTATAAGTCATGGTAAGTCATGTCATAATAATTGTTTATTTTTCCAAAAAGTACATAGACAAATATTAAACAAAACAGTGGTAGAGTAACTAATATACAGTTTGTACATACACACCAATTATGTGTCAAATATCAAAATATTATAAAATCTGTCTCTTATATTAATGGGTTTTTTTGGACCTTCCGTGTGATGTATGCTAGTAAGGATTCTGTTTTTATAAAGCCCTGCTGCATGAGCCAATCCATAGTTTTAGATTTTACTTTTAACTAAGTCTTCTATTTCTAGTTCCTTCTGTAGTTTTTTGAGAATGCTCAGAACATAATATTGATGTCTTGCGAACAAGATATTGTGATTTCACCTGAGGAAACATATGTTCGCTTCCTAGGGTCCGACCGTGGTAAGCAGCCATGTATGCTGAGGACAGAATGAAGAAAAATAAGCTGTCAAACTATTAATACTTTGCAGTCAGTGAAGAGTTGCGTTGTTAGGTATCTATATGGTTTTCTTGTCATGCCAAGTACCGCCCATTGCGCTCTCTCTGCTCTCAGAAAGTGAGCTATTATCGCGAAGGTATTTGTGGGTTTGGTTTACGGCGGATGGCAAAAGATAGAAAATAGGATTGGCTAAGATTTAGCGTCAGCAAGTTTAGATCGAGCCAGTTATTACAGACAGTGTAAATTCCGTCTTTGTTTTCAAATCTTCCCACGTACGCCCTGGAACTAGAATCGCTGTCATCGGCATATGCATAAATCCTACAAGCTGGAATTGACATAGTATGTCAATTCCAGCTTGAGCTTGTATGTCAGCTTGTAGGATTCAGAGGTCGTTTATGTAGATTTGAAATAGTGTGGGACCTAGTATGTTTCCTTGGGGTACACCGTTAGACACAATTCCTTCATCGCTATAGCTGGAGTGGCTAACTCGCCGGCCGCTTTCTCAGGTAATCTTCGAAGATCTCCAATGCTATACCACGTACACCCAAAAACTCTAGCAAACTTCCCAAACGAATAGGCATCTAAGCCTATTAGTTTGGGAACAGAAACAGTGTCGAAAGCTTTCGACAGGTCCAGAAATATACCAAGACACTTTGTTCTGCTGTCCAGTGTTTAGCATTAGATTGCGTGAAATCCAATACAGCATCTTCAGTGGAGGCTCCTGAGCGGAATCCATACTGATTTAAAAAAATATATATGATATTAAATTCTATAATTATTGACACAGTTTCTTTTCCCTCCTTTATACAACATGTCCCAGAAAACAACGTCAGGCCAAAAACGGGCAATAGACCAAGTCGTGACAGATATTAGAAAAATAATATTTTCAAGTTTTATGGAGTCAAAAATAAATCTCAAAAAGTGACACCCTGTGATGATCTCTTTCAAGTCCTGTGACTACAAATATTAACTTTTCGTCATTTTTTTCTGTAATGTAACCATGAATATCCTTCTGTAAATTACAGTTAAAAGTAAAATAAGTACTTCAGTTTTAAATTAAATGTTACATTTTTGTCCAACATTGAATTCAAAATTATTACATCACCCAACTTTAACCGCGTGTACTGTAAAAAAATGTACAATACCATTTTGGCAAGTAACTTTAATAGATGGCGCGTTTAGTTTGGGTTTCAAAATGGTATGCCACTTACTAATTGCTACTTCTTAGTGAAGGGAAAACATTTTTTTTTATGAACCCGGGTTTCACACCAGTTCGATTGAGACGAAGAGTGACGTTATTTTGACTAGTGTGAGCGAGACAGATGGTGACGCTCCTTTGTTAAGTGTGAACTAGATAGAAATTGAGGTTGCTTTTATCTAAGAGCGGAACGATTGACACATCATTTTGTCTGTGTGAGTGAAACAGATAGAGACGCCACTCTGGAGAAACAGGGATGCGTAGGCAAATTGTGCAAAACTGCAGTACGTTACGCTCTTTCCTTTTTGGCGTACCTTTCTGCATTCGTATTGACTACGTACTTACAACTGTGGCTTAATTTGCATTGTGATTTGGAATTATCTGTACTGTTTCTGACGACCCCGGACTTGTTTTAATCGTTATCTCGTGTTTATGTAGTGTGTTATCATGTCATTTCGATACACCGCACAGGAAGACGCCAACATGCATCTCATTTATTGATAATGCTTATGCAACGCCATGCAGCATTGGCGTTGCAAGAATGTACCCGTGAGTGATACCCAAATGCTGAGCGTCATCCCGATCATCGAGTATTTATTAATGTGCATCGGTCATTATCAGAGGGTCGATCCCCTAGTCAAATGGTTAGCAAGGAAACCCGTTATGCCGTGCGAGGCCGAAGTCTTGCAAGCAGTTAAAGAAGACCCTTGGGTTTTCTTCATACTTGTATCTCAGTTGTTAGCCTACCTAACCTATATTTAGTCAAGACCCATGACATTTGCCATAGCTCGCTGTAATGAAATTAAAAAAAAAATAACTACAAGGATCAGCAGTTATACTATAATTAGATATTTTTTTGATAAAATAACTAAATTACAATACTCACACTCAGTCCGGTTTCATCAGATATTTGTGATATTAATTAAGTCCGCTTTTATGCAGCGCAATAATATTCGCTTTCATTTCAATATTCGAATTTCCTTTCATTTCAAAATCAACTACTGACTGACCAACAACCGATTTTAGATTAAACACACGTTACTAACCCACAATAGGTAATAACCTACCAACAACTTTCTATTTACTCGCGGTGAATAAGTTAACTGCAACTGTCTACGTTAATCATTTATTTACTTAGGTTTCTGTGGGCATAATCTCCTTCTGCGAAGCAGTAATCCAAGCAAAGGAGGAGGCGGCATGAGTGAGGGAGAGGCAAACCTGACGCCCCAGACACCGCAGCAGAAGAAGATCGATTCTGTAAACCTCTCATCGTGAAGACTCAGATGGAGTGAGCGCGAAGTGAACGATCATTCCATCTTAATTACATGGATTGACAGCTCACTTCGTGATCACTTCACTCAAGCCTTCACCGTGAGATGTTTACAGAATCACACTGCTGGTGCGTTATGCTCAATGCATTGGAGGAACACGGGCTGTGTTTTAGCCCCATTTATAAAATAAAAAAGAATCATATAAATTAATTTATAATTGACGGAATGATCGCATAACTTCGGCGCCCGTACGTTGTACCGAGTGGACGAGTGTCGGTTGTCCTCGGAATTTTTGCTTTCGCATTTTGTGATTGGCTAGGATAAGTGATTGTGAATTCCTTGTCACACTTGGCTGTTTCTTACCGGTAATCTACGCCCACTGGGCAGTCCTAGAGTGAGATACAATCAATTTTGTCACCTACTTTAAAACCTGACTTTCGAAAAAGTGGCTGTGCATTCTTGGATTTGAACTCGCGACCACGGAGAGGTGTGGTTTATTTTTTTTATTTTTTTATTTAATATGGGTTTGCTCTTGACTCTAGTCTAGGTCATAGATGACAGAGACAAAGTCGACGATGGAGCGAGCTTACCCAGAAAAAGCCTGTTCACTCTAATTTTGAAGAGATTAGGGTCGTATGCGTTCGGAAACACAGACGCAGGCAGAGAGTTCCACTCCTTTGCTGTTCGCATTATAAAAGACGTTTGGAAACGTTTAGTGCGAATTGGTGGAATAGCAACAAGGTAGGGATGGTAACTTGCAGTGCGTCTAGATGTCCGATGGTAGAAGGGGGCCGGTGGGATGAGATCGTGGAGTTCCTGGACACTCTCCCCGAAGTACAATCTGTAGAAGACCGACAAGCAGGCAACCTTGCGGCGATGAGCCAAGCTGTGCAGCTTGGCATCCACCAGCCTTACGTCGCCAATGAGCCTTTTAGCTCTGTGTTCCACCGAGTCAAGCGCGGCAAGTTGGTATTTAGCTGAGCCATCCCAAAGGTGGCTGCAATACTCCATGCAGGATCGGACTTGTGCTTTGTAGAGGGTTAAAAGCTGTCCAGGCGTGAAGTATCGCTTCACTCTATTTAGGATGCCCAGCTTTTTGGCCGCAGTTTGGGCTTTGTGCTCAATGGTGGCACCAAAGTTGAGACTGGTTGTCAACTCCATGCCTAGGAGCTCGAGCCGATCGGTTACAGGAACAGAAGTACCCCGAAAAGTCGGAGTTAGGTCGAAACGACTCCTTTTCGCGGTAAAAAGGCATGCTTGTGTTTTGGTGGCGTTAAAAGAGACCAGATTGTCATCACCCCACTGGGAGACAAGACTTAAGGTCAAATTTGTCCGCTCTACCATGGCCTCTCTCAAGGAACGAACTTCTTCCCCGCTGGTTTTTGCGCTAGACAAGTATCTCTCTGAAACCGAACTGTCATCTGCATACCCAACAATACCAGGCTGAAGCAGGTCATTGATGTGCAGCAGGAAAAGAGTTGCAGAGAGAACAGACCCCTGAGGAACTCCGGCATTAATAGCCATGAGGTCAGAGAAGCAGCCGTCAACGACTACTCGGATCGACCGTTCACTAAGGAAGTCTGATATCCAGCTACAAAAATCAGCTGGGATGCCATAAGCAGGAAGCTTGCTGAGTAGACTTGCGTGCCACACCCTATCAAAGGCCTTCGAGATATCGAGCGATACAGCAAGTGCTTCGCCGTGTTTCTCGATGGCTTCGCCCCAACAGTGCGTGACATACACAAGAAGATCGCCAGTTGACCGTCCCCGGCGAAAGCCATATTGACGGTCACTGAGGAGATCATTGTCTTCAAGGTAGGTCAGCAACTTACTGTTCAGTACCCTTTCCATAACCTTGCACAGAATGGAGGTAATGGCGATCGGTCGATAATGAGCAGGGTCTGCACGGTCGCCTTTTTTTGGCACAGGTTGTACATTCGCAAGCTTCCAGGATTTTGGCACCGTTCTTTTTTCAAGAGAGAGGCGGAACAAGCGTGTCAACACAGGAGACAGTTCAGGCGCACATTGCCTCAAAACTCTCGCTGAAATGCCGTCAGGCCCGCTGGCCTTGTTCACGTCTAGACTGCACAATACTCTTCGTACCTCTTTCATGTGAACTGCGATCTCCGACATCGAAGAGTCACAGTAACGAGGTACAGTTAGTGGTTGCTTGGAGCCAGCGTCCAGACGTGAATTGCTAGCAAAGAGAGATGCAAATAAATTTGCTTTCTCACTTGCAGAGTGGGCCAGCGACCCATCAGGTTTCAGCATTGGTGGTTTTGTGTTCCGACTCCCTGCTCGATGCGCTGCGGTGGTAGTGACGTGGTAATTCGAATTAGCTACTCGCTATCTGCTACCGCCGTACCTGCTACGGATTGCCTACGCGGCTACGTACTCGTAGCCGTAGCCGATGCGCTAAGACTCCTCCCGCTCCCGTCGCTGGTTCACGGTGCAGTGCGCACGCGACACTGGCTTACGGAGCAGTACGCACGCGCTCATCGATCGTGACGAAATCGCCGGCTCACGGTGCAGTGCGCACGAGAAACTGGCTCACGGTGCAGTACGCACGGGCTCATCGATCGTGACGACATCGCCAGCTCACGGTGCAGTGCGCACGCGACACTGGCTCACGGTGCAGTACGTGCGCGCTAATCGATAGTGACGAAGTCTACCTTATATTACAACTATTTGGAAACATGTCCGGTGTACAGCGCACTCCCCCGAACACCCCGAAAACGCAAATAAACAACCTTCCTTTCCTTTCCAGTCTCAGACCAAATCAGAATCGGATATAGCCACTGCAGTGGTGAGTGATTACGTAAATACTAATCGAAATAAAAGAGCCCGAAAGGCAAATTCGCCACAAGGCGCTGCTACGCTGACTTCGTACGATCTTCAGGCTCAACTCGCAGATTGGAAGGAAGAACAAGACTACAACAGATCAAGAAAGGATCCCAATAATCTTATCCTGAAAATTACCTATAAGCGGTACCGGAATTTTTGTAACGACCTCGTCCGAAAACCAAAAATAGCCCATGAAAAAAGCGAACTAGATAAATCCGGTAAAAATCCAAAAGCGCTTTGGAAAACAATAAAACAAATCACCAATACCAGCAAAAAGAAAATTGTCCCGGTCGAACTGTTGGATATCGGTGATAACACTATATCATCCGTAAACGAAGTGTGTAGATTTTTCAGTACTATAGGTACTAACTTGGCAGAAAAAATCTTATCCCAATCTCACCAACCTACAAATCCACCTAAGAGATCATCTCAACATATCTCATCCAGCCCCGCCAACTCTCTGGTGGTACTTGAGGTTGATGAATCAGAAGTGGAGTCCCTTATTCTGCAACTGCGAAGTGATTCCGCAATAGGTTGGGATGGTATATCCCCCCTAGTGCTAAAGAGTTGCCGCCAGACTTTGACGCCACCATTGACGTATATCTTTAACTGTTGCCTTCAAAAAGGCATCTTTCCTGATGCGCTAAAAAAAGCCATCGTCCATCCGATTCATAAGGGAGGGAACAGAAACTGTGTCAGCAATTACAGACCCATATCGGTCCTATCAGCACTCTCTAAGATACTAGAAAGGATCCTAAATAATGCTCTAAAAAAATTCCTCAACAAACATCAGCTCATTGCTGATAATCAGTATGGTTTTCGCACTGAAGATGCAGTTCTTGAGCTGACTCAATTCGTTGCTAGGAAGCTTGATAGTAGAGTTAAAAGTCTAGGGATCTTCCTAGACCTTTCTAAAGCCTTTGACATAGTATCTGTTCCCAAACTTATCTCTAAATTAGAACTCCTAGGGGTACGTGGAAAATCCCTCGAAATGTTCAAAAACTATCTTAACAACCGGACCCTACGAGTAAAAATCGGCGAGCATATGAGTGACGAAGTATCAACCACTTACGGTGTACCTCAGGGAAGCATTCTAGGCCCCACCCTCTTCCAAATATACGTCAATGAGTTGTGCAGAAAACCATCCCCAACTCCAAGATCATTGTGTATGCAGACGACACCGCAGTCATAGTTTACGGACCAACTTGGGATAGCGTCAAGCGTTACGCAGAAACGGCAATAACTCGTATAATGGAATGGCTAAATCTAAATTTACTTACTTTAAACTGCGAGAAAACGGCGTACATTCCGTTCGCTATCCGCCGTAACAACTTACCTGACAAAACTTTCTCCATAACAGCGCACACCTGCTCCAAACAATCCCCACATTGCTCATGTCCGGCACTTACAAGAGCTGACAATGTGAAATATCTGGGTGTCCAAATAGACGGAGGATTACGATGGGATAAACAGGTTGACGCCATTTCCTGTAGATCTACGAAACTTTTGCGTATCTTCAAATCCCTTAGAGACNCAGATCAAGAAAGGATCCCAATAATCTCATCCTGAAAATTACCTATAAGCGGTACCGGAATTTTTGTAACGACCTCCTCCGGAAACTAAAAATAGCCCATGAAAAAAGCGAACTAGAAAAATCCGGTAAAAATCCAAAAGCGCTTTGGAAAACAATAAAACAAATCACCAATACCAGCAAAAAGAAAACTGTCCCGGTCGAACTGTTGGATATCTGTGATAACACTATATCATCCGTAAACGAAGTGTGTAGATTTTTCAGTACTATAGGTACTAACTTGGCAGAAAAAATCTTATCCCAATCTCAAGAACCTACAAACCCACCTAAGAGATCATCTCAACATATCTCATCCAGCCCCGCCAACTCTCTGGTGATACTTGAGGTTGATGAATCAGAAGTGGAGTCCCTTATTCTGCAACTGCGAAGTGATTCCGCAATAGGTTGGGATGGTATATCCCCCCTAGTGCTAAAGAGTTGCCGCCAGACTTTGACGCCACCATTGACGTATATCTTTAACTGTTGCCTTCAAAAAGGCATCTTTCCTGATGCGCTAAAAAAAGCCATCGTCCATCCGATTCATAAGGGAGGGAACAGAAACTGTGTCAGCAATTACAGACCCATATCGGTCCTATCAGCACTCTCTAAGATACTAGAAAGGATCCTAAATAATGCTCTAAAAAAATTCCTCAACAAACATCAGCTCATTGCTGATAATCAGTATGGTTTTCGCACAGGAATCTCAACTGAAGATGCAGTTCTTGAGCTGACTCAATTCGTTGCTAGGAAGCTTGATAGTAGAGTTAAAAGTCTAGGGATCTTCCTAGACCTTTCTAAAGCCTTTGACACAGTATCTGTTCCCAAACTTATCTCTAAATTAGAACTCCTAGGGGTACGTGGAAAATCCCTCGAAATGTTCAAAGACTATCTTAACAACCGGACCCTACGAGTAAAAATCGGCGAGCATATGAGTGACGAAGTATCAACCACTTACGGTGTACCTCAGGGAAGCATTCTAGGCCCCACCCTCTTCCAAATATACGTCAATGAGTTGTGCAGAATGACCATCCCCAACTCCAAGATCATTGCGTATGCAGACGACACCGCAGTCATAGTTTACGGACCAACTTGGGATAGCGTCAAGCGTTACGCAGAAACGGCAATAACTCGTATAATGGAATGGCTAAATCTAAATTTACTTACTTTAAACTGCGAGAAAACGGCGTACATTCCGTTCGCTATCCGCCGTAACAACTTACCTGACATAACTTTCTCCATAACAGCACACACCTGCTCCAAACAATCCCCACATTGCTCATGTCCGGCACTTACAAGAGCTGACAATGTGAAATATCTAGGTGTCCAAATAGACGGAGGATTACGATGGGATAAACAGGTTGACGCCATTTCCAGTAGATCTACGAAACTTTTGCGTATCTTCAAATCCCTTAGAGACTCAGCTGCGCCTGAAACTATGAAGATGGTGTACTATGCATTATGTCAATCCGTCATTGGATATTGCATCACAGTATGGGGTGGTGCAAATAAAACCAGTCTTCTGAAGATTGAAAGAGCGCAGAGAGCCGTACTGAAGGTGATGACGCGCAAACCATATCGGTATCCCACTACGCAACTATACGCTGATTGTAAAGTACTTTCAGTGCTCTAACTTTTTGTACTGCAGTCTACTGTTAGAAAACATGCTAGCGTTCACCCACACACACACACACACACACACACACACACACACACACACGTCACATCACATATAAAATACATACTTTTGTAAATTAAATTAGTTTATTATCTTCAATGGATCAGGTAGATCGACACAGTCCACTATTATACTTATAGCATCTCATATAAAGCTGGATCACTGTCTCTCAAGATACAGGTTACCTAGTTTGAGAGGCAGGGTTTCCCATATTGTAAACAGATTACAGTTCTTAGATTTGGATTGCATTGTGTTTCTACCAAAGTGCATTTAAGTTGTCTTTAGATAAAGAAAGAAAAAAAAGAAAGAAAGAATAATATTTAAAGAATAATATTTATTAAGCACTTACATGAAACACGCACGGTACATATAAATAAAATTTAAAAAAAAATGTAGGTATGCTAAGAACTAAATGTGTGTCTCACGGCTGCACTAAAAAGGTCCATTTCAGCGATATGTCAGACAGACTGATGCTGTCTGACGCTGGTTTTCTAATGAACCCTTGAATGGACGAGTGGCGGTTCATTTGAATCCATCTAATATAGTTATATTCTTACATATATATACATATAGCATCTAAATAAAGTAAATAAAATAATAAACAGATATAATTGAAACAATGTGTATGAATGTGTTTGTGTACGTGTAATACGTTAATGAATACTTAGAGAAACAAATACTTGAAACCAAAAACAAGCCACACGGCCAATTACAACAATAACAAAACTTTTCACTGTTCTTAATATTACGCTGTGGCGAGCCCGGTGACTCACAAAGCGAAAACATGTCTCAATCTGTATTTTATGAAATAAATAATAATTATTATTATTATTCCGTTTATTTCATTTTCATTACATATAAATTTACATTTTTAAATATTTCTTTTATAAAACAGTTGTAAGAAAAAAAAACATTTAAAAATATAAAAAATAGTAGTTCGCCGGTGTCGGGTTAGGCACAGACGTTTGGAAACGTTTAGTGCGAATTGGTGGAATAGCAACAAGGTAGGGATAGTAACTTGCAGTGCGTCTAGATATCCGATAGCAGAAGGAGGCCGGTGGGATGAGGTCGTGGAGCTCCTGCACACTCTCCCCGAAGTACAATCTGTAGAAGACCGACAAGCAGGCAACCTTGCGGCGATGAGCCAAGCTGTGAAGCTTGGCATCCACCAGTTTTACGTAGCCAATGCGCCTTTTAGCTCTGCGTTCCACCGAGTCCAGCGCGGCAAGTTGGTATTTAGCTGAGCCATCTCAAAGGTGGCTGCAATCCTCCATGTCGTTCTTAGTTCTACTATTTTATGATTTTTGACTTAAGAAACAAGTTTAAAATGAACAAAAAAAGTTATTTAGGTAAAATTTACCGTAAACTATATGAAACGTACAGTGCAGCTTATGCTGATAAAAAAAAACAAATTGTACAAGAAGAAGTTAACAACTTATGGAAAAGTTTAAAAAGTAGTGACGATATTGAAGGTAAAGTGGAATCTACAGTCAAAGAATTAATTGCAAATAAAAATGACGAGAAAGAAAGCGACACTTATGTTTTTTGTGTGTCAAATCATGAAATTCGTGTGACGTAATTTATGGATGAACTCTTATTTGAAGCAAAAAAATCCTTGTGTTGACTGTTGAGTTGAAATGACAACTACATAAAACAATAGGACGCCATTTTTTGGAATAACTCCGTATTCCATGCATATCGGTGGTATAGTGAGTATTCCCGAAAAGACTCGCTATTCCTCGGATTGTAGTTGGATAAACGTGAAATTGGTTTACTCTCGCGTAAGTAGCGATTTATCCCCAGAGTAAAATTTATTCCAGTTTGGTCGAAGCCGCCCTTAATCTACTATACTTTTACTAATTTATAGTATGTTTAGAAAATCAATATTATACGTTTTCCTGATGTGTAAGACCGCTTTCACATTAGGACGTTAGCAGCGCGACATTAGCGCGGCAGAAGCATATAGGTTATAGCACACACATATCAACTCAGAAAGGGATCGTCGCCTTTTTGCCATCTTGCCCCGAGGCGCGGCGATTACGTTACGATTCCGATTAGTGTGCGTTGCAGTAGAAAGTCTCATACAAAGAACACTGCACGCATCGAGTTGATACGGTGACGATCCCTTTCCGAGTTGATATGTATGTATGCTATGACCTTAAGCCTTCACATTATAAGACCGCTTTCACATTTAGGCGACTTTAGCAGCGACACAGTAGCGTGGCTAAAGTTTCTAGTAGTTTCTTTAGCTTTTGTTTCTTATAATGTGCAGGCATGTGCTTCTGCCGCGCTACTGACGCGCTACTGTCGCGCTGCTAACGTCCTAATATGAAAGCGGCCTAAGAAACAAAAGCCAAAGAAACTACTAGAATCTTTAGACGCGCGACTGTCGCGCTGCTAAAGTCGCCTAAATGTGAAAGCGGACTTAGTGCATTTCTGTACCTCACTTAGCTATCTGTGTCCAAAAGTTAGTTTTTTCAATCTTGACGCCACCATGACTTCTAAGAGACAGCTTTCTGATGGCGATATCGTTGACACTAATTTCCTAGGACAATATCAGGAAAAAGATACGTCGAAATCAAGAAAGGGGTAGGTAGTGCCCCGTTTCTTTTGGCTTGTCTTGGCGGGTGTACTTCGCTGACCCCCGATCTTACGGAGTTTCCAATAATCCGGTGACAGCTATATCGCTAACATATCCTCGATGTTTTATTGCGTATTCGTCCTCACGACAAGCTTCAGATATGGACGCGCAACAGCTAGTTCTTTATGCAACTAAGAAAGAAAGAAAAATATTTATTTGGGACTCGCACAAAACAAACAGAAAAGTAGAAAAACTGTTCTCGGTCGATGTTGAATATCTGGGAGCGATTTCAAAGTATAGAAATCCATACTTTTTTGTATCAATAATAACTTGGAGATTAAAAGTATGACTAAACAATTATTTCATTCAGCTTGTACAAGAGCGAACTGCAAAAAATGTTGGTATGATGGAAAAAGGGCCTTAGAAATAGTGTTGGCAGACAAGGGAAGCAACATTTAAAGGCCGGAATCTAATAAAGGTTCGGTACTTAACAAAAACTTTTGAATATTATTTTGGTACGACTTTCAGACTTAAAAGGTTCCTTTTACATTTACGATTTTAAGCCCCTTTTACCAGTTTAAAGGCCTATTCAGACCTTCGCGTTATTCACTACCCAGAGTGGAAGCGATAAATTTGTACCGATTCCGCGCAGCCTCCAGCCGGGTATTTTGTATAGAGTTCCGCAGCTAGCGCGAAACGTGTGAATTGATATACCGCCCAGGTCAGCCCAGGCTTTCGCTTGCTGTGCGAAAGTTTCCGCCACGTATACGTAACGGTACGTTAAATAAATGTTTCTCAAAAAAAAAAGAAGTTTCTAAAACCCAAAGCGGCAGCGATATCCGTGGAGGTTTAAACCGTAGAATTATCACATTCCCACTTCCCACCCACTATTAAGGCTTTCGCTTCCGCTTTGGGTAACGAATACCGCGAAGGTCTCAACAAGACTTCATTTATAGTAAAAGGTTTCGACCATTTTCAATATGAACCCAAAATGTTTGCACTGACAATTACTCACTAAATACACAATATTTAATTATGTACGTATAATAATAATTACCTGTGAAATGCTTTTTCTTGATTTCTCCGGATTGCGATACTTTTAACAGCTAATAAATCCCTACATCACGACGACTTTACCCACGCATTCTTAGAAGTAAGTACCTACGGTGAAAACTTGAACAAAAGTACAAAAAGAGCGCTAACAATTGTCATTGTAATGAGGAGGATCCCAGCAATTACTACAGCTGTGATAATCTTTTCCATGATAATCTCAACATAAATAGGTACTGCAAAATATCAAAATGTGATTAAAATGTACGCCTTCAGTCAGCCGTCGCTCACAGAGTATAATAAATCGCTGCGTTCAGATTCTTGAAGAATAATCCGGTAAGGATTTTCGATTAATAAACCGGTCAAGAGCGTGTCAGTCAGAGTCACTAAACTGAAATTTCTACTTTTCAATTCAATTATTGAAAAAAGCTCTCTTCTTCGCCTTGGGTCTCAAATCTTTGATTCGTCGTTTTCCGATTTTATTGCAAAAAACATTAAAAATTCAATGACGTTTCGGAAATATTCCTGCAAATCAACATACATTCGACTAGGACTATCACCATAAGTCGTTGCTGCTATGTCGGCCCCAAATTGACTTATTTTCTTCGTGCTTCCCAGTTATGGAAGCACACCCATCTTTTAGACCAAATGGATCAAATTATCCGACGAACTTTGTCATTAATTTTGAATGTGGCCTTGGACGACCGAGCTTCTCTTCCCACCCGCATGGGAGGGCTCGGGCTCACTGCTGCAGCGGCTGCGGAAAACTTCAAGCGGCGTTATACAATACCGTATTGGTAACCATATTTTCGAGCCGTTTGGGGTTGAAAACCTCGGAGCGTGGGGGGGCCCTTGTGCTCACAGCCTTTTCAAAGAAATTTCGAAACGGTTGGTTAACGCTTCCCGTGACCCAAGAGCTAGCTGGCTTTTATTTTGGCCAGAGGCTAAGCATTGCCATTCAACGCGGCAATGTCGACAGTCTCCTGGGCACATTAGCAGGTGACAGCGTTGAGGACGAATTTTTTGATACTATATTTTAGTTTATTGTAAGTTTAGTTTTTTGTTAATATTAGTTATTATTGTTAATTTGTAAACAGATATAAATAAATCTCTCCTCTTTCATACCTGAAAAGGGGTCATTTTACTCATAATTATGAGCAACCTTTACCATGGGACCAACCACGAGGGGACCAACCACAAATGTATGAGGAAATCATTTTTTTTTTTTCGCGATTTCAGTTTTAGTCCTACAGTAAAAGTTATTCATAATTATGAGTTCAATGACCCCTTTTCAGACATAACGTCTATTCTGTTACATGTAATTTAAGTTATGCAGACGACATGGTGCTGCTGGGCCCAACGGCCGGCTCGATCCGGGAGCCGTTACGCGTGTGTGAGCGATATGTCACGAGTCATGGGCTTGTCTACAATGTAAACAAAAGTGTATACATGGTTTTTGAGGCCTTCGGTAGACGTGTTCATAGCGACCCAGTTGTAATGCTGAACGGGCTGCCACTTAAAAACAACAAACAACTTAAAAATAAGTACCTTAATAGATTAACAGGTACAGGCAACTGAATTATAACTTGCAGTAGAGCATCTGCCCAGAACCCCATGTAAAATTTTAATAATTTTACTTAGATACTTACTTATTAGGCAAACAAGTGTTTGATAAAAATTGTACCCTTATTTTTACCACTGGATATGCTATCTATGGCTAAATACAACGTTTATTTTAAATTTAGATTATAAACGCCTGATCAAACATCAGTGGTGCTACTAGCAGCAACGTCGAAAGCTATTTTAAAAATATCAAACAGCTTTTACTCAATTCAAGAAGTGGACCTTTGCGAGTGGATAGTTTTATTATGATCCATACTGAGTTATCTGGAGAACTGAAGTCAGCTCAATGCTCGAAAATCAAAACAATCAAACCGAAATTTAACAGAAACGTTGTGCATTTGATGCCAAACGAAAATATTTGTAGAACAGGAGTGAAAGACATAATTTTACAAAATACTTGTGCATTTGATGCTGTCTTACAAGCGTATGCTGCCCTTCATAAAGAGAATAAAGCTGTAGCTGAACATATCGATAGCATAAATTGGACTTTCGCTGCGTTGGTTAAAGCAGTATCTCCTAACGATTTAAATTTTGATGTATTACGATTAATATCAGATATCCTTATAAAATTTTGTGATAAAATCTCTACTCAAAGCAATATCTCAATTTTTTTGTTGTGTAATGTCACCAAGATTTTCAACGAATACAGTAGTGCGAGATTTTCCAAAAAGTCCAATACTTGTGATAATAAAATGGAAAGATGGTCACCAATTTTGTCGTTGATTATTATACACTACACTTGGCAGAGGGCCTTGCCTTGCGTTTAGAATCATCAGCAAACTCTATGTTGAGTGATGAATTTACTAAGTGTAATAACGAACAATGTTCTGGCAAAGTCACGATGTCCTATGATTTATCTGATCACATATAATATTTGAAGTAGTACTTGATTCAGTAACAATAGAGGAAGTACCTAAACAATCGTTCTTAAAACAAAGAGACGATACGACCTTGCGTCAGTTATTGAGTTTGTACCTCCAATCATTGCAACAGGTCTGGGTTGTAAAACAGGCTCAAGCTGGTAGTCTTATGATGACCTTAAGACGACGGTACACAAAACAAATATAAGTAAACCATTTCAATCAAATACATAACTAACTATATACACTAGGAATAAAAATAAAACTCCTAACTAAATTAACCCTAAAATATGGCGTCAAAAAATTCATCCGCATCGCTGTCGACTGGAAGTGTATCCAAAAGACTGGCGGCATTGCCACGTTGTATGGCAATGCTTATTCTTTGACCAAGGTAAAAGCGCAAGAGTATCGACACAAGTAGTAGCGTCCTACACTAATGGCCTACCCATCTTCCATGGAAATAATGACATGCCGTCCGGTCTCTTGCTATCGTCGCGTGCCAGGCCATTGGGTTCTAACACAGCCGGAACGCCGCACTATGGGACCAACCGGTATTTTCCATCTCATAAATGGTTGGGAAAAAAGTCGTGTTACTGAAACCGTTTTGATTGTTTTATATTCTAAGATGATAGAGCTATCCGATATAATAGAAAAAAAAATATTTAAAAGAGTTTTAGATACATAAAATTACACCCAAACTTTATACTTTGATAATTTTATATTAACAAGTCTACTCATAATGGAAGTTAAACTTAAGATATTTTCTATGTTCTTCAATGAAATATATAAGTATTATACATTATTGGCTTGCTCAATATCTCTAGTTAACAAAGTAACTACGTTATGTTTTATAAGAAATATTTTTTCTATTTTTTTATTTAATTTTTAAATGACTTAAGGAAACTTTGCGTCTTTTTAATTTTCATATGGAGGTTTCCTTGTTACCGATGGCTGCCGATGTTGAGTTAATGACATTTTAAGATACCTTACCTTTTCAGGAATACAGGGAAATAAAAAAACCTGCGTCATTACTGCGCCATTTCGAGCTAGAAGCAAAAATGTCCACCAAAAATATTTTCACATGATATTTTTTTGCGGTGATTTTTTTAACCACACATGATAAAAATCTGCAATGTTGCATAGTTCTTATGTGTTGTGGTAATTATAATCAGTGTAGGTGTGAGAACTGTTCTTTATTAATTTTCTCCTTAACTGTGAATTTGCTGAAAAAAGTTAAAAATTAGTGAATTCGTTTGTTTTCGACGCGATATATGTGCTCAAATAATAAGCGGGAAAAGTACTTCAGATATGGAAAAATATTTGTTGGACAACTTCCATTTATCAACAGCAGAACTGAATACGGTTATACAAAGTATACAAAAGAATTTGATTACGATTTGTAACCAAAAATGGGTGAGAGCTCAAAGAAAACAAGATCGTTTCGAGAGCCAAAACACAAATTGGTTAAATGGCGATTCTGACTTGAATACATCTGGAGATCGTGGTAGACCAACAAAACCATATGACGCGTGTTTGGAGAGTACAAAAAAACGTAAAAACATGGAATTACTTCAGGAGTATGAAATGGGGCATGTGCATTACGCTTATGTTCAAGGTTTACGATCTATGGGTGAAAATGATGAAGCTTCGATTGTGAATATTATGAGAAATACAGCGGAGAAAAAAGTCATTGTAGGAAACGTTTTACAAAGTCCAGATAGTGTACCTTACTATACCAAAGAAGAAGCATTATGTATATATATTGAAACCGATCTATCCAAAGCTCAATATTCCTACCTGAGGCTGAGACTTGTTGAGAAGAACTTATTTTCTGTATTTCCATCATACCAAATTTTGGCGGCAGCAAAGAAGGACTGCTACCTTCTTGCGTCAAGCAAATACGTAACGAATATAAGTGCCAAGGTGAATCTTAAAGATCTCTTAGATCATACTGCCTGTCGTATTTTAAAGATAGACTCTGTTTCGAAAAATTTCACCTGTCTTAAACTGTATAGCAAATGGGGTTGCGATGGATCCTCGGGACAAATTGAATATAAACAAGTTTTACCTGAAGAAAATGAACAAATATCGGATGCTAATGCGAATGCTAGTTTCACTTGTGCCATTGAGACTAGTGGATGAAGGAAGTAAAGCAGTTATATGGCGAAATCTGTGGCAAATCATGTTCTTCAGTTAGATATTGCAGACCTATTTAAAAATAAGACATGAGCTGTTCATGACTGTGATCGACGGGAAAGTTGCTCAAGTGTTAACGCAGACTCCATCGAGTGCTTCATGCACTGTTTGTGGAGCAACTCCTTGACAGATGAAAGATCTAACAAAAGTAACTGCAAGAATTAAGAATGAGGATGCGTTTAAATACGGACTGTCTACCTTACATGCGTGGATAAGATGTATGGAAATGATTCTGAATATTTCTTATAACCTAGGATTTGAAAAGTGGACTGCATCGACTCCAGAGAACATTTACAAATTGATAAACCTCGTCAAGGTTCTGGAAACAGCAATGTCGGAAATACGGCAAGGAGATTGTTCCAAAACTGTTAATGTTCTGCAGAAATCACAGGTATCGATGAAGAGTTGATCAAGAGATTATACATAATTCTGCAAACTATGTCATCGGGATTTTCTTTAAACGCTGTAAAGTTTGGTGAATATACGTTTGGAACTGCACAGTTATATGTGAGTAAATATAACTGGTACTATATGCCATCTTCAGTCCACACAGTCCAGTTTACACATAGTGCCAAAATAATCGATCATTTTGCAGTTTTGCCAATAGGCCAACTATCTGAAGATCTTCAAGAAGCTTGTAGAGTTGAAGTCATTTATTTAGTAAGTATTGAGCGGGTTTTATTAAAAACATGTCTGCCGTACAAAGATGCGCGTCATAGACAATGTTGCTAGTTTATAACAATGTTGCGAGCTGTCTATACTTTACATCTCCCTTTCTTTGTAAATAAATTGATAACATAAGTTAACAAAAAAACATAACTTAACTTTGACATAACAACTTAACAGTTATGGAAAGTATATAATATAATTATAGATTGAAATACATTGCCAGAATTATTATACTATTTAATGGTAATTATATTATTAAAGATCAAGTCTATTTATTGGTTTAATTATTCTTACAAACCGTGATGATCGTGGTGCTGTAAATCATCTGAATGTTTTTGACATTAAGTTGTGTTAGTTCATTAGTTCGAAATGCTCCGTTTATACCAATAATAAGAACAACTTGTAACGTAAAGAGTATTGTAGTAGATAAATTAATAAAATTGATATGCATGCATAATTATGCCTATGAACATCTACTAAGTACGTATTAGATTATGTTAAGTAGTTGATTAATATACTTAAGTAGATACTGAAGTGCAACTGACTTACTTTTGCCGCTAAATATACGGAATCAAGGGCTTCGTTAAGAAACTTTTCAATTTCAGATGCTGTGAAAACCTTCGATTTCTTGGTTGTTGACCAGATGAGGCTCTTTTTAATAATGCCTCTAATTTAGAATAGGTGTCGATATTTATGTCTTTTTTCATCTTTATTGTTGCTTTTAGCATTGACTTATTCACTATATACTCCATAGAGTGCTTGATTTCTTGGTCTCGGATACTTCAATAAAATATGCCAGCAAAACGTTTTCTGAGAAAGTTTTTGGTCCTTTAACTAATCACCACGTGTTAAACATATCGTACTGTTTCAAATACTTCTCGCGTTATTGTTGAGGGAGAAATTTCATTTGCGCATTATTAACAGTTTCAGTCAATTCTGTTGGCGTCAAACAAAGACATTAAATTTATACTACCAATAGACAGGACATAGCGAACAAAATCGTAATCAGATACTTATGTCCTAGTGGACAAAAGTCGCTCAGTCTGGTGTGGCATTTTCTGAGAAAATATGCCGAGTCGCGCATTACGCTATTGCAAATCTCGTTATCGTTAAATAACTGGACCTAACTTCGGTTTATTTTCGTAAATATTTCAAACTCAAAGTCAATGCACTTATTTCAAATAAACCATTATCAGGTACTTTTGAATTGTCAAAGTCAGTCCGTCAAAAACATGAAGCTATTTGCACGTTCGAAAGCGTAGATCTCTATGGAGAAGAACGTGCAAGAAACTCCACGGACACTCTTTTAAATCATTTTATGTTTACAAAAATCCTGGTTACATTAATTACCTTGTTGTTTCTATATATGAGAACAATGTAAGAAAAGAAAAAAACAATTTATAGTATCAAATATTAAAATGAGGCAGTGGCAACCAAGGGATGACCAGTCTCCACTGACGGCGCCCGTTCATGACGCGTGCATCAGCACCATTCAGCGCAACCATTTTGAAGGGAACTGAATGATCCCATACGACGCGCCACCATCAGCGAGAGTGAGCATGACACACCCTCAATTGCCCCTGCTATTTCATGTCAAACAAGGAAACTATCCATTAACATAATGGTCCATGGTCCTCACATTTACAGAACTTGAAATAAAAATTTCTTCTACATTATATAAAACTATGAACATCAATCTGAAAAGACAGAAAAAGAAAAGTTTATTCCAAACATAATATAAGATTATGCGGAATAGTATTATTATTAGACATAAAAGAGGGTGAGCATCTCTTCCAAATATAAAACCTAACTAGTGGAACCAAGCGGCTGAGGCTGTGGAGCAGGACCGGCATTTAGCCAAGCATTTTTATCAAGGATATAATCTTCCAGTTTATAATATGCCTGTCTACATAGAGTGCGTTTTATGCATGTTTTAATTTTTTTCTCATTCAGTTCGAGAATCTCACGTGGTATTTTATTATAAAACTTAACACCATACCCCATAAAAGAAGTGTGTACTTTAACCAAACTAAAAAAAAAAAAAATTCACTTAGTAACAAATTAGAATTCAATATTTTTATAAATAATAGTTCTAGAACATTTGCAAATTTTGTAATTTACGCCCTCTATTGGTGAGTAGCTTAACTTTGCCTTGTAAGAGATGTATTGTTGTTTATCGATTTTGTTAGTGATATTTTATCGAAATAAAATCCAAAGAAAAAATGAGGCAAGTAAATAATTGAACATAATCCTGTTATTTAATTTAAATGTCAATAAAGGAACAAGGTCTATTCGTTTAATAAGGTTTCTGCTATTTTAGATTTCCGAATGTAATTAGTAGTGAAGAACCCTAAAAGTGGAAAGGGTTTGTGCAGATAGACCGTAAATATGAAAACTGGCTTCCATCTGCATCGTCAAAGTTATGCTCGAAGCATTTTAAGAAAGGGGACATTTACTACGGAAAGACAGGTCGAACAAAAGTTTGACATCCAAAAAAACGTGGCCAACTGTCTTAAAGCTACAGCAGAAACAAAAGCCCTCTATGATAGACTCAACAGAAATTCCACGAAATCAGGAGTGTCTTGTCGTAAATTTGCTTTAACTCTTCATTATTATTGTTATTATTCTTTTAGTGTTGGATAGCCCATTTATCGAGGAAGGATATACTACATAATATCACTCTGTGACCAATAAGACCGGAGCATTAACGTAAAATGTGACGCAAACGAAGTTGCGCGGGTCTGCTAGTACCGTATAATGATAATTTAATTATTTGTATGATAATAACTAGTTTACATTGAAACTACTGCATTTTATTGCTTTCCTAATTTCTTGGCATAAGTTTTTTATCGATAGTCGATACCTGATATCTAAATGGTTGGTAACATCCCTAGTACACCCTGGCCACCTACAGAGTGATAGCTGAATTAATAAATTAAATTTGTATGTTTGCTATTCAGATTTCTAGATGGCGTTACTGAGGCATGGGATCACAGTTTTTCTATGACATTTCTTCTGATAGCCGCTCTATTGTATCTTTAAATCTCTTTGGCTTCAAATAAACTTCCTTGTCGCTAGAATCACTCATTTTAGGTTTTTCACTTGTTTTCAAGTTTCTTGTTTGTAACCTAAGGTTTTAACAATATGACGTAATAAGAAAATGGCGCGCGCAAAGCAAATTAAAAAAAAAGTACACCAAGAAGGTTCCGAGTCTCAGTTTTTAACAAATTAAAAAAGGTTGTATGATAAATTCGGCACCATGGAGGAAGAATTAATAGGTTTAATGATGTTTTGAATTCACAAACTTAGTAACACGATGTTCTAAATTCATTTTACTTTATCCTCTAACGGATAAAAACGGCTTTTGCACTCAGATATCGAGGAGCAAAAATATATTTCCTACCTAATCAACCTCCGCACAAGATCCTAATATTTGGCTGCACAGCTCTCAGGATATAGCTGCGACTACTCCGCACTCTGCACAGCAGCGAAGCAGTTTTTTTGCGTATTTTGGCTTGAAAGCCGTCTGTGTGGGCGTCGGCAAACATTTCTGAAGCGCTACAGAAACGGGGCAGTCACACATCATCCTGACAGTATTATTGTATTGTACGCGCAGGACATCCAGCGATCTCTTTGTGTAGTTGACCTATAGATTGCCTATGTAAAAACTCTGACAGTAGGCCTTGAAAAGAGTAATTTTTACTAGGTCAGAGCACCGAGCAAATCTACGGGCCAACATGTTACCTCTGACTGCCAGTGCCCTACGCTTCCTCTCGATGTTCGACGATGATCTTCATCCTTAAGGACGTCGGTGATGAAATTTCTGAGGTACTTGAATTTGGACACTCTATTTAACTTGAGACCTTTCAGCCTTATAATTTCAGGTACAAAGTCTGGACATCTACCTGCCGCCTTAAATAACCTATTTTCACTCTTGGTGACATTATAAATAAGTCCATGTGAGGCCGCATAAGTCTCACAGAGTTTGAGCAATTCTCTGATTGCCCCAGAAGTCGGGCCCAGCAGCACCATGTCGTCCGCGTAGCTGATGTTAAGAGTCTAGGCGATCGGCGGCGGCAACCTCTCGCGTCCGGCCCTGGTTGAATCCATGGTCCGGAGCGAGGAGGCTTGGGAAACGGTCACCTCCTTCTGCGAAGCAGTAATGCTAGCAAAGGAGGAGGCGGACCGCGCGAGGGAAAGGCAAGGCCTTCGTCCCAACCGCCGCAACAGGAGAAGACGCCCCGGGCGTCGGGAGTCGCAGGGCGATCCCCGGCCACCGTAGGCGCGGGCCTGCGGACGGCGAGCATTGGGTGGCTCGCTGTCCGATCACCACCAGGCCCGGGTCGATGGCGCGTTGTGTTTCACGCGCGCCTCAA
>NDFZ01005205.1:288728-330906 GCA_002192655.3 Mamestra configurata
AAAAAAAAAAAAAAAAAAAAAAGGGGATGTCAAACCCCCCTGGCTCACTCCGCATTTTAATGTGTAAGCTGGAGAGAAAGTGTTAGACCACTTAACCTGGTTTTATTTATTGGCATACTAGTACTGGAAGATTTTCAGTGTTTCAGCTGGGGCAACCCTGTCCCTCAACTTGTCCCAAAGCACATCATAGGAAACGAGATCGAAGGTCTTCGAGAGGTCAAGGAAACAGGCATACACCGTCTTACGATCGGTATAATATTAAACAGTATGCTTGAGACTCAAGATAGCAGCTTCAGTTGATAGTCCAGGCTGGAACCCAAAAAACCAATAATGAGTGATCATGATGACATTTGTGACGTCAGCTATGATGACGTCACACTTTTTAAAAATTACTACGGAAGTACTTTCTCCGTTATATAGTATACTAGCTGACCCACGCAACTTCGTCGTGATGTTATATAGCCTAAAGCCTCCCTTAATAAACTAATATCGCTATTAAAAAATAGGGGTTGGTGAGAGAAGAGTGAAAATTTAGGGTTGTATGTATTCTTAAATGCCACATTACAAAACAATAAAAATATAATTTTTGTACAAAAAAAAAGTTAGGGGTGGACAATAGGGTGTCCCGAATTTTTTTTTCTGTTTTCGCTACACAATACCCCTCAAAAGTTGCGTCATAAGTTGTAGATTACCGTAAAAATAATTTAAAAAATATAAAAAAATACCTCGAGGGCTCTACCGGCATTTTTATTTATCAAAAAATCACTGAAATAGCACTTCAGTGCATATCATCTATTCTATTTTTTTCACAAAAATCCCATTATATTTTATAATTACAATGATAGTGGAACCCTAAGTTACGATTTGTAGGCAACGACAGGTTGTTTCCACTTAGGAATAGGTTTGGTTCAAACTCGCGAAATTCATGTTTTGACTTGTTTTTCTCTAATTTTCTACATCTGCGGCGAGACAGTTCGTCTCATTTCTATAAGGTGTCGTTCCGCACTTCCTTATGATAAAATACGTGTTTTAGTTACAAACAATAATGGGTTCAAGACGAAGTGAGACTACGTGTGCTATATTAGGACCATATAAAGAACTTGACGATCGCCAGTTACCAAATATAAGTGACGTCATCAAATTTATTCTATACACTAAAAATGAACTGAAACAGCAGCAAAATGGAAAAGATCCTTCTAACACAGAAGTGTTTTCAATCGTTTCTGGAAAACTTCATATCATTTGGACCAAAGCCTCGATTCCTGTTGTATCCAAAGAACGAGTGACGCAATTGCTGAAATCATATTTCGAGAAATACCTATCATTAATAAGATATCCCAAAAATAAAATAAATGATAGCTACGAAAGCAAAGTGAAGTGGTTTTTAGAATCGTCGAACAAGCTCTTCGACGTTGCTGCTTGTTAGTGCACTTCTTTTGACGTTTGTTCCTGCATGAAACCTAAGAAAGTTCCTATTAATGAAAGAGATTTTTTACTGGACCAAAGAAGTGATAGAAAAATGGCAAAAGAAACGGCAAGAGTTTTAAAGAAATATCAAAGGCAAGAAAATTCGGAGCGGATAGAGCGCGCATGTTTACCAAGTACATCACAAGAAACCAATCCTGTTCCGGTGCGCGAGTTGCCGCCTAGACCACGGCGACCACAGTCGCCTGCAGCAGAGCTTTCTCCAAATAGTGAAGTGCTTGTAAATGAGACTCCATCTACTTCATTAAATCGGAACACTCTAGCGCTGCCAACAGTAGCTAAGGTATGTGATCGGTATGGACTATCAACGCGATCTGCGGCTGCGGTCGCTTCGGCGGTCTTAGCTGACGTAGGATTGGTATCTTCCGAAGATCTAAGTCTTGTTATTGATAAAAATAAAATCCATAAAGCTGTTTCAAAAGCACGAGCCAAGGCCAGCCAAGATATTGATGCTATTGTAGTTAAAAGTATCTACTTTGATGGACGAAAGGACAAAACACTCATAAACGATAAAATAGGTGATCATTACCAACGTAAAGAAGTCTTAGAAGAGCACATTTCAACAGAGCCGGGATCGATTTATTTGGGACACACGACGCCAAGTCGTGGCACTGCCAAAGCGATCGTCACCTCTATCATACCTTTGTTAGAAAATCAAGGATTGAACTGGAAAAAGTGATCTGTGTTGGGTGCGATGGTACTGCTATGAATACAGGTTGGAAAGGAGGTGTCATCCAATACCTGGAAAACTATTTGGAGAGACCATTGTAATGGTGTGTTTGTATGCTTCACGCGAATGAATTACCGCTTCGCCATTTGTTTTTGTCTCTGGATGGAAGCACATCTGGACCAAAAGAATATTCAGGACCTATTGGAAAACAGCTAGCTGTTAATTTGCTCTATTTGTCTAATTTGTTAGTGGCTGGCAATTTGCTCGAATTACCTGATAATTTAGTGAAGGAACTCAGCACGGATCAAAAGTATCTCTACGAAATGTGTCATGCTGTGATGGCTGGTTCCTGTTCTCCTGAGCTAGCAAGCCGCCAACCTGGTAAAATGGCACTCGAGATGGCTCACTACTGCCAATCGCATACTCAGATTTTACGTATGTACTATTTCGCCGTCAAATAATTTTCAGTTGCTTGTGAACTATGTGGTGAAAGTCTACGGTCCTGTGTGGTTCTTCATCAAGAAAAATCCATCATTTAAAGATGGCCCCAAGCATATTTTTGAAATGATAAGGTACTCTCGATTTTTGCCTGAAAAAGAGAGATCTATTATAGATGCAGTAATCGAGAGAAACGCTTTTTTTGCGCACCCCGAAAACTTGCTAATTGCCATGTTATTCGATGATAGAGACCATATTCGAGAGCTTGCATCTTGCAAAATATTAAGAGCTAGAGAAGCAGAAAAGAGCAGCTCTCTAAGGGTATTTAACACCAACGCATAACTTCTTTGCACAAGATTATATTGATGTGATATTTTGGCAAGAGTGTGAGATATCAGCTCCACCGATTCTGCGACACGTCTCTAACGATGAGCTAAGAATTAAGGCAAAAGAGCAAAGCCTCGATATTGTTGACTTTCCTTGTCACACACAGTCAGTGGAACGGTGTGTTAAATTAGTGACGGAAGCTTCTCAAAGCGTCACGGACGCCAAAGCCCGGGATGGGTTTATTAGGAACAGATTAAAATCTCGCGCAGAAATGCCTAGTTTTGGGCGTAAAACCAGTTCCGTTTTTAAAGTACTTGTTAATATTTCATTTTCGGCAATTTTAAACCTTGATGTGACTCATTGTGTACCCTTAAATTTCATAAAAAACCTTTCAAACGTTATTTTTGTATTATTTATTGTTAATGTTAGGAACCCCTAAAAATGTCACATTTGAAAAACTTCAAGGACCGGTAGAGGCCTCAAGATGACAGATATCTAATAAAACTAAATGATAATCGTAATCTACGTGTCAAAACGCAACTTTTGATACCTCTTGGGTAGACGTAGCTCAAAAAAAAAATCCCATACATGGACGGGACACCCTAGTGGACAACCCTTATCACTTAGGGGTATGAAAAATAGATAGTAGCCGATTCTCAGACCTACTGAATATGCATATAAAATTTCATAAAAATCGGCAAAGCCGTTTCGGAGGAGTATGGTAACTAACATTGTGACACGAGAATTTTATATATAAGATTATATTTAGTCCTTTTTCTACGTAAGCAGGACTTTAATTCGACTCTCCTTTCGCAAGTATGCTGGAAGAGATTTCTTTAGAAATAAACATCACCTTTGTGTGTGTACATAAACTGTTAAATAAATAATATTTTGAGTTTAGAATAAATAGAATTTAGAAAAAATAAAGCTATTGTACATACATATATATACGTCCGATTACGATTTAATGCATATGATAATAAGAAACGTCGATAGAAAGTACCAGTTTGGGCAATTTCAACGAATCATATTCGTTGAAATTGCCCAAACTGGTACTTTAAGGTGAGGGTCTTCGACTGTGTTAACCATGAAACTGTTCTACAAACTAAACATAACAGATATCAGAGAAAATATGAATAATTTCTTAAGATCATATCTCAGCATCAGAAAACAGCACTCAAAAATTTCCAAAATATGTTTTAAAACTAAGCGTGATACGGTCCAAATACTTATCGGAACATAGACTTATTAGGTATGGCGTTCCACAGGGCACTGTCGTGGCCCCTTTTATTATTTTTATTTATATTAACGACTTGCCACGATGCTTAAAACATCCTATGGTCTTATTAGCTGACGATAGTACTGCCTTGATTAAATGTACAGACTAAAGACTTATGAACATGACATTAATAATACTTAACGGACATTATACTACTACTACTAAACTACTCATTACTACTACTTATTATTATTAAATTTGATTATTATGCATTTTTACCAACGGATACCACCGCAAACTTTAAATTTAAATTACAAAGTACAAAAAATAGAGCAAGTTAAAGTTGCAATATTTTTAGGTATAATAATAGATAACCAACTAACCTGGAAGCCAAACGCAGAAGAAGTATGCAAAAAAACTAAGTACACAGCAGCGTATGTGCTTTTTAACCTATCCAGAAAAGTGAATTTGCCCACTAGATTAGTTGCATATAGTGGCCTCTGTTTAATTCTGAGATTCGGGATGATATTTTGGGAAAATTGTAGTCTAGAGAGAGAAGGTATTCAAAGCTCAAAAACGTGGGTTAGTGAAACATGATATAATTACAAAATCTCTAATATTTACTAGATATAACAACTGAATCTATAATTTTATTTGATATAGATCAGTTAATATAATAAACGATTTGTATAATTTTAAAGGAACTAATTTTTATAAGCATAATATACATTGAATATTAAATCGTTGGAAATACCACTCAAAAGACATAAAACCTATTTAGCCTAATACGATAAAACGTCTATTATAAAACAGTTGATTGTGAACATGTGTGGTTTTTATTTCCCTATAAGAAACATGCAAACAAGCAAACACCATGCATGCAGCAAGCATGCAAACAAGCATACACCATGCATGCAGCTAGCATGCAAACAGGCATACACCATGCATGCAGCATGCAAACAAGCATGCAACATGCATGGTTTCTGTTACGGCTCCGGCGCTGCGGATTTCGGGCGTTCCACGCGCGCTTATCGTCGCAGATGTGTTTCGCGCTCACCACCGCAGCTTCGGCTTGCTGGCCGGCAGCCTTAGCCGCGGCGGCGAGTATTAAAACCACCTGATCCTCAGCTCGCGGGCCGTTTCGCCCCTCCACGCCTAGGCGGGTTTAATAAAAATTACACTCTAGGGGTAGGGCAGACAAGAATACGTGGAGTCGGTTTTGCAGCGATTCGTTTCTGTCACACCGCTCCCACAACACGCTCGCTCCACTTGTTCGCCTTTGCGCGTTAATGGTCACTGTTCTAATCCAACCTAACCCAAATGATTCGCCAACAATAGAGGGAATCTGGCATTCTGCTCCACTCCCGCCTTAACCTTTTAACCTAACCCATCCGAGTCGGATTGCTTTGAATCGGATTGCTTTGATGGTATCAATATATTATTTTAAAAGATAGGCCTAATGATTTTCGATTAAATAAACGTTATATCCAATAACGTTATACGAAATATGTTTTAAGAATAAGAATAAATTTATTAAAAAGAAAATATAGATTACAAATTGTGTGTTATACAAGAGTGTCTAGTTTCTTTAAAAATTAAGCATAAAAGTATTTTCAAAGACATCCTGCACTAGGCTAGGCCTGTCCCGCAGGAAGCGTTTAGGATTCCTATGCAGTTACAAATTATTAATAAGTATACACAGAATAACAATAATTACAATATTACTAGAAACTATGGGTACATTAATGAGCAATACAGTTTTTTTTTTTCGTTAAGTTTAATTCTCCAGGGAATTATAGTTATTTAGAGTATATAAATGTTATATCTAAAGAAATTGTATCAAAGGATGGTATAACTCACGTCGACGTATATCTTGTGGACGTTATTGAAATGACAATATACCAAATAACTTTATATGATATGAGACGCACCCCAAAAACGTCGCATAAGGGCAATGTGTGATGAAAGTAACAGGTAGTTGCGTACCTATATTCAAGTCCCTAAATTTGGTACTTAACCCTATCCTGGAATTCGTCTCGAAACTTGTTAGGTACACAATGCTGCGCTTCAAAACCAACATTATGAACGTTACCCAGTAGCCGCTAAGCTTAAATGCTGCCGCATATCAGACTAGAAATAGGCGAACAGAACCAAAGAATAAGCATTTAACGTTCCGACGACATCGCGGCTTACCAGAGGAGACGAAGGTCGCCCAAAGTGCAGCATCAAAATAAATAAGTACCGAAATAAAATTTGTCCCAAAGCAACAGCTTTATTTTATTGCGGCACCTATTTATTTTGTTTTCGCTCGATAGATGATGAGATGGCTACGCCTGAGCAGATGTAGGTTGCCGCATCTTTACATCTTATCATAATATCAATATTAAAAAATATATCTCGGAACATACGTAGGTCGTTCCAATTGCCCTCGACATATCATGCATAACAGAACATAAATTGGTGGCATCCCGACGACGGAGAGTGGATCAATTTGTTCAATTGATGCACTGGCATTCTGCGCAAATTCAAGCGCAATTCCACTGGCGAATCAGTGACTAAAATAGAACTAGGTAGGGGCTATCTTGAAGATTGCACTACATTATAATACATAAAATTTCCAGAAAGTAAAGTAGGCGCAGTTCAAGTCACTGCAGTTTCCTGAAATACGTGTTGTAAAATAGCAACAAGTTTCATGTACGATGCTATTATTAAAAACGATGCTCTATATTTAATTTAGCAACGGACTAGCATGTACATATTAATATGGTTGAGCGCTTGAAGATGCCAACTTGCTCAAGTTCAATGCTACCAAAACCCAAGCGTCTTTTTTTTGCCAAAAGGGCCAATTTCACCCGGCTTCATCTTTCCGAGATGTTACTCTAACCGATCTTGAGCTTCTTCGTGTTACGCTGACATCAATTTTGGTCCAAATATCGAGACCAAGGCTCAATTGGCTGCGAAAAGTTAGGATCCTAGCAAAGCTGAGACGGTACTTCACGCCGGACCAGCAGCTCAAACTTTATCTAGCGCAAGATCGATCATGTATGGAGTACTGGTCTCATCTTTGGGACGGATCTGCCAAATACTAACTTGATGCGCTTGAGTCGATTGAGAAACGACGCAAGAGTCGGTTTCCAACCGATATCAAAAAGGGAAGTTATCAATTAAATTTAGAGCCTCACGAATGTTTGCCCGAGGACAGTACTTGACAACATTGGTATCACTGAAAACCAAGTTGTGATTTCAGCCTTGAAAATGTTTATTTTCTCTCGATATCAATATACAGGATTGAAAAAAGTAGAACCTTTGTATGCATACAAGAAGAAAGATTTAGGATACAGAAGGTACATAACTCCGCCAAAATTTAAATGGTTTTGTATGCTAAAGGAAAAATATAGGAATACACGGAGTCTAAAAAAAGTTATACAAGTGGTAAAAAACTTTCTATAAAAGCTCAGTGTTCCCAATCAAAGGGCATATGGGTAATATAAGGCCTCCAAAATGATAACATTTTTGAGCGACTTTTTTGTCGATTTTTTTTTGCAGTACCTATCTTATGGTTAAAATCGAAATCTAAATTAATATTAAAACCAGAGTGGCGGAATTTTTTCGAAAGAATCACCGCGGCCCTGGAACGCAGAGGGCTTTAGAAGGAACACGGATGGATTTTAGTCAGTAATAGTCTGGAACGCCCTTCTGCTCCACCCAGAGCGGAAGAAGTCATTTGATGATTTCCGATTCTTAGCTAGAGGCAATTAACCTTTTGAACGCCACTGTCACGTATAGGTGACAAGCAAGCGCGTGCCCTGTACGCCAAACGTCACAAATACGTGACAAAAAGTACGGTAAATTTGTGGCTTGGCGTCGGGGGCACGCCGATGCGTTTATGCTTTGGCGTTCAAAAGGTTAAAGCAGCTTGTAATTCTAGACGCGGAATTGATGTCGGTTTCAAAGGTGCTACTCTCGCTTTACTAGCAATGAGAGCGAGCTTGTTTGCTTGAGCCATTTGAATAAACGAAACGCCAAAAGGCAACACAGGCGTATGCAAGCTCGCTCGCATCGGCAAAAACATGGAGTTCCCTGTGTAATGGTTCGCCATTTACGTTGGCGTACCAACGTGGGACTTTAGGATTAGAAATATCAGAGAGTTCTTTAAACTATTCCACCCATCTCAAAACCTCTGAGGGTGCAAATGGTGTCAATGGTTGATCTCCAAGCCTCTTGGAGTAGGATGCGACTTTTTGCAACTATTGGCCCAAGTAATTCCAATGGATCATAGACTTTCATGAGATGGGACAATACCTTTCGTTTACTTAAAAACCCTTGTAACTTACAACCCTCAAGACCGGTCCTAAAACCTAACGTGTCTGACACTGGATTCCATGAAATGCCTAAACTTTATTGACCGCGGTGGAAACGTTACCAAGTTCCACTTCAGATGATTATGCAGCACATAATTCGTTTGGTAGAAGACGCAGCGCTGCTGGATTGTTAAAGATCCATTCACGCATTTCGAAACAGGCATTTTGGTGGATTGCGACTATATCGGATGACAGCTGAACAGCCCTGTTGACGTCGTCCACACTATCTAGATAGTCATCCATATAACTGCTGTGTACGCTAGCGTTGGCCGCTTCTGGATACAAATCTTGATGAAACGCGGTAAATAGACTGGATGACGCGCCAAAAATAACAGCAGTCATTCGATACTCTTTTATAGGCGAATCTTTTGACTGGATGTCCCTATCTTGCTCTCGAATTCGTATTTGGGGAAATATTTCCCCAATGTCCATTTAAGGACTGGTTATCACAGCAGATTTCAATCGTTTTAGTGACTGTCTACGTTTACTCCGCGCCACTGCTCGCGTTTTGCAGGCTGCGGCCAAATTTCGCTCACTTTTTGACCGTACTTGACTCACTGTCTCTAACACCGCTGTTGGAGACCGCCATTGTGCGACTGTATTTGCGTCCACCACTCTATTGCTCTTGTCAGTTAAATTCATGGAAGCTGCAGAAAGGCATATTTTACAACCCTTGCAATCAGAAAAGTTTTCGGTGGAAATTCAGTGGATCATTCAAGGCGGTCCTTTGCCTAAGTCTAGTCCCTTATTGAAACTCGTGATGGGAGAAGACGGTTTGTTACGTTAGATGGAAGAATAAGAGCAGTCGAAAACGTCAGCGCCGATGTGAAACGCCCCATTCTATTAGATGGGCGGCACCACGTCGCCCGTTTGTTGATACAATATTTTCACCGCAAAGCAGGCCATGCCAACAACGAAACTGTAATTAATGAGTTGAGAAAGAAATTCTAGATCTTACGCATGCGCAGCACTGTCCGAAGTGTGGCCCACCAATGTTTGTTCTGCAAAATCAAAAAGGCTAAACCAATCAGTCCTAAGGCAGACGAATCTTCCGGCACAACGGCTTGCTCACCATCGCCGTCCATTTACATATACTGGCGTGGATTATTTTGGCCCCATCCTCACCTCCATTGGCCGTAGGAGAGAAAAACGTTATGTTGCCCTTTTTACCTGCAAGACGTCCAGAGTCGTCCATTTAGAATTGGTGCATTCGCTGACAGCGGATTCTGCCACAATGAGCCTAAGACGTTTTATTGCTAGAAGAGGCACTATCGACACAATATATTCGGACAACGGCACATGTTTTGTTGGTGCAAACCGAATACTACGCGAATTTTACCCTGAAGTTGAATTTTTTGCCGCAAATAGAGGTGTCAAATGGAACTTCCAGCCCGCAGCGCAAAAAGAAAATGCGCCGTCAATATCTCAACAACACGCCGCCGTGAAAAACCCAAATCTAAGTAGGGGATATAAATCGAGTAAGATAAATTCTAGGGTTAACAGCTCTAGTCAATCTTAGGTGAAATTTAATCTAGATTTTAAGTTTTTACCCACTTCTAGTGCTTTTTGAACAGTTTTATGTAGAAAATGATATTTTTAGACAGTGGTCGTAGGGCACTACTGACCCCTCGCTGGGGCAAGTTGTGCCTCAGCTGGGGTCAGTTGTGCCATTCATATTACTCGGCCATTAACACGGATTAAAATGAATTTTAGAAAAAAAACCATACCATTTTATTGATTTATTTTTATTTTAAATTAAATTTATAAAACATCAACATTTTTAATAAATTTGAGTAGCTTTTCTACTAAAAATCAGAAAAAAATAACAAATGACTCTTCTGTCTATCAGATACAACAAAAAATATCATTAACATTAATATTTTACTTTATCGTTTTAATATAAATGAGATCTATTAGAGAGTGTTATGAAAAATAACTGTTTACAAACTATAGTAGGTATTGGGATTACTCAAATGTTCTCCCAATACATAATGTAACTCAGACTTCAGCTAGGTTATTATTAAACTATCAATCAGTCTCTTATTTGAAAAAAAAAAAATAACAAAAAATCAAAAACAAAACTTAGTCTTCAGACGACTGATCAGAATAACAATTAGGACATACAAACGTTATTCTTTCTTCATTATCTACACTACACATTGCAAATGAGCCCAATTCTTGCATACGCTACATTCAATCCATTTTTCTCCAGGCGCAGAGTTGGAGTAAGAGTCACAGCATAGGATGCAGAACCATTCTGTAATATTCTCTTCATCAGTACTTTCATCACTCTCTTGTAGAACTTTCCTTCTAGCAGGGTTTTTGGCCTTCGTCTTTTTTTGTTTTCTTCCTTTAGTACCTTTTCCTTTTCCTTTGTTCTTCTCTGTAGTTTTACTTTCCTTCTTTTTCTTTTTATTAGCCTGTTCTTCTGCTAGAAGATTTTTTTCCGGAGTATCAGTTAGAACAGCTGACTTTCTTTTACGTCGTGTATTAACTCCAAAAAACCGGGGAGGTGCTTTAGGTAACGGTCTAACTAGCTCCGGAGAAAATATTGTTGGATCATTACCTCCCATTTCAGAAGTGATGCGATCAGCTGCTTGAGAATGAGAGCGAGGGATAAGGTCTGGATTGTACGAGCGTGGCGCTAGTTGCTGATAACCTGATGGACCGGGCTCATTTGTACTGTCAATATTGATTGATTGCTGAATACCTGATGGACCGGGCTCATTTATACAGTCAATACTGCTGCACTGGTGTTGCTGATAATCAGGATGAATTATTGATGGACTAGACTCAACACTGCGAACCGGATTAGTTGATTCATGGAGATCTTCAGGGGTCCTTTCTGGAATGCTTGAGTTGCCAGGCAAATTATGCATAGCTGGTGAGGGTTGATTATCTGGCATAGGGCGATCGGTGACGTAAGACGGTGCAAAGTCTTCCTCAGTAAAAACGGTAGAGTCATAGGGCCAAATACCAGCTTTTTTAAACGCGTTACAAATATTGGTGGGTGTTGCTGCCAACGGGAAAGCGTATTTTACTATGCCTGGTATTTCGTAGATTGACATAGTCTTCCCAGGATTAGTTCGAAGCCAGTTGCTTTGAGCTTTAGAGCAGTATGATTTGAAGGGACCATTAATTCCAACATCAAATGGTTGGAGGCGGTGGGTGCAATGTGGTGGGAATGATAGTAATATTACTGAATTTTCTTTGGCTTTTTCAATCACATCGATATCCACATGGGATGAATGATTATCTAGGAGTAAAAGAACTGGCACTTCAGGACTAGGCTTAGTATGTTTTATGAAGTGATCCATAAAAATCAGAAATTCTGTGCTTGTCATCCAACCTGAGCGATTACCAGCACCAATACATTCAGGTGGGCCATCACGTATAAATAAATCTTTATATTTTAGACGAGGGAATATAAACATTGGTGGAACTGTGTTTCCCAAGGCATTTACTGCCAGCTCAACTGTGACTAACGTGCCACGTTTCTGCTGATACAATAGCTCCTACCTGCTTTACTCCTTTTTCAGCCACTATTTTCTTTGGTTTCAGCACAGTTTGAACTCCAGTCTCGTCCAAATTCCATATATGTGAAGGAGTGAGATTGTACTTTGTAATTTGATCACCAAGTTTCTCAAAAAAATGATTAACATTATGTCTGTTGAACGAGGTCGCGCGTCCTGCACTCGTTGCTTCCGGTGTTCTTATCGAAAGTGTTGCGTTTCTTTTCAAAAAAATTGTCAACCAATCCTTACCGGCCTGACCATTTTCAGCCCAAGAAGGTGGAATGTTTTGGACACCAAATTTCGTCGCACACTGGTATGCAAGTTGTCTAACTTCTTCAGGCAAAAGCCCGAAGTAGATAGATGCGCTTTTTCGGATATACGACGTCATTAACGTCTCTTGTTCCTCATTGAAAATCAGTCTTGGTTTATATCCAACCGTAGGTGTGATTCCGCTTTTTATTTTCTTGACATACCGTTGTAGCGTTGTATGACAAATTTCTAATTCACGCGCAACGGTTTTTAATTTGCGCTCTTCCTTAATTGCCGCGTCTGCGGCCCTTTGTAGAAGATCCTGGGAACTACTTCCCCTTTGTGTTTTTCTCTTGTATGTTCTCATCCTATGAAACAAAACAATAAAACTTAATAAAAGTTAATTGGGGGCTGGTTGTGCCGCGGCACAAGTGACCCCAATCGTAGGGCACTTTTTACCCCGTTTCAATGACATTGAAATTTTATCATATGCAAAAAAAACGATTTGTACAAAGTGTTTAAATTGCATTAATTAATGTTTTTCGATAAATTACAAAAACATGAGCAAAAATCCCATAACCATAGCACCAAAAATACTGACTTGAGACCAAAAAGTATGAACGAAAAAATATTTACTCACGTGGTGCTGGATGATCATAACACACGCTAGGTCCGCGTCTCGGGCGCAACTAAAATGGCCGCCGCGCATGCGGTAGATTGCCAGAGCCTCGGACGCAATACAGCTATCTCTTTCTGTTTTTTAGCTATTTGCATCGGCACAACTTACCCCCGGCACTTTCAACCCCGCCCTCCCCTATTGCCGATTTTGAAATCATCTATATCTTCTATATAATAAAAATGAATCGCTAAATGTGTTGCTAAGCGCAAAACTCGAGAACGGCTGGACCAATTTCGCTAATTCTTTTTTTGTTGTGTTTGTTATTGTCAGGAGAAGGTTTTTATGAAAGAATATTTTGAATAAACATTTATTATCCGGGCGAAGCCGGGGCGGTCCGAATTCCTATTTCCCTTGGTCACGGCATCACGCGTGAACGGCTGGACCAATTTTGTTGATTCTTTTTTTGTTGTGTTTGTTATTGTCAGGAGAAGATTCTTATGAAACCTATATTAAAATTCTCGTGTCACAATGTTAGTTATCATACTCCTCCGAAACGGCTTGACCGATTTTTATGAAATTGTATATGCATATTCACTAGAAATCGGCTACTATCTATTTTTCATACCCCTAAGTGATAAAGTTTGTCCACCCCTAGCATGTTTTTCAATTTTTTGGACAACATTTTTATTTTTTATAATGTGGCATTTATAAATAGGTACATAAAATAAAACTAAATTTTCACCCTTCTATCACCAACCCCTATTTTTAAATAGCCATATTAGGGCGTTAATTATTTTCTACGCTCGGCGGTCGATAATAATTGATCATTTACCACTCGATCAGTTAGTTATTCTTGACTATTTGTTTGGTAGAACGCGCTAATCCTAGGAAGTCTATTTATTGAGGAAGGCTATATGCTATATAACATCACGCTACGACCAATAGGAGCCGAGCATTCAAGAAAAATGTGACGCAGACGAAGTTGTGATGAGCATGATCATTTGTTCTGTGTCTGGGTGTAATTTGTGTATAATATGTATGTATTTAGAAATATAAAAGTATGTTTATCAGTTGTCTGGTTGCCATAGCACAGGCTCTGCCTAGTTTGGGATCGGATGACCGTGTGTGAGTTGTCCCAGGATATATTATTATATATTATTATTATATATCATGGTCCGCAATGAGTTGGATTCTGAATTAGTAAAAGATGATAAAGTTGACAAAAACGTAGGTCCGCCAGTACAACCACCAAGAAAAGCTTACCTGATACCAATATTTCCGCACCGTTACTGATTTTAGCTGAAAGTCTGTCTTCAAAAAAAAAATCATTCGTGCCATTTACCCTAATTTTCATTAGAACTTTTGGAGATCACAGTACTTACAGCAAACATTTTCAGAAAACCACATTATCAACAGATGCTAACGACTCGTTTTTCGAATAAATTCGTCTCATCGAGACGGTACTTGTATCACAAAACGATTATTTTTGTATACGAGTCGTATCACAGCTAATCAAAACTTAAAATCAGTAGCTACCTGTGATTCTAATGATAACAGATTCACATAATACGCTATATATTTTAACTGGCTTAAAACATGGCAGTTTTGTTGAGCAACCACCTACTAAAGTCATCAGCAGCTTTAATTTCGGCCAGTGTACAAGCTTTCACACCCTTTACCTCTTCAAAAGAATTGATGTCATCGTTGAAATATTCTCCAAAATTACGTCAGTTTTTATAAGGCTCGACAGCAGTCACTTCATAAAAATATAACGTCATTTACCTTGCTCCATAGATAACAGAATAAAAATGTAAAACGTTTTTATATCAGTTGCATTTTAATTTTGAAGCTGCGTGAAGATTTCCAAATTGTTAAAATAGTAATCCAGAATGTTTTCTATTCTATTCCTTTCATTTGATACCCATATTGAGGCAGTTGTGAAAAAAATATAGGTAAATCGCCATTTTGTGGTGGCGGCCATCTTGGTTTTGAAATTTATCATATTATGTAGTATTCTACTGGTCAAGCCCTTTCATTTGATACACATATTGAGGGTGTTGTAAAAAAATAAGTAATCCGCCATTTTGTGGCGGCGGCCTTCTTGAACCGATTTTCATCTAACATAGCTAAGAACACTTCCGACTAAATCACCTTTCAAATAAAAAAAACAAAATCAAAATCGAATCATCCGTTCGAGAGCTACGATGCGACAGACAGACACACACACACACACCCGTCAAACTTATAACACTCCGTCGTTTTTGCGTCGGGGGTATGTCTGTGAACGAACGTTTTAAAGGAAATTTTAATTATTTTGCTTGAATAAAGAATTTCGAAAATTAAATATTTCATATAAATTCGTCACACGTTTACCCTATTCTATCAAATTTTGCCTGAGCCATTCGTTCGAAGCTAGCTTGTCGACGTTAGGCTCGCAAAGGTCTTGGTGATATTTTCCATGGAGTGACTTCTGGGTCCATTCCAATATTTCTAACGAATAGCTCAGGCTCGGCGATTTATTCCTTGAGACTGAAGGGTTCATGACAGCCATGCAGGACCAAGTAATTGAAACCCGTAACTACCAAAAGCACATCATGCGAATCGGCCTTTTCAACAGATATTTGCAGACGGTGTCAAGGTTCTTACTGGGGCATGTAAGGCAATCGTTCAAACTGACTATAGACACGAACAAGTTAACTAATTACAACACCCTCAGTTCCCTACCACAAATATTACCCAGAAACGGTTCTTGAAAACGTAACACACAAGCTTTACTTTGATCGAGTCATCCTTACAGACAGAATCATACATTACAATAAACCAGACATAACTTTATTACGCAAAAATATTGATATAGCAGTTCCAAACACAAACTATCTCTAAAACACAATAGCAGAAAAACTGTCAAAATATTCAGACTTTAAAATAGAAATTAGCCGAATGTGGCGATTCAACAGTGTTGCGATTATCCCTGTAGTACTTTCTACCAGGCCCGGACTGGCCGCGGCAAGTTGGCCAAATGCCCGATGGGCCGGTCTGGCCGAGTGGCGGTCGACTTTCTTTTGCTATTAAAAAAACAAAATGTCGCATTACCTACACCGATTAGAGTAACGTCCTCTACCGTCAAGTCGAGAACCTAATTCAATTAATGTTTTTGTTACGCGCCAGAATTAATGTCGGGTACATTAAGTTACTACTAGCGCCATCTAGTATCGAGTAGCAGAACTAGTAGAGTCAAGTACCTTCTAGACATTTCTTTGCCAGAACATTCTACACTTCTCGGTATCTGGTCAGTCGGCAGCGGTAGTTACGAGTACTTTCCAGATGTTTCGAGAATGGAAGTTTCTAGAATAAACTGACCTATAAAAGGAGCGCGTATTCCGCGACCGAGTCAGTATTGGATTAGCGATACAAGCGAATACTTCGGAAGCTATCTTCAAGTGCGAATAAAGTGACCAGTGGTGAACTTGTGTTTAATAATTAGTGAGTTTAAATGGTAATTAGTGTTTTTAAATTAAAGTGTAATTTTGGTTATTTAATCGGCTGTTTTAATTGTCACGAACCCCAAGCTCGTAACAATTGGTGTCAGAAGAGTGGATATTTAAACCATGCCGATTCTACCAAAGGAAGACACGGAGGGTATCCGTACCCGGAGTCAACGTCAGCAGGAGACGGACCAGAGGCATTTTGGAGGTACAACGCCGCAGACGTCAGAGGGCCAGCTGCCGATCATGGAGGCCGGTCCGTCCACAACAGCTCCAACATCTGCAGCACCAGACTTTGCTGCTTTGATGCTGATGCTGCAGGAGCAGGCCCGTCGGCTGGAAGAACAGCTGCAGCGTGACAAGGAGAAGCAGGCCCGCCGACAAGAGGAACAGGCCCGTCGGCTGGAAGAACAGCTCCAGCGTGACAAGGAGGAGCAGGCGCGCCGCCAGGAAGATCAGATGTTCATTATGAAGGATCTCCACGCCACTTTCGGCAAAGAAATAAAGGTTGTAAAAGATAAGGTGGTCCAGCATGAGAACCGCCTGACGGAAGCCGAAACCCGAATCGACCAAATGAATAATCGGGTTGACAACGTGATTGCTGACGTGAAGAAAACGCTGGACAACCTTAAAGTAGGGGATGGAATTGCATCTTCCGTAGCTACTACACCTTCGCTACGTGGATTCAAAGTGCCGCCGTTTGATGGGACATCTTCCTGGTCAGCCTACAAAAGACAGTTTGAGGCTGTTATGAAGGCGAATGGGTGGAGTAAAAATCAGGCCATGACTGCTCTCACCCTAGGCCTGCGCGACTAGGCCTTAACTGTCCTAGAAGTTCTCGATATGGAAGTGACTTATGAGCAGCTTCTTGAGGCGTTGGAAGCTAGATATGGCGACGCTCATCTGGAACACGTGTTTCGTGCGCAGCTCAAGGATCGCGTGCAACGCAGCGGTGAAAACCTGCAGCAGTGGGCTCTTGAAGTGGAGAAGCTGGTTCGAAAAGCTTACCAGTCCGTACCTGCGCTCATCGAAGGGTACCTGGTGCAGGCATTCACCGATGGAATCCGCGATCTTGAAATTAGAGCTGCTGTGAGGCTCGGGCACCACGGGACGCTTAAGGACGCTTTGGCTCATGCACTGGAGGTGGGAGCTGTACGGCAGGATCATCGTTCCCACCGCGTCAGGGAGGTTGCAGCTGCTACAGTTCGCGACCGTTTAAAAGGATACAGCCCTAGGTGCTACGGCTGTGGGGAAAGGGGCCACCTTCGATCCAGTTGCCCTAAGCGGACTGCAGAAAGGGAAGGTAGCCAATCTCCAGAGGGTAGGGCGACTAACAGCACCGCCCAGCAACAGCAGGGAAACGAGTGAAAGCCAGGACTGAGGGCGGGTGCCGGCTGATGTTCAAAGAGCCCCAAGGATTTCGATCTCACAAACCCATGACGGGAATAGCCTAATCATCAAGGGCGAGGTCAACGGAATGCCTTGTAAGCTGACTATAGACACTGGAGCTTCTCGCACGGTTGTCAGTTCCCAACTTGTAAGTCGGTTCCTTGGGGACTCCGTACACAACCGAGACCGCATAAATTTGGTAACAGCCACTGGTCAGCGTATACCCGTCCGAGGAGAGAGAGAGATGGAGTTGAAGCTAGGCAACGGAATCTACCTGCATAATGTTGTCGTGGCTGATATAATGGACGATTGCATCCTGGGCTTAGACTTTATGAGGAAGAATTGTTGTGAGATCGACGTTAATCAAGGAGTTATGAAATGTGGACAAGAAGAACTTTTCATGGAAGGGGCGTTACCAGGAAATGTGTACAGCCTAAAGAAGATTGTTCTTCCTCCGAGATCGGAAACGATTGTGCCGGTTAGTCTTCCTCGGAATCCTGGGCAGAATCATCGTTGTGTACTCGTGGAAAAGGTAGACAATGACCTTCCATGGAAAGTGGCACGAACTTTGGTCAGAGCCACCGACATCTCAGGGGTACGTGTGCTGAACCTTAGTGATAAGGAACAGATGATAGAAAAAGGCACTCTGATTGGTACTTGCGAGGAAGTGGATTGGTTGCGTCGATGCCAATATCTTTCGACCGGGACCCTCAGCAAGGACGCACAAACGAAAGTGACCACACTTTTAGACGACTGTCGCAGCGCTCTGTCTCAAAATGAACTGGTCAAGGCAAAGAAGATGTTACAGAAGTACGCCAGTGTTTTCTCTTCAAACGATGGTGACATCGGAAAGACTGGCTTAGTTCAACACAAAATAAACACAGGAGAAGAATTGCCTATCCGTCAGCGACCAAGGAGATTGCCGGTAGCACGTGAAAAGGAAGTGGAAACCATGATTGAAGGAATGGTGAAGGATGGTGTTATAGAACCTTCATCCAGTCCATGGTGTTCACCAGTAGTGCTGGTAAGAAAGAAGGATGGCAGCATGCGGTTTTGTGTTGACTATCGTCGTCTAAACGACGTCACGAAGAAGGACAGCTATCCTTTGCCAAGAATTGATGACACGCTGGACATGCTTACTGGAGTGAAATGGTTTAGCACGCTAGACCTAAAAAGTGGTTACTGGCAAGTTGAAATCGACCCTAAGGACAAGGAGAAAACTGCATTCTCGACAGGAAAGGGCCTGTGGCAATTTAAAGTTATGCCGTTTGGATTGTGCAATGCTCCGGCAACGTTTGAAAGGTTGATGGAACTTGTACTAACCGGGTTAATTGGCGATGCCTGCCTGGTCTACTTGGATGACATCATCATCGTAGGCCGTACGTTTGAAGAACATCTTCAAAACCTGGAACGCGTGCTCATGAAGATCCAGAGTGCAAATCTCAAGTTGAGTCCAAAGAAGTGTTCACTTTTCAAACGTCAAGTCAGCTTTTTGGGATACGTAGTGTCGGAAGAAGGCATCCGCACGGACCCAGAGAAAATCGCCGCTGTCAAGGATTGGCCAATTCCAAAAGACAAGACGCAGGTCAGAGCATTTTTGGGTTTGTGCTCCTATTATAGGCGATTCGTCAAGAACTTTGCGGACATAGCCAAACCCCTCCACAAACTAACCGAGGAAAAGCGACATTTCTGCTGGGATGAAAGTTGCGACGTCGCATTCCAGGAGCTAAAGGAACGTCTGTGCAGAACACCTATTTTGGGGTATCCTGATACGAAAAAGGAATTTATAGTTGACACAGACGCAAGTGATATCGGACTTGGCGGTGTGTTATCTCAACGGAATGGCGATCAAGAGGTTGTGATAGCGTACTTCAGCAAGTCATTGTCGAAACCAGAAAGGAACTACTGTGTCACGAGACGGGAATTGCTTGCTGTGGTAAAGTCATTGCAGCATTTTAGCAAATATCTGCTGGGACGGAAATTCCATTTACGTACAGACCATGCTGCACTGAAATGGCTATTGCAGTTCAAAAATCCAGAAGGACAAGTTGCGAGATGGATTGAACTACTGCAGGAATACGACTTTGTGATTGAACATCGCAGCGGAAGATCTCATGGCAACGCCGACGCATTGTCAAGAAGACCTTGCCCTGAAGACTGCAAGCATTGTACTAGGCAAGAGGGTAAAGAAGTCGTACCTGTGAGAATGGTCAAGACAGACCTCAGCAGCGAGTGGAAGGAAAGCCTACAATGTGCACAGCAGGAAGATTCGGACATCAAGCCGATTCTGGAGTGGATGAAGGCCAGTGCTCCTAAGCCCACGTGGAGTGACGTCTCAGCGATGAGTTCGATCACAAAAAGTTATTGGGCCCAATGGGACAGCTTGGTGATTCAGGATGGAGTCCTGTGCCGTAAATGGGAAAATGCTCGGGGAGACAGCTGTCATTTGCAAATGGTTGTCCCTAAAGCAAAAGTACCGAATGTCCTACAGCTGTACCATAATGGTTCTTCAGGAGGCCATATGGGAGTAAAACGGACTCTACTGAAGATAAGAGAACGGTTTTACTGGGTCCACTGTCGTGACGATGTAGAGGACTGGTGTCGCAAATGTACCAGTTGTGCGGCTGTAAAAGGACCTCAGACTCGCAGTAGAGGTGCATTAAAATGTTTTATTATATTATTTATTTTTTTGTGAGTGGCGTCTCGCAGTTCAACCTATGAAGTTGTCGACTGCTTTACCGGGTTTGCCTGTGGTGGCCTTAATATAATATTAAAGCCTCCAGCCAGGGCTTATAAAAACTTACAAATTAAGCGACTACACGCTAAGGGCACCCCCTGTGGGGTACGGGCCTCGGCTTAGGGCGTCGCTAGGGGGAGGACAGCTAGGGACGGGCTAGATCGAGCTAGGTACCGCCAGCCGCTGGAATAATAGGTACTGTTTTGTATAAAATAGCTTGGTAAATACCTAACATTTTTTTTTTTGTAATATGTAAAAGATAAAAATGGTTACTGTGGGATATCCTTAGGAGATAAATATATACCATCACGGACTTTCTTATCGATCTTTTTAAGATATACAATTCCGTAGTACCTACATTAGATCTATCTCGTGAAGTTTAGCCAGCGTTCGCGATTTAAGCGCACAAAAATGGTTGTTACGACATCGAATAACAAATCTTTGAATTTTTGGGCTTTTCTGTACCTACTATAATAATGTTATGTATGTACTTATAATAATACATATAAACCTTCCTCACCAACATCTATTGCTGAAAACTGCATTAAAATCCGTTGAGTAGTTTTAAAGATCTAAACGAACAGACAGCGGAAGCGACTTCATTTTATACCTACCTACTATGTAAAGATGTAAAGAGTAGGTGGGTGGGGACTGAACAAGGGTGAGCTTCAATCTAAAAATATAAACATCAATAATGCACCTTTCAATGCGCGTGAACCTGCGCCGATGGCATCGTTCCCGCAGTGGCGTAGTTATGTACCACTGTAGGGAAATATCTGTGGATAGGTACCTACGGTAGGTACGATAACGTAAAGATAACTTTTATCAGAGGAATAAAAATGCGAAGCTTGACAGTTATTTTACGGGAAATTATCGGCCATATTCATTCTTGTTAAAAGATATCTAAATATTGGCAAATCAGCCTTAAGTATTAAAAATTAAGTCAAACAGATATCTCATATAATATGTAACTATATAGGTACCTACCTAGCTATATATTCATTTCAAAATACCTACTTAAAAACAAAACTTTCTGATGGGGAACTAAAACTCAGTCCAGCAGAAACTATTTTAATAATTATTATAACCTAAAAACGCTTAGCACAACAATACCTATCAATAGGTAGGTACCTAAGTCACATACCTACCTAACATTTCAATGAATCACTTTACACTCATTTGAGCGATGACCATGGGAGTGCTCTCATATAGGTACTTACTTAACATTGAAAACAAGGGAAAAAGCTTAATCTTGGCGGATAGTACGTAATCCAAGATTGTTAGGTAGGTATACTTTTTTTCCAGCAGTAGCTGGAATGGTGGTTGAGATGAGGAGCAGAAAACCAAGACAGCGAAAAAATTCTGCTTTAAATAATTTCATGATTTTGGTTATTTTTGTATACCTACCTACTTATAAAACTTTGTTTTCCTAAAAACCAAAAGCACTTCATGAATAATTATTATTAGATTCGTATTCAGCTTGTGCACGTATTGTCAACAAAAGCTACACAATATCAAAACAATACCTAGGTACTTTCTCAAATAGTCAATGAAAGATCAGTGTTATTTAACAAAGGGACAAATTCTAACCACTTTTTGACCAAACGAAACTGTGGTCCCTCATTCCACTCAAGACAAATATTTTAGTGAATAGTATTGAATGATTTTTTTTTCTAGGCGATGCTGGTCCTATGATAGCGGACATAGCAAAATTGCGGACTATTTTATCTCCACCAAGAATTAATGATTCCGAAAAAAAAATTACTTCTAGAAATTTCTCGACTTTTTTATAGGACCATAAAAACGAGCAGAATATAGGGTTGAAACATTAAAATAAAATTATTTCACACAGGTAAAAAGAAGTTTTATTTCTGAGAGTGTTTTAGAACTAATGATTTTATTACAAATAAGACTTGTTAAAACATACATCCATATAAATTTATAATAAAATAATCGTCATTCTTTTGAAAATACACAATCAATTGGGGCGTAGGAACCTGCATTTCATTTTCTAAACATTAAATTGCACATTTTATTAAATCTTGGGTGTCCAAATTGTTTAGTGTTCAAAATCATTAGTTTAATAATACAATACACAATCATGTCATTGTTATCAACCAAACAAAATCATAAAACAAATGTCATTAAAACAATACATTATTTAGAATAATTAAAATATCACATTTTTGATCTATGATACTATGCAGTTCCAATAAAACCTTCCCCTGAACATTACATTCCAATGAAGATGACAAAAGTGCAGACTATCTTAGATGGAATAGCTTCTGCAACAACAATTAAAACAAAACACTCTTCAGTTGTACAGACAAGACAAAGTTGTGATGGATATGTGGCACAGCTAGAATTAATATGCACTACGTAAGGTGTGCCACACCGTGCAGCTGCCGGGTGTTTAGGCCTGGCTCTCATTGGTAGTGGTCTCAATGGTGGTACCAGCAGGCTTGGTGGTGGGTTTTGGCTTAGCCTGTTGCTGTTGCGTTGGTGAAGCAGCAGTGGCTGGGGCCTCAGCCTCCTGACCATTCTGGCGTGGTGCCTGGTTAGGCTGTGCACCAGCCTGAGGCTGGCCCTGACCCTGTCCTTGGCCCTGTTGGAAGTTGCGTGGGCGCACGCGACGGTAACCGCCACGGTTCATGGGTCCTGGGCCGCCACCACGGCGTCCACCACGGAAATTGCGGCGGAAGTAGCTGAAAATTCAAATATATTAAGCATTGCTGCATAATCTTGTTTTAGTAAACCACTTTCTCATTAGTGACCCCTATACCTGCGCTGTGGTTGAGCTCCGCCTCCCTCCTGACCTTCATCCCCCTGTGCACCCCCCTGGTTGGGTGGGGGCCCACGACGTCCCATTCCACCTCTACGTGGAGCGCCCTCCCCGCCGCGTCCGCCACCTTGACGGGGATAATACCTGAAAGTTTGTCTAATTAGAACACAAGAGCAGAGACAAGTACAGGCTTGAAACATTCAACTGAACATTCACTTACTGGCGATGGAAGCCGCGGCGCTTATCAGCTGCGTAGGGCGAGCCCTTTACCGGCTCACCACCGGGACCAGTCACTCCGGCTGCTTCATAGCCTTTCTCCCCGGCAACCACGGCAAACTCCACCGCCTCCCCGTCGCCGACCGAGCGCACAGCCTTGCGAGGGTTGTTCCGGGCGATTGCAGTTTGATGCACAAACACATCCTCCTTGGTGTCATTCCTTTCAGGGAGAGAGATAGATAAACTATTACTTACAACATCATAAGATATATTTATTTTAATAAGTATAATTAATATTAAAACTCACCTATTGATGAAACCATATCCACTCTTCACATTAAACCATTTGACGGTTCCCGAAACTTTCTCAGCTGGAAAAAAAAAGGTTGCTTTAAAGATAATCTATTATTTTGAATAGATTAAAGATCGAAGCTGAATACTTTTTATCGTGGTTGGCCACCGTGTTTACTGTAAGTATTTAATGTGTCAACTCTCACAGCAAACCAATCTGACTTTTTCATTATATGTGTTTTTCAAGTTTATCTTGACATCACTGAGATCAGTGTATCAACTGGTTATATGAACAGCAAATTTATACAATGGAAATGACTAATGCAAATTTAATCATTAGAATTTAAGATGATTTTTGTAAATATGTAGCCAATTTTTAAAAAGCCCGCAACCACCATGTCATCCAGCTAAGGTTCAGTGCCTCGATATGAATATTTGGTTTCAATTACCAAATTAAATGGTGACCAAAATACTCAGTTTCTTGTATGGGTTTTTTACTGATATAACATATTTACTTGTAGCAAGTGGAGCATTATTTATAACTACTCTACATTCCAAGTAAACAGCATATTAGTTCCAGCAATAAGGGACTATGACTGACTGACAGATGGAGAAGTTCTCCTCAACCCATTTTGGTATTAAGCCCATGACTAAGTTCAAGCTACATCTACAAACTACATTAGATTCCATAACACTGGGAGATTTTGCTGCTTAAGCATGAAAATGTTACAAAACAAACACAAGTTACTTTTGCATTTGTAATATTAGGTGGCTTGATTGCAGGAAAACAACTCTTTTTAAAAAAAAATTTACTGTTAATTTTATAAGTAGAAACCAAAACCATTACAGAAAATCTAAAATTTGGAGTTGGAGAAATATAATGACTGCCAAAGTATAAGACCGGGCGAGTCCATGACATTATAAATTCTTTTCATTTGTTGATCATTCCTGAATTGAATAAAATTATATTTAAAATGGCACTCCAACCTATTCTGTAAACTTTGCTGAGCAATTCGAAATTTATCAAATGGCTATATTTCTTCCTCAAACAAGGTTATTTGACTATTGAAAAGTCAGCTCTTATCATCAATTAAGGGCTGTTTTTTTAAGTTAAAGCATGTTTTCTATTACTGTCTACACTAGTGTATAAACCGAAAGATGAATGTTGATATTTATTAACCTTTTGAACGCCATTGTCACATATACATGACAATCAAGCGCGTGCCCTGTACGCCAAACGTCACAAATATGTGACAAAATGTACGGCGAATTTGTAGCTTGGCGTCGGGGGCACATTGATGCGTTTATGCTCTGGTGTTCAAAAGGTTAAGTTATTTAAACCTTTACCTGGTAAGTGGGTCATCTTAAGGGCGGAGTTTTCCTTTTTATATTTATGAAGTGAGCCAAATTACTTAAGGCAGTTTTTTCTAGTCGAAATTCCTAAGGTCCCTGACTATATAAGAACTTTGGGGAAATCTGATCTGATTTATGACGGTCTCCCAAGACTTTACCGATTATTTGGCTTTATTTTTAATTATGGAATTGCCTATAATAATACTATTACTATGTAGGTGCAAGAATACTACACAGCGTTCATAAAAAGGATCATAACATGTAAATACAAGTTCTGAAATAAAATTAATCTACCAGTAGTCAAATAAAATGTATGACCAGCTCAATTCATGTATCTGTTCTATAAAATAACTGCGTTTCAAATGTTCGTTATGTTAAGGATGCATGGCGTTCAACACCACAATCGATTAATGTAAACGCTGGCTTACGAAATTGAAAAATAATCACACCCACACGCAGCAGATTTAAAAATGGCCAGAGATGATGGCAATATTATTTATAAAGTGAGGCAGAGTAGGAACATCAATAACCATAACGAACATTCGCATCTAGGAGAATAAGAAAAATAAATAGGTAGTGTGGCCAAGCAACAAATTACACAACTTCAACATTCCAATAGGATAAATGCGATGGTTAAAGTGATTTGTTTCATACAAAATGGTTGAAGCCCAGTCCAGGACGCCACGCCGTCCTCCATTTCGCCAGCGGTATTATTGATTCGTTCGTCGTTACTCTTAGCTATGTAGCTACATAGTTCTATAGTGGGGTCAACATACGATCAATAACGCCGCCGCCTAGAACGCCTACTTTTGAAATTCAAGATATTTTAATGGATAATTTATATTTCAACGCAGCGATCCAATATTTTCACACATCGCATAGGATATTATGTCAAAAAATTGTAAGATTCCGCAATCTAGTGAACATGTGCTTTTGATAAATTTGATGCCGGGACACGCAAAAACTAAGATGGCGTAGCGGCACTTACCAATGACCTGCTTTTGTTTAGCCGCTTTAGCTTGTTGCGGTTGCTGTGGGGGTTGTTGCTCTTGTTGCTGCTGCTGTTGGGGCTGCGGCTGCGGCGCCTTTTCGGTATCAGCCATGGTGTAATTGGCGAACGGCGATGGTGGCTAGATGGTAAATTCCTCCACGACCTCTCCTCGATGTTCACCGGTCTTAGTCGTCGTTACAATTGACTATCTGTCGAAGTAGTGTTGCCAACCAGGTGTCAGTATTTGGGCTAAAGAAAATGTAGAAAGGCAACATTCTTAAAAAAATATGTGAGCCTCCACGGAACGGCTGGCAGATGTGAAACAACGAAATTATTTTGAACAAGCAATATGCATACACAGAATACGACAGGAACTACATAATATGTATACTGAAAATATACATAATTATAGACTGTTTAAAAAAAGCACAAAACAAAAGATACATTTTGTTATTTTTCAATAGCGTAATGTGCGAACGTCGAGTAGCCAACAAGTATTCAGCTAGTATGCGACTTGAGTATCGTATCCTACGAGTTTCGTAATGGGAGAAAAACCTAAATGGTTGTAGCTAAATAGACTTGTATCCAAGCCACGATTCCCATTTTAAAAAGTTCTTAACGTTGACGGACTTTGGAAAGTTTCTTTACTGGTCACACTAAATAACGACATGCGACACCGACATGATGACATCCGTTTCCCTATAAATTATGCTAAAATATAAGAAAAATGCTCATGGATATGTAGAATAGTTAACGAACCTAACAAAATATGAATGTTATTTTACACCGTATACTTATTTAGACACACACACTAATTTAATTCTCACATAATAATTATTATTAAAATTAATTATATGATTATTATTTATAGGTAACAAAATAATTGTGATGGTGGATAATAATATTGGATAGTGGCACAATTTTATATCTGTGGTTTCTACGACTGCTATTATAATAAAGGTTTAATTTTATTTAACTAAAATAGAGTATTCAGTACTGTTAATGTTAATACAGGCCTTTCTTTTGAAATGATATTGAGTAGTGTGCAGTAGTGTGTATTCTCTGTAAAATCTTGGGTATGACTGACGATTAGTCAGACAGAATGAGTGTAAAGATGATTGATTTCCATCATTCACCGTCGCGTCAGTCATTCGGCATTCATGACTTTTGGAATTGAGTGACGCTTGTATGAGCGTGTAATGGGCGCCTTACTGATATGTTTTCGCTGTGCGAATAGGGTATTTGACTAGTATGAAAAATCTAACTTAATTAATATTTGATTGATGAACATTACGATTTGTGAAAAAAATAATAAAATGGTCGAGAGCCGTCATACACTTTTGAAGTTATTCTTCTATCCTTGTCACACAAAATGTTATTTGTACTGGAATATAGCGGGACTACTGAGTGACGTCACACGCAATTAGTGCTGTCTCTGTTTATTACAGATTTTAAAACGCTGACCACGCCGCCATTTTTAGATTTATAAGAAATTATTTTTGAACGGCGTCTTATCTGCTTTGTAGGTTTTGAGAAATGTAATAAAAAATCTAGTCAAAAATTATATTATGAAGCTTTATCGATGTTATCGATAAAATCCGCCAGTTGAGTTTCAGCTCTACACTAAATTCAACTCAGTGATGCCATAAATTTGCCGGTTTGCCCCATTCGGGCTAGGTTTAGCACTTTTTCAGTCAGGCCAAAAATTGAAATCTAGCACCAAGCCCTTATGCACACGCAGTATTCAAGTTGTATTTCATTTTACATAATTACATATTTTGTTGATTTGTTGTCTGTGTGTTATTTAACATAGAGAAACTCGCACAAATTTTGCTATAAAGCAGGGGTTTCCATGTTTCAATCCGTGGCGTACTTATAGGTTTAGTATTTCGGTTCCCTGGCTAAACTATAAAGGGTTCAAATAATACTTGGTAAAAAAATCCTATGTCTGGATCGCCCGGTGGGGCACACGGTGGAGGTCTATCCTGCTTGGGCAGAGCACAGCCGTGTTCTCGTAGTGGCGATCGGTGGCGGCAACCTCTCGAGTTCGACCCTGGTTCAATTCATGGTCCGGAGCAAAGGGGCATGGAAAGCAGTCACCTCCTTCTACGAAGCAGTAACGCAATCGAAGGAGGAGGTGGAACGCATGAGGGAACGGCAATCCTCACGCCCCAGCCGCCGCAAAAGAAGAAGATGCCCCGGGCGTCGGGAGTCGCAGGGTGATTCTCGACCACCGTAGGCGCGGGCCTACGGATGGTGAGCGATCGGAGGCTCGCCGTACGATAAGGACCAGGCCCGGGTCGATGGGGCGTTGTGTTCCACACGCGTCTCAAAGTGCTGTCAGCATAATTGACGGGCCCCGCTAGGGCCAGTGCCTGCCAGAGTTGCGGATTTTTTTCAAAAGAGTTACCGCGGCCCTGGAACACAAAGGGCATTTGGAGAAACACGTGCGAGTTTTAGTCAATGAGAGTCTGCCACTCCCTTCCTTTCAACCCGGAGCGGAAGGAGTCATTTCATGATTCCCCATCCAAAAAACATACTACCATCCCATCAAACCATCTTCCCAGTGGCAGTGGGATGAGCCACTCATCAGAGTAGTTCAGAACAACTTACTTACCGTGTCTGCTACTACTGCTGAGTGTGCGCGCCTACAGGCTGTGGGAAAATGGGAGTCAGGTCTTTGGATTCATGCACTACCGTCGTCGAACCTAGGTGCATTGCTCGACGACAGTACACTTTGTAAACAAGCATATTATAAATTAGAAGATTACATTCAGGATAAGAATGCTTGGAAATATGCTGGTCCTGCTCCATAGGACAATCAAGACAAAATCAAACTGGTTGATTTCTTTATATATATACTGTTTCTTTTTTGTGTTTTTATTTTTCTGTTGACTCACACACTGTTTAATTAATGGTTCCAATATTTGTAAATATGTAAGTACTATTTACCCAAATTTCTTTAGAAAATGAATAAGTTTACCTCTGCTGGTAATAATTTGTTCCTATAAGTAGCAAACTCTGGGTGCATCGTCCTCACATATTAAATAAATTTTTGTATACCAAATTTTGTGAAATCATTATTTGAAAAGAGTAACTATGGAGTTTCTTGTCCGTTCTTCTCCATAAGAATCTACCTTTCCGAATGGACAGTAGAGTCACTTTATTAATGTAATTCTATTATTATTTTACTGAACTGTAAATGATGACATTCAAAAGTGTCGTTTAAGGCCTAATTGAAATAAACGTTTTGACTTTGACTTTGACTTTGACACCACTTTGGCGGTGTTGTCAACAGCCTCGGGCACCATGGCCTTTCTTGTAGCCGCAGTGCGGGCCATTTTGCGCGACACGAAAAATTAAACGAAGTTATCCAACGAGCCCTCGTCACTATCGGCGTTCCAGCCGGATTAGAACCCAATGGCTTGCAAAATGACGATGGAAAAAGACCGGACGGTATATTATCTATGTTTATTTCCATCGTCGACTTTGTTTCTGTCATTTATGACCTCGACTAGAGGCAAAAGCCTTTAGTGTGGGACGCAACCTGTCTCGATATTCTTGCGCCATGCCATCCCATTTTCCTAGTTCGTCGTGTTAACTGCGTAACTAGAAAGATGGGATGGCAGCGCAGCGGAAAACTTCAAGCGGCATAAATGTAGTAAGTACCTAACTTATTGGCAACTATATTTTCGAGTCGTTTGGGGTTGAAACCCTCGGGCGATGGGGCCCTTGTGCTCCCAGCCTTTTCAAAGAAATTTCGAAACGGCTGGTTGACACTTCCCGTGACCCAAGAGCTGGCTTTTACTTTGGCCAGAGGTTAAGCATTGCCATTCAACGTGACAAAGCCGCCTATCTCTTTGGCACATTACCAGCTAATAGCGTTGAGGAATTTTAGTTATTATTCCATAATTGTGTGTAAGATAATTTTACTTTTTAATACCTACCGTACCTACTATTTAACTTGCTACGGGTTTTTCCGAATGTTTACTGTACCGTTGACGTCATGGTCGACATCTACATACCATCATGGTCGACCATGTTTTTACTTTTTAGTCAGTTCACGAAAGGTTTTCACTTTATTAAAAAAAAACCGGTGAGTTTTTCAGGTCTTGTAGAAAAATGATGATCAATTTTAACCTATGTAAGTGCTTGCGACGCATGTCTTGGCGACGCGTCGCCACTGTTCCGTGGTCGCCACGGTAGGTATATACACGATGGTATTTATTTAATGGACGGACGTTATGTCGAGCGATTCCAGTGACGAAGAAGCACTTGCAGTTTATCTTTTTTATAGAAACAGAAGACGTCATGCACAAGAAGAAATTTCTGGATTCATCCCTACCTTGAGAAGAACATAAGTTGCAGAGCCTTTGTTGCAGCACAAGAACTACAACATGATGATAAAAAATCCTAGCTTTTTAACATTATGCTTATTTTATTTTAATTTTTATATTTCTATGTTAATTAATGTAATAGGACATGTGCCGTTTTAATTAACTACCTATAAGTACTTAAAAATAAATAAACACACTAAAATAATTCTTATTATTTTACTAATAAATCTTGAACGCGGCCGGACCACTGTGGTCGTATGTACGTAACTGTCATTTCCCTAACCAAAATCAAACGTTAAATGATAAAACTTGAACACAAGATTACATGATCCAAATCCACTACAAATTAGCATCCTCTGCTCGACAATGATGACATCGGCTATTATTGATTATGTGGAACCTATTCAGGTGAGTTGGTGTTATGCAATGTCACACTGTCATGCGTGATAATATACTTAATAGTTCTAAACTTTCTTGTGATGTATTTGAAGTTGTGTGTGGTACCAAGGTTTAATCGATACTTAATTCATTTTGTATTCCAGCATACCTTCTACCTACCTTTCGTCCCAATACTTCTTCCATAACTGTGTATTAAGTTCTTTAATAACGCTGTAGTAATCAGTGAATGAAACCTTGAACAACTGGGAGCGAGTCTCGTCATGTTCTGAACAGGCCGCAGTGGCAATTACTTTATTTCCAGGAATGCCTGTAAGAAGGTACCTACACTATTTCTTTTTTAATAAATGTACTTATCAAGTAGTTTTTGAATTATAATAGTAGGTACCATGTAATATAATTTTTAATTAAATATATACATTAGGTACCTATGTAGAGCAGACAACACATTTCTGGAGTCTGTAATCATCAAAACATGATGTCTGCACAACATTCTGTTGAAGTTTTCTAGACGTTATATTTTCACCCATATTATATTTTTTTTATTTCGTTTTAATACTTCTTATGCTTGCTGCCCCAATCAACGTCATTCTGTCAACGCTGGTTGTCGCTGAAAACCAGTGCTGTAGCTCTATTTTGCAGGAGTCGCAGCATTATGCTTAGTGATGGCCGTCTTGTGCAAATCTTTCCAACTTTTATAAAGTTTGTTTATGTATTTTATTTTTTAGTATGCATCATGCTTGTTGCAAATAACTTTTTCTTTCTATAAATTGCCTAGCATTCTGCAGTGAAAATGCGACACAGTTTGTTTAATTTAAAACATTTACTGAAGTCTAGTTGTGGATCATAGAAAGCTGCATTTACTTGTGGTTTGTTTTAAATCCAATTAATCAAAAATTACTGACTCGGCAAGATTGTAATATATCTTTATTTGATTTTTGATTTGTATAGTTGCATAACAAATGTTCATTTGACAATTTATCGAGAGTAAACTATCTTTCAAGATATTTTGTAATCTTATGTAGTTTGCAATTATCCGGTGACATCAATAAATCCCCTCCAAATTCAATAGTTTACAATTTATTCATGTCTTATTAATATAAAATGGTTTACAATTTCACTCAATATTTAAAAATCTTATAGCATTTGCAATTTTCCAATGAGATATCATATATAACAATATCAAATAGTTCGAAAGAGACATTTTAAACGGACTACGGAACCGGGCAAAAACGGGATAAGCGCGTACGAAGTCGCGGGCAAATGCTAGTTTTTTAAATATATTCCCAAATCCGAGAAATTCAAAACCCGTTTCTTTTTTTGCATCTAGTGTTTATACCGTATCAAGTTTTCATTGTTAGGTTGAGAAAATAATACATTAATGCAACTTTTGATTTAACAACAGCATCGCTACATTTTACATTCCACCATGGTACTGGTTTTTTGATAGCAGTTTTTGCACCTTATTTGTTTTATTCCTTAAATCATTGAATGATTCTAGAAAACGGTTATATGCATTGATAGGGGAATCATTCATTGAGTTCAAGTGGGAAAAGCAAGTTTCTGATATTCCTCCCAAGCTGCCTTACTATAAATATATTTCTCTTGTTCCACAGGAGGTGACATGTCATTCATAGATGGTTGAATGTTGATCTCAAGTAAAGTTGGAAGATGATAGCTACCCATGGGATCATCATGAACATACCAGTTACATAAATGAGCTATTGAAGGTCTAACAAGGGCCTGATCTAACGCCGAAGCTTGTCTATTAGCATAAGGAACGAAGGATTGGTGATCCATCATTCAAAATACATAAGTCGAATTCATCAATTATATTATATAAACATCTACCGTTATTATTATGACTATGGCATCCAAAGGCTATGTATGAGCATTAAAATCACCCATTACTATACCTACAAGATTTGGGTATGTTATTGATAATGTCCTTTAACCCTTAAACATTATCCATGAAAATCTAAAAAAATATAATCACAAGTACGCGAAATTTCGGTGGTAATCATTTTACCATTGCCCGTTTACGTTGGGTGCAGGTGGTAACTCTTTGACCTTAGTCCGTTAAGGTACTAGAAGTAGTGCTGCTACAGTCCATAGCTTCTCCTTCTTCTGGAGCAATATGGAAGCTTTTAATTTAAAGCATGGTGTAGCACATAAGGCCACTTTGCAGACATCGCAAATGATCCTTGATCGTTTTTGAGTGTTTTTCGTGCTGCAAAATCGGCATCTAGTAAATTTCCCTTGGAATTCTGGGTAGTGGGGCACAGAAGAGCGTCTGATTTCAGCGGGTACTCCGAAATTCCCACCTTGCTTGTTCCTGAAAATAATATTTGTGGTACGTTTTTTGCCTGTGAATCCATCAATTAGGCTGCGAGCCAAACGAAGCCTGTAATCTCTATGTGTATGAACTTTTTGCTTGTGAATTTGTATATACGATATGTACGAGTTGATAATAGCTGCATCAAACATGAAATAAAATAGGCGCAACCAGTTGCGTCTCGATTTTCGGCCGATTGGATATGAGGCACGGAAGTGATCAAAATGATCCACTCCCCCCATATTCACAGTATATTCTGCGATAGCAGTGGGTATAGTAATATCTTTTTTGGAACCATCTTTCTGTGTTCGCTTGACCGTAGACACAGATTTTGGGTTGTGGGCCGTTGTCAAAATATTCACTAGTTGAGTATCCATCCACTGTATTGCAGAAACTGGAGCTTTGCTTTTATACATAAACTCGTGCTTTCCAAGTTTTTCGTTCTTGGATTTTTAGGCAACAACTTTTCTGGTAAGCCTTTTCGGTTCAAACGTACGGTACCGACGGCATATATTCCTTTCTTTATCAGCAAATCATTCATCAGTGGAATGCCAGTGAAGAAGTTATCGAAAGCTACAAGAGTATTGCGAGGCACACCTTTACATAGTTTCATTATCACATTATATCCTAAGCCTTCCTCACTTGATGCATTTTCGTCTGCTTTCCCAATATAGATATCGAAGACATAAATGTATCCGGTCTTAGCATCACACCGAGCCCCCATACCTTATAACCCCTTTTTATGGGCTTTTTAGGCATGTATTGTTTCAGGGTCTCCCCTTGAATTTTACCATGCATTAATCCACCGATTGGGTACTTGATTGAGAACACTGAGTCTGGAATACTTCATTTAGTTTTGTTATCATAGGACGTATTTTATAAAGCCTATCATGAGCTGGCGTATCTCTTCCGGGTTCTTTGGTATTATCATTCAAGTGAATGTTTTCAGTCAGTTTTTTGAATCTCTTTTGAGTGAATGTTTGGGCAATCTCTGGATTTCTATAAAAAGTATCAGTTGACCAATACAGGTTAACATCAGGTAAGGGGTGAAGGCCCATCAGTATTAAAACACCAAGATATGCACGCATTTCAGCTACAAATGTTGGACTCCAGTGAAGCGTTTGCCTCTGTGCTGCATAAATGTTCGTTTGGTCTACCAACAATTCTACGAGATCATGAGGAAAGTAAAAGTCGAAAAATTCTATAGGCGGTGTTTTATGAGTAAAGCGCATGTTTACAGTCAGCTGTTTATCAAATTTTGGTATGGTATGCTTTGGAACCTTATCCGACCAGTTTCGTGCCACACGAATAGGCCTACTAACGATGTCTGTACTCGTAGATTCATCAGGCCGCGCTGAGTTAGGCTGAGCTGTAGTCGGGTTTTGTTCAGAAAGAGCGCCAAAAGAAATGTCTCTGACGTATTAATTTTGCGTACTTCCTTCCCTCACCGATTCTTCAATCACTGGCTCAAAGCTTTCTAGATATTCTACCGAAACACGTGGCCCAGGAGGTTCTTCAAAACCATCTAATTCTCTCGTCTCCAACTCAGGGTCATTACCAAATATTCTTGAAAGGCCTCTCGAAACCTCATCGTCGTAATCCAGTACGCAATCGTCCAAAAGTGGTTCTCCCGAGACGCTTTCGTCGCTACTTTCAATAGCGGAGAGATTATCTTCTAGAATACTGGCTATCATACTGTCAGTTATCTTCTGTTTCTTTGACATTCTCCTGAAATAACAAGAACGCTAATGGGTAAAGGTAACAATATTACCACCAAAAACTACTAAGTTGATCTAACCGGGCAATGGTAAGAGTGTTACCACCGTGTTTACGACCATTTTCCAAAAAGTAGTAGATTCATTTCAAAACTTGTATTACGAGTCATGCAGGGTACCTAATATAATCAATTATCTTACCAAATACCATAAAACCACTTACCGGAATATTGTTAGAACAAAGTTTTAATTTGTTTGCACAAAACACTTTCGATTTTCAAGATTGTTTGTAAAAGTTTAAAGGGTGTCCGCACACTATAAATAATGAATAAGAGCGGTGTGTTTAGAACGACTCGTGAATACTCGTGATCTATGGTCAAAAAGCTGAGGTGGTAAGCTATTGTCCTGTGCCCTATTAAGGGTTAACATAGCCGAGTCAAACCTTATACTTGGAGGGCTCTAGATACAAATAATAAATTGTCTTTGCTCCAAATTGTGTTTCTACAGAGATACATACGTTTTGAATAGATTCTGCGAAGTGTGTATTAACTACCTACCTACTTTGTATTTTGAATAATGATTCACCAAAATGGCTACTCCATTATGAAAATTTATGGATTTTTTGTAGATTCAATTTGATTACAAGTGAGAAAGTGTGGAATTATAGAATTAGATTGAATCTAAGTCTTATTAAGAAGACAGACATTCACATTTTTATCAATGAATACATTTTATACTTAATAGGCTCTTTTACTCTGTAAACTCTGTATTTATACTGTTAATATTTAGATAATTAGGTATCCATTAAATCTGATAAAAATATTTCTTTTATTTTCTTATGTGTGAGTGGCCCATCAGAGTCACTCTTGTTTCCTAATGCAACCAACGATTTAACAATTGCGTTAATTACAATATCATTATTTGCTTCCTACTTCTTTAAATCAAAAGTATCATTGGTTTTAACATTCCAACCTTGGCCCAAGGTTAATGAGAATATAAATCTTTCCCTGAGTTTACCAAGGTCCTTGGGAAACTCAGGGAATGATTTATTAAATGTTGGATAGGAGGGAGTTCACAACAGTGGCATACGATTGCTGCAGAAATTTGGCCTTTTTCTCTTCAATTTTCTTTTTTTAATGGGACTATCTCGTGAAATGGCAAGATGATTACCTACCTACCTGCGCAGTTGATGCATGTGATCTCTTCGACATCGCATTCTTGTAGGAGTGGAAGACTAGCACAAGAAGAGCAGTGTTGCTCGCCTCTGCAAGCCTTAGCAGAATGGTTACATTTAAGACACTTATGACATTGCAATAATGGTGGTATGTACCTACCTATGCTTTCACCTCGTACCTAAATAGTTTTATAAAGCGTATTGCGGTAAAGGTGTTGATGCAAAACTGACAGCAACTGTACCTAATAAGAGGCATTAATTTTCCTTCTACTTTACACATGAATCTTTTCATTGAAATGACTTCAGAGTCGCACACTACAATTTTATTTATTTCCTCATTGCAGTTCTTTGGGCTTCTCAATACACTAATCCTTTCTGTCAAATATGCACCATAGGAAGTCTTCCATCTTCAGAAAATTGTTGGCCGTAGCCGCCTTTCTGAATGTTATTCCTATTTTGTGCGCATTTATTCTATTTACCTACCTACTCCAAAGACTCCTCCGTGATCCACTAAGTTTGTGAGCGTGATTGACGTTCACTACTCAGAATTAGTGTTTTCTATGACCAGTCTTTTATAATTCTGTTTAGTAAAAATGTTACTTATAGATACTCAGATACTGATTAGAGACACTGGGTCAGAATATCGGGTATTGTTGTACTTTGGCGGCCCCCGGCTTTGGCGGCTCCTCACCGCCACTGGTGAAACATGCTTGCTCGAGGTCCTATCAGACGTTATTTATGTGATATTTCCATACAAAACTGCCCAACCCAAGCTAGCAGGTCGGTAACTAAGCGTAGGTATGTTAAAAGTAGGTACATAGGTACTAACCTCAGGTACTAGATATATGCCAGATATATAGAGAGACTTGTTGGTATCGAAATCCTGTTGCTAAAAATTTCGAAAAGTTCTTAGAAAAGATTGAAGAAGTTGTTGGACTATTTATTCAATAGGAAATGCATTATATGTGGTGATTTTAATATTGATCTGCTAGTAGACAATAAAAAAGTACGGAATTCCTTAGTTTGTTAGTATTATAATTTTTTTTCACGGGTAGGTGTAATAAAACAAAGACAGCTCTGATATTCATTTTATATTTTAAATAGAATTATGCAACAAAATATCATAGTTTCAATCGGTTATTAGTGTATAACCTCCACAAAAGCAGTACTCATATTTGCAGCACATTTTAGTGACTTCTGCAAAATTTTGCACCACCTGCCAGCTCATCATCTGCACTGTCACTATTAGCACAACACTCGGTACTAGTAAATTACAATGCCACAACTGGACGAGATTATGTCAGCACAGGAAAGCCTTGAGGACAGCTTCATCAAGAAGATGGGAGAACTGGAAGCTCAAATTCAGAGCGCAGGACTAGCAAAGGACACTGTGGCAAGGGTTGCTGATGAGTTCCGCACCTTCAGGGAGCTAATCTTCAGTATGCTCCAGAGACAGATTGGCGAGTGTGCTAGACAGATCGACGGGTTAGAGACCAGACATCGGCAGAAGGCAGTCATTTTCCAGGGTATTGCAGAGGTCGAGGGTGAGGTCAGCAGGCAGTCATCTTGGATATCATCAACAAGAAGCTGGATCTCCGTAGACCCATCTTGGTGAGATTTTCTGCGTATGACGACAAATCTGCGGTCTGGAGAGCTAAAGCAGGCTTCAAGGGGTCCTCCATGTCAATCAAGGAGTTTTTGACAAGGACCCGGCAGTCCATCTTTGCGAAAGCGCGACTCCACTTCGGAATGCGGTCTTGTTGGACTCAGGATGGTGTTACTGTGGTCAAGGCGCCCGACGGGAGTAAACAGAAGATAACATCATTCGACGAACTCAGTCTACTGCTAGCGAAGTATCCGAAGGTCCAGGGAGGCCTGCAATACAAGACGCGTTTACCCAGGGTATTTTCTATTTTACATTCATTTACTATTGGCTATTATTATTAACAATAAACAGTCTGGTTTTACTCACCGTTGCATTATTCTGTTAATGTTATCACTGTCTCTCTTTCTGGACTCTCATATAGTTTTTGTTTTGTCGTCGAATGTAATATGTACTACGTAGTTTCCGCTTAGTAATTGTGAGTTTATATCGCCAGTTTATTCTGTTTACCCTCAACAAGTTTCTGTTTAGTTTCCTCAAGTTTGAATGTCAAAAACTCAAAATGTAGTTTATATTATTGAATGTCAAATCATAACCAAAGAGGTTACCTATGTTTATTATTTTATAGTTCATCTGACGTTTAGTTTAGTAGTTTGGTCTACGTTCGGATATGCTTACGTTGGCTTGCAAGGTGCGTTCCGAATACTGATTTCATTTTCGATATAGTCTGAACCTACGAACACACTGTTTTTTTATTTGATTGTTTTATTATTTTTTGTATGTCTAGCGATGGTTACAAATTTATTTGTTGCGCGTGACTGTAACGATTTTATCACTTTGCATTTTATCTTTCTGTATTTTTATGGGTGTCAATGGTTTTAAAATTATCATGTTAGCTGGCGGGTGGTGCAGAGATGCAAGCGCCGTACCACCCCTCGTGTAATAATATTTATTTTATCTTGTTTGATTTTTATGTAAGTATATTTATTAATATGTCATCTGATGATGAAGCCTTTTACTCTGCCAACGATTCAACTGCCTCTTCTTGTGATAATAGTTTCAGCTCTTTAACGGACATTTGGCGATTTGTTGCGTCAAAAGTTCGACCCAAATGCTGACCGCCTGTTTAACGTTCGCCACATTAACGCTGAAAGCATTCCCAGCCACCATAGCGAACTTTATGACACGTTTCAACAACGTTCATACCGTCCTGATTGCCCAGACCTCGTTCAAACCTGAACTTTTATCCACCACTTACTGTCTCCCTGGTTTCGTTCTTCTTCGAAGAGAGGGGGCCCACCTCACCTTCGCGGTGATTTCCCCTTTAAAATTCTTGCTACTTCTTCTAATGATTCTGCTGAGATGTACGTTGAAATAGACAAAACTCAGAATAATTATAAGACAACGTATAAATCTAAAATTGTACGCATATGTGTGTAGGTGTCCCACAGGGATCTATTCTAGGACCTATTTTATATTTATTATTTATTAATGACTTGATTAATTATCTATAAATAATTTTACCGGGCTTTGAATTAGTAATTTTCGCGGATGGCACAAATGCCATAGTGGCAGCTAATGACATGGTAGAGTTGACAGAAAGGATAAATGCTACATTATAAACATTTTATGTGTGGTTCACGGCAAACAAATTATTTATTAATAGTAAAAAGACTCAAATAATGCTATTTAAAGCTACAGCCCGTAACAAAGATAATTTTAATGTTGCCTTAAATGAAGTCGAAATTGAAACTGTTGCTGAAGTAAAAATTTTAGGTATATATATATTGACCAACTGTTAAAATGGAAACCAGAGTTAAGAGCGATTTTAAATGCATCGGTATCGTCTGCATGTTACGCTCTGAGAGCCCTGAGAAATGAAATAAGCATAGAACAGCTAAAAATTGGATATTTGGCGCTAGTACAGTTTAAAATTAGATATAGTATACTTTTTTGGGGAAATAACTATGAATATAATAGCAGAAGCGCTTTTTTACTACAGAAACGTGCAATTCGTACCAGCATGGTCCGCATCCTACAAAGGGAAAGTTGCTGACAAAATTTTATAAATTTAGGCATACTTACAGTACCAAGTCTTTAATGTACTTTTAAGAAAATTCCGCCATTTATGTCGTGCAGTAGGTAGGTAACCAAAAAATTATGCCAGGTTAGTTATAGTTATTAAATATGGAATAAACACAAAGAATACAAATATAGGAAAAAAAAGCATCTGTCTTTTAATAGGTACTAATATAAAAATATATTGGCAGACGGTGATATTAAATCTATACATATAAAATGCTTTGTCCTGAATGACTGACTGACGGATCAACGCACAGCCTAAACCGGGGATCGTAGAGACCTGAAACTTGGAGGATGTGTTCTTTGTATGTCAAAAAAGACTCTCCGCCCGACACTCGCTCGTGACGGTCGTGCTGCTCTCCGCCGCTCGCCCGCTACCTGCTTGTCGCGCCCTCTCGCTCCGTCCCGCTCTCGCCGTGACGTCATCCGTAGTCGCCGACTACAATTACAAATCCGAAGCAGCCTTTTTCAAGGTAGCAGACGATTTTACTGTTTCCGTAACAAGAATCAGTCAAAAAACGTGTGCCCGTTCAGGGAAAAACCACAGTTTCGTGGTACTTGGTGGGAAACCTTACGGTGTCAACGAAACCAAGTGGTGTGGACCCGACACACCTACCTAGCCCCTTCAGGGTTAAGTAAAAGTCGGAAGGGCACTGGAACCGCGGCCTTGGGGGATCTCCTAGTCGCGCCCAGTGCTTAACCCCGTTCTCTTCCAGCATTCACCCGGGTCGGTTGGGTGTCTCAACCCCAACGAACCGGACCGGTCGTAAGACCCTAGGGCCCCGTTGCACATTAAGATCGGCAACGGGTTGACTAGCTTAGGGCACACCTTAGGTACTCACCTCCCTGTTTTCCCGACAGGGAGGGAACACATTCCCGGAACCTCCCACCGGGAAGTTAGGATAATAGCCCTTCAGGCAAGACAGCTGTGTTGTCGGTGAGTTTGTTTGGGTTTTCTTCTCACCGGCGATAACACTAGGAAACACCCAAGGGGTGGGTTCTTTTTGTGGGAAGCTGTCACTCGAGGGGCGCACATATGTCGCGTCTCCTCGAGGTGTAGGTAGGCATTTCTTGCCCCTGCCCCCAGTTGCTACTCAGCAACATGGCCGCCCCTCAGGCGGTAAATCCCACCGCCCCAATGGCCGCAATGGCCAATGCCTTTACGGCCATTTGTGAGATATTGCTCACTCACGTTAAGGACCCCCGCATCGCGAACGATGTCCGTTCAAAAATAAAGGTCATCTCCTCGATGGCCGTCCCCGAGACCCCTCAGGTCTCCACCCCTCTACCCCCTCAGACCTCCGCCCCCGTGCCCCCTCAGGGCTTATCCCAATCCCAGGAATCACTCCCTGAGGAACCCGAGAGCCAAATCCCTCTGGCCCAGAGGTCAGGCTCTCTTTCCCCCTGTTTTTCCCCCATGTCGGAGTCCGACCCCGACTCCCCCGCTTCCCAGTCAGATTCCGACTCCTCGTACGGTGGCAACGCCACCGGCGGGAAGAGGAAGAAGAAGGGCAACCCTAAGCAGGAGGCTGCACCCGCAGCAAAGAAGACTGCCGTCAAGGCATCTTCTCCTGCCCCCTCAGCCCCCGTCTCGCGCTCCGCTTCGCCTGTTGGCAACACCCAACAGGCTAGCCGCCCACACAGCCCCATGGCCATTGCCGCCCCGGCTGCCCCCCTCCCCCGAAAACTGTCCGCTCCTCCCCCCTTGTTCATCCATGACAAGGGGAAGTGGACAGACGTATCCACGGCGTGCAATGAGCGCCGCATCAAATATTCCAATGCCCGTGCCGTCCAAGCGGGCATAAAGGTCACTGTCCCTACCGCGACCGACTACCGGGAACTCCACAGGCTACTAGTAGCCAGGAACATCCCCTTTCACTCCTTCGCTTTCGCGGAGGAGAAACAGACCCGCGCCGTCGTGCGAAACGTCCCTCGCGAAATCCCTGTCGAGGATATTCGCCGCGACCTTGAGTCGCAAAACATACCGGTGGCCCAGGTCCACCGTATGCATCGCCGTGGTGGCGCTGCATATGACATGGTGCTGGTCGTTTGCGACCCCACCGTGGGCCACCACCCCATCTTTGCCCTATCCAAGATTTGTGGCCTCTCTGGCCTCAAAGTGGAGACGCCCTCACGCAGTGGCATTGTCGGACAATGCCACCGCTGCCAACTGTATGGGCACTCCCAGAAAAATTGCCACGGCAAACCCCGCTGTGTCAAATGCCTGGGAGACCACGGCACCTCAGACTGCCCACGTCCAAAGGACCGTACGCAATGTGACGAACCGCCCAGCTGCGTGCTGTGCGGTGAGTCAGGGCACCCGGCTAACTACCGGGGCTGCCCCAAGGCACCCAAGTCCTCAGCCCCTAAGCTGGCAAAGCGTGCCAACGCTCGCCAGCACAGGGAATG
>NDFZ01005205.1:334088-397851 GCA_002192655.3 Mamestra configurata
AAAAAAAAAAAAAAAAATCTTTGTATGACGTAGGCATCCGATAAGAAAGGATTTTTGAAAATTCATCCCCTAAGGGGGCGAAGTCGACAGAGTCTACTCTTCATCTGGTGGTGAGCCAGATAGAGGAGGCGATTCACAAGAAAGACGGGGCCCGCTAGGGCCAGAGCCTGCCAGGGTTGCGGAATTTGTTCGAAAGAGTCACCGCGGCCCTGGAACGCAAAGGGCTTTAGAAGGAACACGGATGGGTTTTAGTCAGTAAGAGTCTGACACGCCCTTTCGCTCCACCCAGAGCGGAGGAAGTCATTTGATGATTTCCCATAACTACTTAAAAAAAAAAAAAAAAAATGGGGTGAAATAGGGGTTGGAAGTTTGTATGAAAAATCTTATTCTTTGAGATAATTTTCTTAAAATTTTTTGGTACAAATATAGACCAAAGTAAATAATAAAGATTGTTATTATTAGTATTATTAGTTGTTCACAACTCCCCTCAATAGGCCAATTGTATGGAAGGTGTTAAACTTTGTATGGAAGAATCTTATTCCTTGGGCCAATGTAAGTGAAACTTGGTACGAATATTGGCCAAAGTAAATAACAAAGGCTGTCATTATTAGTTTTTCACAAAAAAAACCAAAACACGATCATGGTATTTTAATTTTTTTTATCTATGATTCGTATTTCTTGGGTATACATGGAAATTGGCACCTTAGTTTAGATAGCAACAATTTTACAAAGAGGACTCCTTTATAACGTGCACACGAAATTTTAAAGCATATTTTGAAAATTCAACTGCATCGTGAAGAGGGATGGCAAATCACACTTCACACGATATGATCACACTTATATTATAAAGGCGACAGTTTGTGAGTGTGTGTGTGTATGTTTGTTACTGCTTCACGCCTTAACGGCTGGATCGATTTAGATGAAATTTGGTATATTGATTGTTTGAGTCCCGGGAAAGGACATTGGATATTTATATCCCGGGAGTATGTTCAGTTAGGATAATTTTTGACATCCACGCGGGTGGAGCCGCGGGCGATAGCTAGTCCTAAATATTAAATAGTCCTAAGGCTTATGTTTAAATGATCACCTGATTTAGTCAAATATCACGGGCAAAAATAGTAAATGATCACCAGAATATAAAACCGCATTTTAATTTAAAACTATAACCAAAGTTTGTACATCTTGCTATCCTATTAAAGCAAATGACTCCAAACAAATCATAGTTGACTCAAAAATAGTAAATGATCACCAAAATTGAAACCGCAGTTTAATATGAAATTATAACCAAACCTACTAAAAACAATCTCTTTTTTCTATTAATGCAAGTCGTTTCGTAGGAGGTCACAGTTTTAACCTAACCGACACATTTTGTTTAAAGAAGAAATTAACCTAATCTAAATAGTTGAGTTCCGGGTAACCTATGCTCGCAAATCATTTACTATATTTGGTCCCCAAATACAATTTGAACTACAGTCGTGAATAAAACAGCTAGTTAGAACTATTATTTTTTTAGGCTTAATTTTTTTGGTGTTAAGAATATATTTTTGGTAAAAGAGCTTTGGGTATCGAAGTATTTTCTGGTGGTCATAATATTTATTCCCATATTATAAGTGCGAAAGTAGATACCTATCTATATTAATTGGATTGTCCTTCTTTCGTGCAACCACGGAACTCATTTATGGTGCTTAGGTACAGCTAAGGAGTGGAATTCCCTGCCAGTCTGTGTTTCCTGATAGCTACAACCTGGGTATCTTTTAGTCAAAAGGTTACTTCTAGGCAAGCGTGCTCCATTTTCTACCACATCATCGCTTACTATCAGGTGAGATACCTCGTGTTCAAACGCGTGCCCAGCGAAAGTAAAAAGAAACAAAAAGTGCCATCGGCTAGGTACTTTCCATGGGGGCAGAAATTCTAGTAGGTACCTATGTTTATTAATAGGTGTTTTAATGTCTTGCTAATAACATACTTCTTGCAAAGTGTATCAAATAAACAAGCTAGTTATTATCCCATCTGCTCAAGTACGTACGTAGTAGTTATAAGTTTATAGGAATAGGGATTCCTATATACTTAGGTATAACTACTTCGTACGTACTTGAGCAGTTGGAAGAAAAGTATCTTCAAGAAGTTCCTTATAATTAATTGAATTCATTCGTCCACGTATTTCTACAAGCTCACCAGTGGATGATTCAGCGTTTGGAGAAACTTGTCTTTGTGTTGAATTTATATTATTTATAGACCTGGCTCGTGATCAAACAGTAGAAGTGTTTACTGATGAAGGAGTAGAACGGTTATCAGAAATTGGTTCACGTTCTAATGTAAGACGTGATGTGGGAGGCTCATTTAATGTTGATACGCTTGGTATTTCATTATCTATTGTATTTGCGATAGAGTTTTGAAGTTCCGTAGAGCTGAACGTAGGAACATGGCAGAGTTATTAGTAGGTAGAAGGTGCATCTGAGTTTGGGGGTGGAAGGACAATAAATGTAGCCTCAGTAGTCTCTATTGTTGGCGGTTTCGGCTCAAGCAAAATCTCTTGCGTTATGAGGGAATTTTCAGAGTAAATTGTTTGTGTATAATCTGAGTACATTTCAATCCGTGGGAACCCTCACAAGTTCGTACACAACAACTGATCGCCACCGCGCACGCCACCGCGGACGCGAGCTGAACGCGTTGGTTTGGCCTAGGCTTAATTTCAAAATGCATACAGCCAAGCGTCCGAACCTGTTCTACCAGCGGATATAAAGCCCTGTAAAAAGCTTGTTTACACAAATTACGACAATTTTATAGGTTGCTAACAATAGAAAAAGGCACACTAGCACATACACAAAACCACAGAAAAGTAACAAAAATTGTTAACCGTCACGAGACGCCCAGCAGATGTGAAACATCGAAATAATTTGTACAAGTAGGTAATATACATAAAAGAACAGACTACGACAGGAACTAAATATGGCATAATGAAAAAAAATACAATATAGGCTGAATATACATATACCTACCATCGTATAGCCTGGCGAAGCGTCGCCACGGCAAGCTTCGCCACGGCAAGTTTGACATAAAAAAAAACGAAAATCGATTTGGTCGTGGCCATGTGGTATATTAAGTGAAACGCAAAAAAGGCTATTTAACTAACTTTTTGTAAGTGAATATAGTTTTAAATATATTAACTGCTTGTAAATGTTATAAATACTTTGATTTTACCATTATGGCTGCTCATTTTCTTACAGTTGCCTAGTTAGTGTGAAAAGTAGATTATCCTCCTCGGGGTAAACGTGTCCTTGCCTTGGGCTAGCTTTAATCCCTCACTGTATTCAGGATTCGTTCATTAACGAGTCGCTTCGCTCGTAAGTTAAACTCTAAACTTAACGCCCGAGTCCTTCATTGCGTTCGGGATTCAATATGACGCCCGTGACATAATTATGACACTGCTTTATCCCCTTGGTGCATAATCAACTAAAGCTTGTTAGGTACCGTGTTAGGTACTGGTTAAAAATTAGGATTCTCGTGGACAGAGATGACACAAAATGCCTATGTAAATCAGTTGCTACTTCGTTTTTTTTTTTTAAACGTTGCCCCACACTATGAATTTCTCCTGTGTCGTGGGTGCATTTACAAACATACAAACTCACATACACAAGCAGCCAGACCCGAACAACTGTAGGCCATAGGAATATTTGTTCCGTGCGGGAATCGAACCCGCGACACGCAGCGCAGCAGCCAATCGCTCAACCACTGCGCCAACCGTGTCGTCACAGTATTATCACACGTATTATCATGAAAGTAATTTTTTTATCTCTTATTTTCTACTACTGATCGAAAAGACAAATACCTAAATTTCTACCTATGCAAGTACCTAGGATGACACAAACTAATTAAGTAATTAGATTAGGCAAATGGTCCGGAAACTATATGCGAAACACAAACGACTTATACGTTTCAATATTTTTGAAACCAAGCGCTATTGGTCTATAAATTAAACACTCAAGATGGCTTACACATTTATTTAGATAAGGATTTAAACTACATCTATACTAATCCTACGGGAACGGGAAAAAACGGGATATGCGCTTACGATAATAATAATTTTAATACTAGAAATAAAGATAAATTAGATCAACCATTTTATAGATTAGCTAAAGTACGCACATCTTTCATGTTAAATGTTACAACAAAATACCTTGAGACATATTAGAACTAAATGAAATAAAATTTAAAAAAGTAATAAAAAAAGTAAAGTAAGTAAGTAGTAAAAAAGTAAGTAATTAAAGTTATATTAAAAGCACACTTTGTAAACAAGCATATTACAAATTAGACGATAACATTCAGGATAAGAATGCTTGAAAGCATGCTGGTCCTGTGCCTTTGTGTGTGCTTACGATTAAACAAAAATAATGTGCGGTTAATATAAATATAAATACCTACACAACAAAAGTGTCTAGGGAATTAGGGATCAAGTACGTTTTACGACCGGTCCTACCTTTAACCAACTGTCAAATCAGCTACCAACAGTAGTTGAAACGTCATGTTTTATTTTATTTGTTTGGGACAAAAAACAGTTACACGTTATGTACATTTTAAACAGGTGTTTAAAAAAATAGAAATAACAAATATGTTACCCACACTATTGTCCGCGAATTTGCAAAAGAGACAGAGATTAAACAACGTGCACATATTGCTCATCAGATTAATTTAACAAATATATGAATGATTTTATTATATATACATTATGTAGAACAACAAATTAAGATTTTACCCTTACGAGGATCCGGATAGAAAGGCGAGAACCTGTTTTTTTTAATTTGTTTTGCGTTAAAGCGAAAATATCAAAATCGATAAAGTGGGAGTTATATGTAGCTACGAGGCGGCGGAGAGGTGACCGCTCGCCTGCGTGTGTTCTGCACTTTTAAGTGTGGAACAAACGAGGAACGCGCACCTCTCGCCGCATGACAGTTCTAGGTACTACGTAACACAAATTGTTCGTAAGAGTATTGCAATCAAACTTATTGTTACAAATACCATGTATCGTCATGACCATTAGAAATGTTCGCCTGGACTCCAAGTTTAATAAGTTGTAAAGTTTTAACAGCTCGGTGTAATGAATTCGAGTGTGAAGACATCTGTAATGCATACTACGCAAGAATTTCTTTTGAACCATTTCAATGCAGTTTTTGTATTTATCATAAAATGGGTTCCAAACCGGAACAGCGTACTCCAACTGAGACCGTATTAATGATTTATATAGAAATACACACACACACACCGAGATCTCGCGTGGACTGGACTTTGTTTGAGATCACTCCATTAAGGGTGTAGGGAAAATTTAACATATTTTTAGTTTTAGTGAAAGAGATGGAATTACGTTTTCCTAAGTTAAGTTTTAGCTGGTTAACCACACAGTAGTCAGCAAGCCTGTTGAGGTCCTCTTGTAGTAGCAAGCAGTCGTAAGTACTTCTGCAAGATCTATTTATTTTCATATCATCAGCGTATAACAGGAAATGGGAGTTGTTAAAACAATACTTGACGTCGTTTATGAAGAGTATGAAAAGCAGAGGACCCAAAACTGATCCCAGTGGCAACCCAGATGCAACGAAAATGTAGTCGGACTCAAACCCATTGACAACAAATTCTGTTAAATATATAAGATGTAAACCAACGCAATAGGTTTGCCTAAAATAAAATAAAACATGACGTTTCAACTACTGTTGGTAGCTAATTTGACAGTTGGTTAAAGGTAGATACGTTATTGAGACCGGCCGTTACAGTAAAGTCGCAATAGAGGATTATTATTTTAACTTTTTTGAATTCGTTATTGAGTTTGGATCGTTATTGGGAAATATACGGTGGATACATCAGCGGGGGTATTGAGAGGAAGGCCATATGGTGGGGTGGCTGTTTTATGGAGAAAATCGGTATTTACATCCGTGTCAGTAATACCTTGTATGTATGAGTGATCGTATCGCGGCTGTCAAAGCGACTTCCACCGATCGCACGTTGTTATTGTTTAATTTGTATATGCCGACTAACTGTATCGATAACTTAAATGAATTCTGTGAGAGCCTCAGAGAAATTGCTGCTATCGTGGAGTGCGAATTTAGAGCATGTAGGTATATATGCTCGGAGATTTTAATGCGCATCCTGGTGAATTATTTAGTCGGGAACTATCCTATGTTTTTGTGATGAACAGAGTTGGCGCTGTGCCGATTACATTGAGTTCGGTACAAACTCTGATACTTATACCTTTGTCAGTGATGTCTGCGGGAGCCGACGTTGGCTTGACCATTGCTTGGTGTCTGAAGCAGCGTGGAAACACTAGTGAATGTTGAAGTTTACCATGATATTTACTGGTCAGACCATTTTCCATTTGCCATTCAAGTTAACCTTGGAATGGTTACGCCAACGAATCCATCAGCTAAACTTGGGAATAAAATAGTGGATAAATCTTTATGGGGTGAAAGAAATGCAACATAAAAATACTGTTACTTATGGTTATGTATGGAGAAACCTAAAAATAAGACAGACTTCCCATCTGAACTCGGAAACTGTTGTGTTAATTTTTGCCACAACCAGGAACATAGTAAAGTAATTGATACATTGTACAATAAAATTTCGACGACACTTCGGGAAGCAGCAGAGGGCAGCTCTAGTTTATTAAGAGATGGGAGGGGTCGGCGTAAAGTGATCGGGTGGAACAGGTATGTCAGGGACGCTCACGGGAACGCGCGAAGGGCTTTTCTTAACCGAGTGTGGCATGGAAAACCTCAGCGTTCCTGCACACGATGCCGTCACCGCGCCGTCGCCGCGCCGACGCCGCGCAATAACACTGTAGATACGAGTCGCGCGAAGCCCGCCACCGCGCCGCCTCCGCGCGCGTTCCCTCTGTTCGATCCATTCCATTACCGGCCGCGCATTAACGTGCACGTGCGTAACTTTTTAAGAAATTACCATGGAAAGTTTTGATTACGAAACGTTTATAAGTTTAGTGGAGGACAGAGAAGTGTTATGGGACAAAACTTTGGAAATATATAAAGACAAGCGTAAAAGTTTAAAAGCTGGGTTTGAGATCTGCCATATAATAAATGAGAACTTTGCAGAACTACATGATACGGAGTAAAATAAATACGGTAAGTATTTTCATACAAAATTTTATTAATTCATGTCAATGTGTTTCTATCTAGTGGGGCCAATCGAAAAAATATATACTTCTGGACACATCTATTGGCCCACCTTGTATTTTCAGTTTCGTTTGGTCCTAGCTAAAATTTTATATTAGGTCGAGCAAAAAGTTTTTATGCAGTTTTGAACCTGGCACATTCACAATTTCATTCAATAGTCTTTTTTTGAATTTCGAACACAGAATTTAAAGAAACAAAAGACAATTTGGAGCCTGTTTGTTGATATCAAACAATCGAATACTAAGAAAACTTGGTTTTATTGGTTTACTTGGATTTAATTCTTGAAAAAGTGATTGATATCTTTGGTTTTGCAACAAACATTACTTATTCTTAACATTAAGGTGAGGTTCTATCAATAATCTATGGATACTTCACCTGAAGTCGCCGCCCAAGCTGTGGCACTTATTCAGGCCGGACACAGCCAAAGAAACGTGAGTGCTCAACTTAATTTAAGTCGATCTGCGGTCCGAAATGTTTATCGGAGGTACCTAGAGACTGGCGGCTTTGTTCGTCGCCAAGGAAGGCCACGATCTCGGGTCACAACTGAAAGGCAGGATCGATTCATCGTGACGACCAGCTTGAGAAATCGTCACCTTACCTCCATTGAGATACAAAACCAACTTCGCGACTTCCACGGAGTATCTGTGAGCGCTCGAACTGTTCGGAGAAGGTTAAAAGAACGCGATATGGTACCACACAAGCCAGCTAATGGGCCCAAACTAACGCGAGCCCACCGAACAGCGCGCCTTCATTTCGCACGCAGTCATTTAAATTGGACACAGCAAGATTGGAGCCGTGTACTCTTTTCTGATGAGTCTAAAATTGTGTTACATGGCAATGATGGAAGGAAGAAGGTCTACCGACGTAAGGGAGAGCGTTTCGCACAATGCTGCTTTGAAGAGAGGGTTGCTTATGGCGGTGGCTCATGGACTGTCTGGGGCGGTATATCCGCGAGCGGCAAAACTCAACTTGAGGTTGTTACAGGACCACGGCTGCCAACATTAAATGCTGAAAGGTACATTCGTGAGTGCTTAGAACCTCACGTGATACCATACGCGGACTATGTGGGCCCAAATTTCCTTTTTATGCATGATAATGCAAGAGCCCATGCGGCCGGCATCGTCAGGGAATATCTTCGGGATGTGAACATCACAGTTATGGACTGGCCAGCCAGAAGCCCAGACATGAACCCCATTGAGCACATGTGGGACGAGCTAAAAAGACGTGTTAGGGCTCGTCAGCCAGTTGCCCAGACGATGCAGGAGTTGAAAACTGCCATAGAAGAGGAATGGGAGATGATCCCTCAAAATTGCATAGAGCGGTTGATAAACTCTATGCCTAATCGTATGAGAGCTGTGGTAGATGCCCATGGAGGCAACACGCGTTATTAAATTAAACCTTTATTTGATAAAACATGTTTTTTATTCAAAAATCAATTGCCTTTAACAAGGCGCATATCCGACTTGTTAGGCGTAGCTCCATGTCGTATGGTATTCTGAATTCAAATTTAAAACAATACGATCGAAAAAGATGGTAAAATGTATCAGGTTTAAAACTGCATCAACAGTTTTTGTTCAATCTAGCAATCATATTTCGGTAGGGGCCATCGAAACCGCACTCTGATGTGCTTTCCATCTACAGCACCGACACAATGAGGAAAATTAGCAGAAACTTCAAATTTATTTGCTATTTCTAGCCAATCGTTCATACATGGCATTTTCATACATTTTGGGTAAAGTTCAGACCATATTAGAGAACACACTTCTCGTATGATTACGCTTAAAGTTGATTTTCCCATTCTAAAACGATATTCAAGATCGGCTAATGAAGTTCCGGTTGCTAAATACCTGCAATTGAAAAAAACATTATAAAAATAAAATGGATTATTAATATTAATTATTTCAGGTAAAATAATATCTCAGAAATGAAAGAATATAAGAGATGCGTGGATGTAATGCGACAAAAAGATACGTGAATCGAAATCTGGAGCAGGTGCAAAACCAGTACATAAATATCAATATTATGATAATTTACAATTTTTGAAAAAAATTACCCCACGGCCAGCCCAATTTGGAACAAACATGCCGGAAGAAACAAAATCTGAAGTTACTAATGTCAACAAAAGAAAGAAAAACGAAGAAATAAATCCTGTAGATAAGAAAATGATTAAGTTTATGGAAACGTTAGAAAATCATGACGATAGTAGAATGATGTCTTTTTTTAAAGGTATAGCTCCTACCGTGGAACGCTTCAAAGACGAAGACATTGTTGAACTCCAGTATCAAGTATTGAATATTATAAGAAATATTCAATATAAAAATAGTTATAGCGCTCCACATCATTCACGCACAGCAGATGCAATGGACAGCCACTGTAACACTACGGTTACAATACTGCTGCTGGACCCAGTACGAGAGTTCAATCACAGGTTTCGAATTATAGCAATGAAGGCGATTCATTACAAAGCATCCCAAGTCCATCTACTTCAAGCTTGATTGATTTTGATTTTTCTACATTACATCAGAATAATTAAAAAAATATTTATACATGTTACTTTACCTTAATGCAACAACCAATCTCTCCTTAGCAGATATACTTGCTCGCATATTTGTATTTGTGTGTTGCAGTTTGTTCTTTAATAAATCTAATAATTTATCAAATGTCTTGTAATTCATTCGACAATAATCACAAAACTTGGCCTCGTCTTTTCGGAGATCTTCGTAAAGTGTATGAAATTCACCATATTGCTCCCGTGCCGATAGCAAAGGATGAACCCACAACTTTCTAACTCGACGTTCTTTTTGCCATTTTCTATACATATAGTAAGCAAGCACAAACTTCTTTTTTTTCGTTATATTAGACATGATTGCGTCACATGCGATCTCGCGGCGTGCACTTTCGTACGCGGCCGGTAATGTAATGAATCAAACAGACAGGGGGGGACACGCGCGCGGTAGCGGCGTGGCGGCGGCGCAATGGCGGGCTTTGGGCGACTCGTATCTACAGTGTAACTGTGCGGCGTCGGCGCGGCAACGGCGCGGTGACGGCATCGTGGGCAGGAACGCTCACACGGGGCAGCAGTTTGTGGAAACGAGAGATTCAAGAAAAGTTTTAAACAAAAGTTAAAGATTTGTCAGAATAATGTGGAACAAATTAAGATGAACATTTTAGCGACAGAACATAGAGGCAAGCATTTTCTAAAATTTTGGAAATCTACACAAAGATTGAGTCCAAAACCTGCGGTTCCGGTAAGCGTGAATGGCAGGACTGAGCCTGACTGAGTTTAGGAGGCACTTTGGAGTAACTTCGCGGCTTTAATCGGTGGAACGGGGTTATGTCGCTGAGAGTAGATTGTCTGGTGTTCCGATGATGAGATACTATCTCATCAAAAGAGGTACGGAACATCATACAGTCGCTGACCAGGGGCAAATCACCGGGTCACGATAGCCTCAGCATAGAACATTTTCAATATGCTGGTCCGCATCTCCCAAGAGTCTTATCTATGCTATCTTTGTGTGAGGCACTCGTCTCTGCCTACTGATCTGATGAAGACGATACTTGTGCACATAGTCAAGAACAGGACAGGCCACGTCTCGGACAAGGAGAATTATAGGCCAATATCGTTGGCCACTGTCACAGCAAAGGTTCTTGACAGTGTGCTTGAGAGGAGAGTAACTGGACAGCTCAATCTACATGATACACAATTCGGTTTTAGAGTGGGGCTGTCCACGGAAACTGCTATTCTGGCGCTCAAGCACACGGTCAGATACTATACTGATAGAAACACACACCTGTGTATGCTGCTCTCTTGTACCTCTCCAAGGCATTTGACCTGGTTGATTATAATATCTTATGGTTGAAATTGCGTGAGCAAGGTCTTCCTAATGAGCTCATTAAGCTCTTAGACTACTGGTATGACCACCAAATCAATTAGTCAGATGTCGGGTGCTTTGTCTGGGGTGTATGGGTTGAAGTGTGGGGTGAGACAGGGAGGTTTGACTTCCCTGGCGCTCTTTAGCCTATACGTCAATAAGTTCACACTCCACCCGCCGACGCGAGGTGGCCCGCAGTGGCGGGCCGGCACCAGCCGGGGATTGCGGAAGTCGCATACGTTCCCGCGATCCCCGGCGTAGGTGGGAGATGGAACACCGGGGTGGTTTTAGTCAGTAAGAGTCTGACAGACCCCTCCACCCACCCCAGGGTGGAGGATTTCCATGAGTCCGACATCAAAAAAAAAAGGAGCTCAGCGGCTCTGGAATCGGATGCTTTATTGATGGTGTGATTATTAATAGTACCTATAAGTTATGCAAATGATATGGTGCTGCTGAGTCCCTCGATTGATGGCCTGAGACAGATGCTCGGGATATGTGAGAGATACGCCGCATCTCATGGTTTATTTTACAATGTACGGAAGAGTGAGCGTGGTGTTTAGGGTAGGTACTAAAGAGCCTGTGACAGTTCCTCCGGTATTTCTGTATGGTGAACCACTAAATAGTGTCGCATTTTAGGTATCTTGGCCAAATAGTGAATGAGGACCTGAACGATGACAGTGACATAGAAAGGGAGCGACGAGGGTTGTCGATCCGATGTAATATGCTGGCCCGTAGGTTTGCACGATGAGCTCGAGAAGTGAAACTCACTTTGTTCAAGGCGTTCTGATAGTCGTTCTACTCGTGCAGCCTGTGGGTTAGACATACGCAGAGGGCCTACAACGTTCTACGTGTACAGTATAATTACGCTTTTAGGGTGCTGTTGGGGCTCCCGCGGTTTTGGAGTGCATGTTTGCTGAAGCTGATACAGATAGCTTAGAAGCTATTATGCGTAAAGAACAACAAGGCTTCCGGGGAGCACCAACAGCATTCTAAAGGTTAGATAGATAGTGAACAAGCCTGATTGCCTGTTCCTGAGGCACTGGACCAGTATGCACAACTGCAGGTCTAGTGCAGCGGGAAGCGGACATAGTTATAGGTAAGTATTTGAATTCGTTTTATTTTAGTTGCATGTAGTATTTTGCTGTGAGGAGATAAGTTTACTAACATAGTTTTATAAGTGTTACTTACAACAATATGAATGTGAATATGTTCGATATAAATACAAATATTAAAATAATAAATTGATTATTTTCAGTGAATTTCACTGTTTGAATAAGGAATTTTCTTAAAATTTGATCAAAAATAGAAAATCAATTGTCACTCAGGATTCGTATAAAATTTTATTGTGTAATGGCGTTTTTACAAAACCATTTACAATTTCTGCATCAGAACTGAAAAAAAATGCATCGATATGGAGCGACGACATAATTTGACGCGAGAAGAGATGATGATAGCCGTCGGAATGGTGCAAGCTGGTTCCAGGCAACGTAATGGGGCTATCGATCTTGACATTACACAGAGCGTCATAAGTCAATAACGTTTGAAATTTTTTCAGGAAGTTATTCATATGGAGGGGGAACAACAATAATGGTTTTGGGCCGGTATTTGGATCGATAGAAGAACCGATCTCATTTGGATCGGGGGCAATCTCAATGCTCAGATTTATGCGGAGGGTTGTTTCAGACGTGATCATCCCTTTGCAAAGCCGGTTGAGTGATTCGTTTCGACTAATGCACGACAATGCACGTCCACGCACGGCAAGAGTCGTAACACGCACTATTGCCGATGCTTGCATTAACGTTCTGCCGTGGCCTGCTCAATCGTCAGACCTCATCTCAATTGAGCACGCATGGGATATGCTCCAAAGGTGCTCCAAAGGAGAGCTCTGCCGGGTATGGATAACAACTCTTTGACTTGTTAGAAAGAACGTAGGCAGCTATTCCTCAAACTGATTTTGATGAACTGATTTTAAGCGTTGCAAATTGCTGTGATTGTGTCATTTGTGTCAATGGTGGAAACGCAGATTATAATTTTAATATCTTACCAATAAAAAATTAAAAAATCCTCATTTTGTTTTTTTTTGTCATTTCATTGACGAAAGAAAGAAAAAAGAAAGAAAGTATATTAAATATTATATAAGTAGAAAGTGTATTTAATTGCCACAAAACGACATAGCCACATAAATCATTTTATATTTTTCTTAAACTAAACCCTAAACGATAGTGTTAGTAGTTCTTAAATTTTATTAGTAAAGACACGTTAATAACGATAATTTCCCACAATTTGCAATAGGTACACAAATATAGCTTCTTACTTTAATTCCTATCTTTAAGTTAGCAACTTAAACATAGGAATTAAAGTAAGAAGCCAGTCTGGAAGACTAGATTTGGTAAATATTAATTGGATATTTTTATAGTTAAAAATGTACTTGATCCCTAGACAGTTTTGAAGTGTTTATGTTTATCAATAAACAACTAGCAAGTTGCTGTTGATATTGAGAGGTTAGAACAAATTCGCATCAGTAAAATGGTTAGGTGCAATTCTTACGTATGATACATTTACATAACGAGTTCAGAAAGTTTGACGTGTTATGGCCTAGCATCTGATTACACATTAAGAAGCCATCGATGGCTACGGCTAATTCTCCATCTGGCTGTTGGATAAAACGGGCAGGTATCTGTTTTTCCCCAAACGAAAAGTAAAGGTTTCCATGGATATTTATGATATCTGATGGAACTATTTTATCAATGTTAGACATAAGCAATTCAGTGTTAGGGACTGCTGCGTCTTGTGATGGCGTTGATGCAATGTTGTGATCTTCATTAGCTAAAATAAAGTCGGAATTAGGTACTTCTTCGTAACCATCCACTACACTCAAAAGGGTGCCATTTGAAAGTTCCTTCGTGATTATGCGTGGTAGTATCATATCTTTTTCGCTAATTTCTGTGCGGTTCGTTTTATTTGTGCTTCCTAGTTCCCCATAATCAGACGGATCGGTCGTTTCCACCGGATTTATTTTGTCATACACTGTCGAGCTCATTTGTAACACATCATTGGTATACAAATTAAGACCATCACGTTCCGAATAGTTTTTTTTTACATTTTCCGTTTTTTTTGCATGAATATTAGTTGGACGAGTCGATAATGCGGCAGAATACGTATCACTCGCATTTACATTTCCAAATTCGTTAGTAGCATTTTGTGCTTTTATCTCTTGGTTAGAATCCGTGGAATAAACTGTATCTTGCTCATTTAGAGTAATCTCAGTAGTCTGGTCCTCCCGTGACAAAAATTGTTTTATTTTATAAATACTTTGTTTTATAATACTAGCCGGCTGATCACACTTGCTTCTAATCTCTGTTAGCTGTTGGAAATTTGATAAGTTATCATGTTGAACTTTTCGACCCCAATTCGTATTTGTTTTGTTAACGGTATCAATGTATTTAGAAAATATATATATGTGGAGATTTATGCATTCTGATAAGTTTTTTTCAGCAGTCTGAAAGTTCTCAAACATATTTTTTAGCTCTTCAAGTTGTGGGCTATTATCGTTTTCTGAAGTAACGTCTATATCCAAATAAAGATGAAGTGGAAGTTCTATTGTTTCATCCATCAGCTTTGGAAAAAAAGTGCCATTTCTTTTGTATTGATTGGAAGACTTGCCGATATTCTCATCATACTTATCTTGTTCTGCTAGAGGATCAGCTGCAGTTACGAGATCTTTTTTTGTGTCTTTGAATGTGTTTTGTTTAGATTTCCATATTGGATTAATACTTAACATGTGCAATGGCTGCTCATCAAACGATGTGTTCTGGGAAGAAAACATCTTTACTGGATCATCATTAATTCCACTATATTTTATCTCTGGAAGCGTCGTGATGTGTTTTGATGTCGCTGTTTGAGTTTTCCGTACATTCTGAGGAGAACAGTCGCATCCAGGCGCGATGGAAGTGTTTTCAGATGGACTGTAATTTAAAAAATACTGAAATTAGTTTAAAATGGAACCAGCGCATGCTTCTTAGTTGTATTTGCTGGCTGTGCGATATACAAGGTGGAGACGACGATACGACAATGAATCAAATCACTAGCAATACTAGTTCATATGAATACGTTGTATTTTATCACAGATTTGATGTCAATAACTGCAACAGACTGCTTGGAATAGTAGTCACATTCCTTAAATAGTTTGAGTTTTTTGACGTTTTGTGCAATTGGAAAATTTATTTTTAATTTCGGTGACAGGATTTACAATAGTTCCAATGTTTTCATTTATTGTCGCATCGATGTCTCCACATTGTGTAACTCTTTCAGATCAATGCAAATAAATTAAAGAGCGCGTGGAGGACATAGGCACATACAATAACGAATAAAGTGCTGCTTCATGTTTTTTTTATGTAAAACCTAAAAGTTAAGGTCCTACCTTCTTTTTTATTTGATTTTTTTTAAACTTAGGAAGTGCTTAGGTTTTAGGGTGAAAATTAAACACGACTTACAAATTGCAGTAATGAAGACAAGTTTTCGGTAGTCCTAGAGCAATCTTCATCAGCGGAACTGTGATGATCATGTACATTTCTAGTGCGCGCATCATTAGAGGAGCGATCTACTTGTATGACGTTCCGCAAACTCATTAAGTGTATTCACCACGGCCGTCGAAGCGTGCCCGTGGCTACGCGATCCGTCACATTAACACCATTAGAGCGATAATTTTAATTTACTGCATAAAGCATGCCTCAGCCTTTTGTCGCCAGTTTATTCGCAAGCCGTAATGCTTTTCAATTTAATTCGAAGAACTCTTTGTTGCACATTAGCAATCGAAGATGCATTGTTTTTTGAGTTGATTCAATCGTAGGCACAATATACTTGTGAATGATGTAGGTACGTATAGTGCAATACGTCGACGAATACACTTAGGTACCTACATATCTGGGCCATCAGTTAGGTTTCAGGGCCCATTCAGGTTACCCATTGAAAGGGTTTTCGATAGGGTTTTTCTAAGCGGTTAATCAGAAACCCACACCATATGGGTTACACTTTTGAACGGCTTAATTCAAGCCGTGACCATACTGACCATTTTGGTTACCCATTTAAAGGTTTTTTGATAGGGTTTTTCTAATCAGTTTATCAAAAACCCATACGATATGGGTAACCCTTTCGAAATACTTAATTTAAGCGGTTCATAAGGATACAATTTCAAAGATTTTTCTTTCTTTTTCGTGTACTTAGTAAGTATAAAACGATAACCGCGTAACATTCCGGCTCGGAGCAAATTAATATGATCTCTCAACGATGGGCATAGGTTGCAAAATGGCATAGCACATGTCAAGTGGCGGTGGTGGCGGCGTTTGTTAAAATGGATGAATATAGTACTCATAAATATCCGTTTTTACTCGAGTAGGTACCTATTTATCCAAAACTAACCATATTCGAATTAGTCAAGAAGTTTTTGAGTTTTAGCGAGACTTTTCAACAGCAATTGATTTTAATAATTCAATTCAATTCAAATTCATTTATTTTAATCCATTTTAGATCATAAAATAATTGATTCATTTAAGTTATAATAAAGCTGAAGAGTTTGTTCGTTTGTTTGAACGCGATAATCTCTGGATCTGGAACTACCAGTCGGATTTGGAACATTATTTTTGTATATAATAGCCCCATTGATGAGGAAGGCTTATAGGCTATACAGGGAAAAAACGGGATATGGCTAAGAAGTCGCGGGCAAAAGTTTACCAATAAAAAAATGCACAATAAAAAAAATGGCCAAGAGCATGTCGGGCCACGCACTGTGTAAGGTTCCGAAGTTTTCTTGTCAGAAACTCAGGAAGTCAGGACACACTAGCACACTCGCTCTGGCATTTATCTGTTTCGTAAGCTTTTCTGAGTAGTGCCACGGTACTACGGCTGCAAAACCATATGCCCGATAGAAGACGATACTCTCAAATATATTTTTTAGAAATAACGAATAATAAAAGCTAAATTATAGATGCGCACTACTTTTTTTCTTCAATTTTCAAATACTTCTATATTTTTTCAATACACACGCCTTAGGTACTATGTAGGCATCTAAATTCTAATTATTAATATCTATCTCGAGGTTTTTCTACAAGCCTACGATGACTTGTGGATGGTGCGTGGTGCTCTACCACCTACTTCGCATAAGTTTATTGAATAACCACATGGTATATAATATTAATAAGGGTTTTGTTCGGGTTATATTTATCATGAAGGTTTTCATTAACCCTTTCACTGGGTTTCAAGTTTAAAACCCATTCAATTGGTTATCCATTCCTATTGATGTGGGAACCCTGTTAATGGGTTTCAAGCATAATATCGAATCGATTTGATTCTGCATCAGGCCTGAGCGTCAGCACACCGAGTTCGGAGCAAGAAGGAGTAAAGGCTGCTGCGGAGAACTCAAAGTTCTTCCGCAAGCGCCCCAGACCGGAGGATGACCAAGGGTCGTCCTCCAACGAAGAATTGGCCTCGGCCCGAAAAATCCCCACTAGTACGCGGGTAAGGGCCGAGAAGGAGGTAGGGGGAGAGGTCTCGCCTCCCAGGAGGCTGCCCAGCGTGCCTCTAAGCTCGCCAAGGAGGGGTGCCACCCTGGAGCGACCGTCGGAATGTCGGAAGATTCTCTCTCCGGCGTCTTGCGGCGGTGAGCCGGATACTGCCGGCGGCTCCGACAGGGAGCGCCAGGTCAGGTTTGCGGAGAACGTGGCAACCGCGGTCCGTGATGTGGCTTTAAAGAGGACCCAGGCCTCCAAAAACAAGGCCATAAGCGCGGCGTCCGCCTCCATTCTGGCGGCAGCGGAGGCCAACTTCAGCGGGCCTCCGTCGGACGAAATGTCAAACCTGCGAGCAGAGATCGCCTGCTTAGCGGCCGCCACGGAGCTTCTACAAAAAGAGAATGAGAAGCTCCGAGCAGACCTGGCCGGGCTCCGAGAAGCCGGCTCGAAGGAGGCGCCTCAAGGGGGGCGCAAGCGCGGGCCAAGCCAGAACGTGCCTGCGGAGGACCAGCTTCTGAACCTGGTGCGGCAAGAGCTGGCTGCCTTCCAGGATCGGTTCCAGAAGCGGTTCTCTACACTGGAGGGCATCGTCCTGCGCCCTCCGCTAGTGGCGAGTCAGAAGGTGGCCTCATACGCGACTGCCGTGGCTGCCAAACCGGGGTCGTCCAGCCAGACCAACCGAGGGGCCGCGCCGGCTCTAGCGAATACGGCACCGGGAAAACCGGCCCCGGCTCAGAAGAGGAAAGGTGGGGCGGCTGCACAGGCAGCGAAAGCTCCAGCGCCAGCAGTGCAACAGCCGTCCTCGCCTTCAAACCCTCCTGTGGCCGAGGCCGGATGGCAAGTGGCCGGCGAGAGGAGGAAGGCGGGCAAGGCAGCCAGGGCGGCCAAAAATCGCGAGAGGAAGCGGCGGCGTAAAGCCCAAGGTGTAGCGGCCAGGCTCCGTGCCCCGAAGACCGCAGCTGTAGTGGTTACACTACAGCCGGACGCGGTGAAAAGGGGTGTGACGTACGGCGACGTGCTCTCCAAGGCGAAGGAGGCGGTGAACCTTGGGGAGCTAGGCATCGTCGGGGGCCTCCGGCTAAGGGTTACCATGACTGGGGCCCGTATGCTGGAGATCCCCGGGGCAGCCAGCGGCCCGGCCGCCGACGCTCTGGCCGAAAGGCTAAGGGCGTCGTTGAATGCGGACGATGCCCGAGTGTCCAGGCCCACCAAGTGCATAGACATGCGCATTTTGGGCCTGGATGACTCCGTCACGGAGGAGGAGGTGGTGGCCGCTGTCGTCAGGACGGGGGGTTGCTCTGCCGAGCACGTGAAGGCAGGCATCATACGTCCTGACCACACGGGCATGCGAACTGTTCTGGTGAGCTGCCCCGTGACGGCGGCCAAGAAAATCTCGGAGGGCCGAAGACTCCTGGTGGGCTGGGTTTCTGCGCAGGTCAAACTGCTAGAACCCAGACCTCTGAGGTGCTTCCGCTGTCTAGTGGGCAACCATGCGGGAGCCCTTTGCACCTCGGAGGTTGACCGCAGTGATCTTTGCTTCCGCTGTGGTCAGCCCGGTCACAAGGCCGGCTCGTGTAACGCCACGCTGCACTGTGTTGTATGTGCGGCAGCTGGCAAGCCGGCCGGGCACTGGGCTGGGGGCAAGGCCTGCGTTCCACCCTCCAAGGCCAGGGGCAAGAGAATGCCCTTCGCCACCACTATTCCAGCCGTAGCCACCGCCATTGCCACCGCCGCCGTTGCATCCACCGCTGCCGCTGCCACTACGAGTGCCACGGAGGAGCCCTCACAAGGGGCTCAGGAGGAGGCCGAAATGGAATGCTAATAACGGCCCCATTACGCCTCCTCCAGGCGAATATCAATCACTGCGCCGCCGCTCAGCACCTGTTGCTCCAGAGCATGGCGCAGTGGTCGATCAACATCGCCGTGGTCGCTGAGCCGTACTTTGTCCCGCCCAGGGATGACTGGGTGGAGGACCTCAACGGCTCAGTGGCCCTAATTTCGTCGGCCGCCGCCGGTACCCCGTCCCTCGAGAGTGTCAGGAGAGGACAGGGGTGCGTAGCAGCACGGTTTGGGGAGATTGTGGTAGTGGGGGTCTACTTCTCTCCGAACCGATCTCTCGCCGAGTTCCACAACTCCCTTAGGGAGTTGGTTGTCGTCGTCGCCGGGTATCGTTCCCTCCCCGTGCTCGTTCTCGGGGACTTCAATGCCAAGCACTTGGCTTGGGGTTCCCGTTATACGGACACGAGGGGCAGGATGGTGGAGGACTGGGCTCTGGAGACAGGCCTAGTCGTCCTAAACCGGGGTTCTGTCCCCACGTGTGTGCGGATGCAGGGTGAGTCCGTGGTGGACATTTCGTTCGCGAGCCCTGCTCTGTCACCGCGTGTCGTCGACTGGCGCGTCATGGAGGAGGTGGAGACGTATTCGGACCACCGGTACATCCGGTTTGACGTCTCCGCCCAGACCTCAACCGCGCCAGTCCGAGAGGCCCCGAGTGGTCCGCGGTGGGCGCTGAAGCAGCTGGACCGGGAGCTTCTCCTGGAAGCCTCGATCGTGCAGGCCTGGGTGTTACCACCGGACAGGCCTGCTGACATCAACGACGAGGCGGAGTGGTTCCGGGAGACCATGTCCGAAATATGTGACGTGGCAATGCCCCGGGTCCGGCCAGGACGCGCCCGCCGCCAGGTGTACTGGTGGTCGCGGGAGCTGGCATCGCTGCGCGAGGCATGCGTTGCTGCACGGCGCCTGTACACCAGGCATCGCAGGCTCCGCATCCGGCCTCCGGATGCGCAGGCCAGGGAGGCGGAGCTGTACGAGGAATACAGAGTGGCGAAGGCCGCCCTCCAAGCGGGGATCCTGCGGGCCAGGGATCTGGCTCGTAAGGAGATGCTGGAGTCTCTGAACGGGGACCCGTGGGGACGCCCTTACAAAATGGTGCGGGATAAACTCCGCACCTGGGCCCCCCCGTTGACGCAGAGTCTCCGGCCCCAGCTGGTGGAGGACGTGGTGAGCGCTCTGTTCCCTTCGCGAGGGGAGCATACTCCCCCGCCTATGGCTCCGCCACCTGCGGTGCCCGATGCGGACCACACCGACGACGGCGACGACGATGACAACGCTCCGGAGGTGACTGAGGTAGACCTGAGAGTGGCGGTAAACAGGCTGAAGGCCAAAAATACCGCCCCAGGACCCGACGGCTTACCTGGGAAAGCCTGGGTCCTGGCCTTGGAGGCTCTCGGGCCTCGACTAAGGGGGTTCTTAAGCGCATGCTTGGAGAGAGGCCAGTTCCCACTTCGTTGGAAGACGGGGAAACTGGTCCTCATTAAGAAGCCTGGGCGCCCTGCGGACTCTCCGTCCGCTTACCGGCCCATCGTGCTGCTCGACGAGGTGGGCAAGCTCTTTGAAAGAGTAATTGCAAACCGCCTCGTCGGGCACCTGGTGAGGGTGGGGCCGAATCTGGCGGAGAACCAGTTCGGTTTCCGCACGGGGCGCTCAACGGTGGACGCCATCATGCGCGTGAGAGCCCTCACGACGGGGGATGCGGTGTCCCGGGGCAGGGTCGTCTTGGCGGTGTCTCTTGACATCGCCAATGCCTTTAACTCCCTGCCCTGGAGTTGCATTAGGGAGGCACTCCGGTATCACCGGATGCCGACCTACCTCCGTCGCGTGGTCGAGGCCTATTTGACGGACAGGGCCGTCATCTACCCCGGTCACCGGGGTGAGTGGAACCGGCGAGAGATGTCGTGCGGTGTTCCACAGGGTTCGGTTCTGGGGCCGCTCCTGTGGGACATCGGCTACGACTGGGTGCTGCGTGCTGACCTCCCTAGCGGCGTCAGCGTGATCTGTTACGCTGACGATACGCTAGTTCTGGCACAGGGGAGGTCGCATCAGGCGGCGGCCGACTTGATGACACGCGGGGTCGCGATAGTCGTTGGAAGGATCCGGCAATTGGGTCTCGAGGTGGCCCTGCACAAGTCCGAGGCCATGTGCTTTCATGGTTCTCGGAACAGGCCACCAGCGGGATCCCAAGTAACGGTAGGAGGGGTTCACATCGGCGTCGGGTCGACGATCAAGTACCTGGGGCTCGTTCTCGACAGCCGGTGGAACTTCGAGGAGCACTTCCGACGTTTGGCTCCCAGACTGGAGCGGGCTGGGGCTGCCTTCAAGCGGCTCCTGCCCAATCTAGGTGGTCCAAATGCCTCCTGCCGGAAGCTTTATGCGGGGATCGTGCGGTCCATGGCCCTTTATGGGGCCCCAGTGTGGGCGCTCACACTGAGGGGGCGACCAGCCCGCCAACTCAATTCGTCCCAAAGGGTCATGGCCATCCGGCTGGCCCGGGGATACCGCACGGTCTCCGGCGAGGCGGCGAGCCTCCTTGCCGGATTACCGCCATGGGATCTGGAGGCGAGAGCCCTCGCGCACGTCTACGCGTGGCGCGTGGAGGCGCTTCGCCGGGGCGAAACTCCGCTGCCGCAGCAAATTGCGGCGCGGCGGACGGAGCTCCGGCAGGATACCATGGCGGTATGGAGACAGCGACTATCGCGACCCAGCGCTGGGCACGCCACTATTGCGGCGGTAAGGCCCCTCTTTGAGGAGTGGCTGGAGAGGCGCCACGGCGTCCTCACCTTCCGCCTGACGCAGGTACTTACCGGACACGGCTGTTTCGGGAGGTACCTGTTTCGGATTAAGCGGGAGGACACGCCCGGGTGTCAGCACTGTGAGGATCGCCCGGAGGACACGGTGGAGCATACGGTGGAGGTCTGCCCTGCTTGGGCTGAGCACCGCCGTGTCCTCGTCGAGGCGATCGGCGGCGGCAACCTCTCGCGTCCGGCCCTGGTTGAATCCATGGTCCGGAGCGAGGAGGCTTGGGAAGCGGTCACCTCCTTCTGCGAAGCAGTAATGCTAGCGAAGGAGGAGGCGGGCCGCGCGAGGGAAAGGCAAGGCCTTCGCCCCAACCGCCGCAACAGGAGAAGACGCCCCGGGCGTCGGGAGTCGCAGGGCGATCCCCGGCCACCGTAGGCGCGGGCCTGCGGACGGCGAGCGTTGGGTGGCTCGCTGTCCGATCACCACCAGGCCCGGGTCGATGGCGCGTTGTGTTTGTGTGAAAGAAGGGGCCCGCTAGGGCCAGAGCCTGCCAGGGTTGCGGAATTTGTTCGAAAGAGTCACCGCGGCCCTGGAACGCAAAGGGCTTTGGAAGAAACACGGATGGGTTTTAGTCAGTAAGAGTCTGACACGCCCTTCCGCTCCACCCAGAGCGGAAGAAGTCATTTGATGATTTCCCATCCTTAAAAAAAAATAAAAAAGGTACACCTACCGTTCTATTTAATTAAGATACGTACGCGTTGACGGTGGCAAGCTAAATATAAAATTCTTAACGGAATTGATTAAAATACTATTGTAGGTATGTAGGTAGGTATACTATTGTAAATTCAAAGAGAATAATTTAATAGATACGAAATTAACTTTCTCGATATAGTGGTTAATACCCTACTAGTAAACAGGTAGGTAAATATCAAGCGGCAGCGATGAGTAGCTAAAAATATGAAAATGTTCGCTGCCAGTCAATAACAAAGTCAACCTTGTTGAAGGTCACTGTCAATTAACTCACTACACTTACCTACAAACATGGCTAAGTGGGGTAATATCACTGCGAGAATTAAATAGATTATAAAAAACACCACAAATGATAAAAACTTTTTACAAAAAAACAACCGACTTCCAAATAAAAAACACCACAAAGCATAAAATATCTTTAATTTCGGCAGTCGGTGTTTTTGGTTGTTTTTTGCATTTTTGACACCGACTTCCGAAATTAAAGTTATTTTATAGTTTGTCGTGTTTTTTATTTGGAGGTCGGTTGTATTTTTTTTTAAGATTTTTTTTTCCACTTTTTAGTGGTGATACTCCACAACTAAATTGACGTTATTCCCATAATAAGTGGTTGCGCTATTTGCCGATAAGGAGTTACTTTGTGTGCCTTCGCAGTCCAAGTCCATACCAGCTCATAGTTAATATCTACTTTGCTTTGGGATTGACATAAACCTAACAATATGTCACTTTCCCAGATTTTAAGTTGAGAAGGTCACTTGTTTACTTATCTTTGAAGTTCTCCGTACAGTGCAAATGCAATATAGCTATAACTAAAGCCATTGCAAAAATAATCATCAAGATTGGTTAATAAACAATTAAGTTATAATGCCCGAATAGATAACCCCAAAAACATGTTAATTCAGGGTGATTTGTTTGCATCTGCGTACCCCTTCACAGCGTGATGGTATGTTATGAACCCAGCATCAGTTCCTGACTTATACCTTCCATCATCAGCTCAGTAAGATGAGATGTTGATTACCAGGCACAATTATCTGATTTGCTTTAGAAAGTTTATGAAAAACATTGGATATGCCTTTAAAATTTGAAGGTTGCCCTCGATTTCCCTAGGATCCCATTATCAGATTCTGACTTGGTACCAATGCGACCACCCCAGGAGTATAGGCTTCCGAATAAAATCTTTTTTATTCGGAAGCCTATACTCCTAGGGTAGTTTTATATTTTCCAATTTTTTAGTGGTGATACTCCACAACTAAATTGACATTATTCCCATAATGACTGGTTGCGCTACTTGCCGTTATGGAGTTACTTTGTGACTTCGTCGTTCAGTCCAAGTCCAGACCAGCTCATAGTTAAATATCTACTTTGCTTTGGTATTAGATTTTATTGATTTTAAGTTGAGGAGGTCACTGGTTTATCTTTGAAGTTCACCGTACAGTGCAAATGCAATATAGCTATAACTACAATAGGCACATACAATTGTGCCTCTTAAATTTGAGGGTTGCCCTCGATTTCCCTAGGATCCCATCATCAGATTGTGACTTGGTGCCAATGGAAAAGCCTTTACCTACTCCTGAGGTGGTCTCAGGAGTATAGGCTTTCGAATAAAAAAAGAATCATCAAAATCCATTCATAATTGACGGAATGATCGCATAACAAACATACAAAAAAAAACATACAGACGAATTCAGAACCCTCCTCCCTTTGGAAGCCGGTTAAAAATAAATTAAATTTCGGAAGTCGGTGTTTTTGGTTGTTTCTGCGTATTTTAACACCGACTTCGGAAATTAAAGTTATTTTATACTTTGTAGTGTTTTTTTACTTGGAAGTCGGTTGTATTTTTTGTAAATAAGTTTTTATTTTTAACCTTTTAGTTGTAGGTACCCAACACCTAACAACACCACGGGAAAGTAACAGGAAAGCAAAATACGCAATTCCGTTTACTTGGATGACATAAGTATTTTTTCCAGCTATTTTGATTTAAAAACCAAACTACTGAACCGATTTTGATGAAATTTCTATGTGACCAATCGGAAAGTATAATATCCTTTCACATAAAAAAATACTTTTTTAAGAAAACAAACATACAAAAAAAACATACAACCGAATTGAGAACCTACTCCTTTTTTTGAAGTCGGTTAAAAATAGCATTCACCAATATGGTAATTACTATAGATCTAATAACTACATGTGTTATCAATTAACCGATTAGGTGCCTATTTAGTTATCGGCTTATTTTGTAGTTATCTTTTGTAGGTAAGTACTCAACCTATCAACTAGTAGGTAGTAAGATTTTGTTCGTGAAAAACATCCTAGCCAAGATTTCAGTTAATTCACCGGGAGAGTCGTGTGCGTTTTACTTTGCATATGCCGCAGTACGTCACTAGGACCACTGATGATAAGTAAGCGTAAGTAGTTTTTGTTAGGTAGGTACTAGTCAGCTGCTTCCTATTCTTACTTAGTATACATTAGCGACCCCCCGAAGCATTTCAGTGAACCTTGTGTTTTGTTTGCGGAAGATATATCCATTCAATGCCTCATGCGAAACAAATGTCGAACTTAACGATAAACTAAATTCAATACTTGACGCTACGACTCAATAGATGACGGAACATAACCTATAAATTAACTTTAATAAGACCAAAATATTGACACATCATTCACGGCAAAAATAAACAGTTTTAAAAATAATAAGTTAGAAGTAGTTAGTAAATTTAGGTGCCCTATTAGGCTTAGACATAGACACGCATAAATTTGAAGTCACATATCCAAATATTAAATGCATGGCTTAAATACGGGGTCATATGAGGGGCAATAGTACAGTGATGCACCCTTCACTTTTCACCCTACAAAAAAATGGTTGCCTGTAAAGTCGGTTTACGGACGATATTTTTTCGTGATAACGTCATAAAAAAATAAACGAACGCTTAGGCCGATCGTGCCTCTCTATCGCTCGTTCCGCGCTCTCGCTTGCACGCTCGGCTCAGGCGGAACGTGACACTTTTTCGTGCGTTCAGTCGGCGTTCATCGATTTATAAGACGTTATCACGTCAAAAAACTTATTAGAATTCTAGCCAACATTGAACCAATATGTAAGCCCTACTTCCAGGAACAAACAAATTTAACCCTACCGTGCCTCTGCATCTTTGAACTCTATAAATTTGTACGTAGATGCCCGGAATTCTACCAACACAAAAAGAGAAGACATACAAAGCAAATTTACTTTAAGACATAAAAATAAATAAAACGTACCTCTACATCCCGATTAAATATGCACTTGGCAAGTAACTGTCATGTCGATAAAAAAAAAAGTTACCAGAAGAAATATAATAAATACAATATTTTTATTAATAAATTAAAACTATTTTTATTAAACAAAAGCTATTTTTAATATAAACGAATACTTAAGTATTTATGAAAAACTACAATTGCAATAAATACATCCATAAATATATATTCACGTGTATACATTTAACAAGAAGATTATTCAATTAAACATGACATGACTACTTTATATACAATAACTGGTCTCAAATTGTGATAGGTACACGTAAAAGAAATCTCTTTATTCAAAACTATCTTTTTCCCGCGACTTCGTCCGCTTGGAACAGTTACTTTGGACAGTTTTTATTTTTAAGATACTATAATTTTTTTTTTAAAACGCTTGACCTTTGTTATTTTTATTTATTTTTACAAATTCTTAAATAATGACGTACTCCCGTAAAAACTTACATCCCCTATTTAAACCCCTTTAAACCCATTTCTCGCGAAATTTAATTTATATCTAGACCAAATTTCATCTAAATCGGTTCAGTGGTTATTGATTCCCCATATATACTTCCACCCCCTTTTTCACCCCCTTAAAGGATGATTTCTAGGATAAAAACTATCCTTTTTTTTTTTTTAATGATGGGAAATCATCAAATGACTTCTTCCGCTCTGGGTGGAGCGGAAGGGCGTGTCAGACTTTTACTGACTAAAACCCATCCGTGTTCCCTCTAAAGCCCTTTGCGTTCCAGGGCCGCGGTGACTCATTCGAACAAATTCCGCAACCCTGGCAGGCTCTGGCCCTAGCGGGCCCCTTCTTTTATGCTGACATCTCTTTGAGGCGCACGTGAAACACAACGCGCCATCGACCCGGGCCTGGTGGTGATCGGACGGAACGTTTGCGCGTGAAGAAGTAACAAACATACATACACACTCACAAACTCTCGCCTTTATAATATTAGTGTGATTTGCCATCCCTATTCACGATGAAGTTGAATTAACAAAATACGCTTTAATATTTCGTGTACACATTATAAAGGAGTCCTCTTTGTAAAATTGTTGCTATCTAAACTAAGGTGCCAATTTTCATGTAATTAACCCAAGAAATACGAATCTTAGATACAAATTTTAAAATACCAAAATCGTGTTTTGGAGATTTTTGTGAAAAACTAATAGGTAATGACCAGAGATGTACAAGATACCTACCTTATAAAAAGTACCTATCTAAAATACAAAATACTTTTAAAATAAGTATTTGACATACCAAACACAAGATACTTTTGGAGATGGTATCTTAAATACTAGATACAAAATACGTATCTTCTAAATACTTTTTAAAGATACAAATACTTTTTAAAACACGTTTTTTTTTCAGATGAAGTTTACTAAATTAATCAATGAAGATCACATTGCAAATATTAGAAAATATTGGACATTTCAATGATTTTTAGTTTTAATTGAGACTAAAGTAATACTAGTTCTTCGAACATTTTTGTCGTTCATTTTTCTTTGGTTGAGGTCTCATCATCATACCTCCAAAAGAAAAGAGTCGCTCCACAGGGGCAGAACTCGGCAGACAGGTGTTTTATTTTTTTATTGAAGGATAATCATTTGTGCTCTTAAAGCTGTTATCTTTATTGTTAAGGTATTGTAGTGTATTCAAGTCAGCGGTTCTGCCAGTAGGCCCTGTCTTTTCGCTATTTGCGATAAAGGAAGAAGGAATCAGAGTCTTCTAAAACATGTAATAAGACGATTCGTCTTATAATATGACTTTTTTCTGATATTCAATGAACTTCATTGCAGTGTTCATTTTATAGTAATGAAAAAAATGCATATACCTATGCATTTTTAACCGACTTCCAAAGGAGGAGGTGCTCAATTCGTGTGTAGGTATGTATTTGTTTTTTTGTATGTTTGTCATGCGATCATTCCGTCAATTATGAATTGATTTTGATGATTCTTTTTTATTCGAAAACCTATACTCCTGAGACCACCTCAGGAGTAAAGGCACCAAGTCACAATCTGATGATGGGATCCTAGGGAAATCGAGGGCAACCCTCAAATTTAAGAGGCACAATTGTATGTGCCTATTGTAGTTATAGCTATATTGCATTTGCACTGTACGGTGAACTTCAAAGATAAACCAGTGACCTCCTCAACTTAAAATCAATAAAATCTAATACCAAAGCAAAGTAGATATTTAACTATGAGCTGGTCTGGACTTGGACTGAACGAAGAAGTCACAAAGTAACTCCATAACGGCAAGTAGCGCAACCAGTCATTATGGGAATAATGTTAATTTAGTTGTGGAGTATCACCACTAAAAAATTGGAAAATATAAAACTTTTTTACAAAAAAATACAACCGACTTCCAAATAAAAAACACTACAAAGTATAAAATAACTTTAATTTAAAAAAGTCGGTTGTATTTTTTTGTAATTACTATAAAACTATATAATAATCACTCAAAGTATTTTAACCAAAAATGTTTTTGCCAAATACTAAGATATCAAATGGATGTATCTAAATACAAGATACAAAATTATTTTTTTTTTAAAGTATTTCAGATGTAAGATAAAAATACGTATTCTGTAAGATACAGAATATCTACGTATTGTAAGATACAAGTATCTGAAATACAGATACAAGAGTATCTGTATTGAAGATACTTGTATTTAGAAAAGTCACATCTCTGGTAATGACAGCCTTATTACTTACTCTATATTTACTTCGGCCAATATTCGTACCAAGTTTCACGTACAGTGGCCCAAGGAATATGATTCTTCCATACAAAGTTTAACACCCCTTAATTCGCCTATTAAGGGGAATTGTGAAAAACTAATAATGACAATCTTTATTATTTAGTTGGTCAATATGTGTACCAAATTTCAAGAAAATTGGCTTAAGGAATAAGATATTTCATACAAACTTCCAACCCCTATTTCTCCCTCTTAGGGTATGAATTTTAGAAATTCTTTTTTATCGGATGTCTACGTCACACAAAGAACACACCCTCCCAGTTTCAGGTCTGGCTGTGCGTTGATCCGTCAGTCAGTCAGTCATTCAGGACAAAGCATTTTATATGTATAGATTATAAATCTAATCTAATATTATAAAGAGGAAAGATTTTTTTCTTTGTTACGATTTGGCTCAAAAACCACTCGACCGATTTGAATAATTCTTTCATCGTTAGAAAGCTACATCTTCACTGAGTAACATAGGCTACTTATATTTATTTCCAGAAATAATTAGGGATCCCTACTAAAACTTGAATAATGTAACACAATGTGTTAAAAAATATGTCATAAAATGTCTTTCATCGCATGCGCTGCGAAAACTATTGATGATAGAACAGAACAATGTACTACAATATTAAAGAACATATCAATATCTATAAAAAAATCCGACGGATAACTCACAATAACTGCTTTTACTCTGAATTATTAGGAACTTATTTTACCCGTTTGGTATTAATTAAGTATATCTAAATAAATGTATTTATTTGGACTATACTTTTTATATATAAACTAGCTGCGCGGGTTCCATCGTGGGGCGCAGCTAGTCTTAAGTATAATACGATCTCATATTAAATAAGTGTTGACATAATATTACCTAAGTGAATATAACTTTATCTACTTAAATGTAATTGTAATAGTATTTTGAGAAAATAGTAATGAAATTATTTATGTTATTATTATGAACTTTTTATCCGAATGTACTTATTTGTTCAGTTTTCATGTATAATTTTATTTTAATTTTAGTTTCTACTACTTATTAAGATAATACTTTAAGTAATATTTATTGCTGTTCTGGGTCTACAACGCCTCTGAGCTTTACCTAAGTCTTTTGTTAACATCTTCTTTTACCCTTAAGTGGAACGCAAGAAAACGAATATAAATATGAAGATCCAAGGTGCCTGTACCTAGGTACCTTTTAGGCTTAAAGTTTTAGTAGTAACTGTGATAATGAATGGATTTTAATAAACCAACATTATATTTAATCAAACTATTTAATAGATACCTACATCGTGTGAAATACACTGCATTGTGCTATCGTGTGCCTTAACCTTTTGACCGCCACGGTCGGCTATAGCGAACAAATGAAAAGTGCCCAACACACCACTCGGCTAGAGCAAACAAAAAAAACGGCGAATTTATGGTTTGGCGACGGGAGCACACCGGTGCGTTTATGCTCTGGCGTTTAAAAGGTTAAGGCAGTGTGATATTAATTCTGCATGTAAGGGCATTCTTTTTATTATCTCGACCTCCAAGTCGAAGACAGGCGGGGCGCCCCTCTTGTCTTCGGCTCCACGTGGTATAAACAGGCATGATGTAAGTCTGTGATAAAATATGTGCAATTTTAACTTTGGTTAAAAATAAGTGATCAAATAGCCATTATCAGCCCATAAAAAGATCGCAGTTCAATAGTTAAACTAATAAAAATTAACTCATTTTGTTTTGATAACAATGTCAATGTTAGGTTAAAGATTTTGGGCCTAAATAATAACAAATATTATTATGTACCTACTCATTATAATGAATGTAAAACACAGTAATTAAGAGCTATCATTAAGATATTAGGGTAATTAACTGTCAAATTATCTATAAACAGTCATTGTAAACGAAATCATGAAGTGTAGTATAATTTCCAAAAACGTTTTGTATATTTTTTCTTTCAGTTCTTCATTCCTTTTCAATATCTTGAATGGAAAGTTTCAAAATGTGTTAATTAATATTCCTGATTTCCCTCGAATCTTCAGAGTAAAGGCTAACACGATACATTCTAATAAACTAACGTTTTTTTCTTGGAGCATGATACTTCCCTTCACTTACCAGATACTTCCCGTGTCTACGCTGAAATTATAGACCGCAATCTGCTACGACCCTTACGTAGGTATAACTTTTGTTTCATCATATACTTATAATGGAAAGTCAGGCAAAAAACAACTGTGTTGGTACATAACACTTTGGATAGCTGTATGTTGGGTTTTAATTAATTAGGAATTAACGAAAGTTTATGAATTGACGTAAGTGAAGTTTTTAAATTACACATTTCTTGTGCATCCCTCCTTAGTTTCTGAAATAGTGGACAGTGCCTTATTATATTGGGTGTAGGAACATAATTTCGCGAATTATTTATTTTTATCTTATCCCAAGGGCGTAGCCATATCAGCCGTATCCATCGTGTCGTAATAAAAAAATCTTTAATATTGTCCACCACCATATTCTCATTAATGAGACTCGTAATTATTGGTTTTATGATTACATAACTATATGATGTTCTGAGCAACAGTTTTCTGCTAGGAGTGCCTATTTTGTGTTGCGGAATGGTTCAATATCGCGGCTTATGTATTAAATATATTGTAAATAAGTTCTCGGGTACCACGGCCTTTCATGTATCCGCGGTGGGAGCCGTTTTGCGCGGCACCCTAATTTTAACGACATCATCCGATGAGCTCTAGTCACCGTCGGTGACTAGAGCTTTCCAGTTGTATTAGAGCCCAATGGCGTACGTGACTTATTATAAATAAAAAGGAGGTTGATTATTAATAAAAAGTATGTCATTTTTACATTATAACCCTTTGAGACTGTCATATATCATATTTCGAGATATCGCAGCAAGCTGTAAAATCCTCGCCATTCCAACTTCATCATTCCTTTTCACCACTTTTTTTATTTTTTTTTATTATGGGAAATCATCAAATGACTTCTTCCGCTCTGGGTGGAGCAGAAGGGCGTGCCAGACTCTTACTGACTAAAACCCATCCGTGTTCCTTCTAAAGCCCTTTGCGTTCCAGGGCCGCGGTGACTCTTTCGAACAAATTCCGCAACCCTGGCAGGCTCTGGCCCTAGCGGGCCCCTTCTTTTATGCTGACATCTCTTTGAGGCGCGCGTGAAACACAACGCGCCATCGACCCGGGCCTGGTGGTGATCGGACAGCGAGCCACCCAACGCTCGCCGTCCGCAGGCCCGCGCCTACGGTGGCCGGGGATCGCCCTGCGACTCCCGACGCCCGGGGCGTCTTCTCCTGTTGCGGCGGTTGGGGCGAAGGCCTTGCCTTTCCCTCGCGCGGCCCGCCTCCTCCTTCGCTAGCATTACTGCTTCGCAGAAGGAGGTGACCGCTTCCCAAGCCTCCTCGCTCCGGACAATGGATTCAACCAGGGCCGGACGCGAGAGATCGCCGCTGCCGATCGCCTCGACGAGGACACGGCGGTGCTCAGCCCAAGCGGGGCACACCTCCACCGTATGCTCCACCGTATCCTCCGGGCGATCCTCACAGTGCTGACACCCGGGCGTGTCCTCCCGCTTAATCCAAAACAGGTACCTCCCGAAACAACCGTATCCGGTAAGTACCTGCGTCAGGCGGAAGGTGAGGACGCCGTAGCGCCTCTCCAGCCACTCCTCAAAGAGGGGTCTTATCGCCGCAATTGTGGCGTGCCCATCCTTTTCACCCCTTAGTTATTGATTTTCAAAAAACATGTTTGTCTTATTTCTTTTACAAATTAAAAAATGCCGAGTTTCTACTTCATCGGGCCAAGCATTAAGATTCTAACATACATATTTGAACACCACCTAAACCCCCACGGGGTAGTCGTTTTTTAAAACATTTTAATACCATTATTTATTATTTATTTGGGTCAATATTCGTGCCAAGTTTCAAGTTTAACCCAAGGAATAAGATTATTCCATACAAACTTGAACACCCCCTAAATCTTCTTTTCGGGGTAGTTCGACAAACGAATGATGACAAACTTGATAATTCACTCAGGTCAGTATTAACACCAAGTTTCAAGTTTATAAACCTTATGAATAAGATTTTTCATATTAAGAGGGTTTCCTAAAATTCTGCTGATGTGCTGACTAATGAGTGAGTGACCTTTCGCTTTTGTATATCGATAAATAGTTGATAGTAGCTTCTGCCAGCGGCTTTGCCCTCGTGAAATTCGAAAATAATCCCAAGGGATCATGTTCCCCGTATGAAAAATATGTTAAGTCCTATTCCAGGACACGGTCCACACCATACTTTGCCATCCTTTATCACTATTAAAAAATATATTTTCATACTTACTTTCCCATTCCATTTCTTAAAAATATTTTAATACTCAGAATCCCGGGAATAGCTCTAACTACGGCGATCACTTGTTATTAATTGCTTAGGTACAAAGTTTCAAGGAATGCGAATCTTCTGTACAAACGAATCTTCTATGACAACCATAATTATTTACTTTGGCCAGTATCATACCAACTTTCAAGTGTAGGTATATTGCCCAAAGGAATAAGATTCTTCTGTAGCACCCCCTAAGTCGTATATTGGGGATAGTTGTGAAAAACGAATAAAAAATATCTTATTTACTTTGGCCAGTATTCATTCCAAGTTTCAAGTATATTGGCCCAAGGAGTAAGATTTTTTGTACAAACTTCCATCCCCTTATTTCATCCCCTTAGGGGACGAAACGGCCTCAAAAATACTTTACACATACCTACATCATATACCTAGTGAATACGTGCTCCAAATTTTGAGACCCTGTGACCAGCGGTTAAGGCTGTGAGTTGATCCATCAGTCAGGACAAAGCATTTTACAATAGAAAGAAGAAGAAGAGAAGATAGCTATAAATGTGAGAGAGTGGCAGGCCAAAGAAAAGATGAAATAAATAATATATAAATTTCTCTTCAAAATTAGAGTGAACAGGCTTCTTCTGGGTAAGCTCGCTCCATCGTCGACTTTGTCTCTGTCATCTATGACCTAGACTAGAGTCAAGAGCAAACCCATATTAAATAAAAAAAAATAAAAAATAAGATGGATGGATTATGTATGTGTGAAGTGATATGAAAGAGAAGGGAGTAAGTGACAGCATAACGGGTGATAAGATATGTACAATGGAGGAAGAAAACGTGGCCGTCCCCAAGTAACCATAGGAAAAGAGCAGGAAGATGATGATGTCGATTGTATGCCTATACACATTATGTAGATTATACTGATAATACGTAAACGGCGTTTTTTAGGGAGACTGTAAATAAATCGATGATTTGACGGCAACTTGGGTGACTGGTATAATAATAATATGTTCAAAAAAAAGCGAAGCGACGTATTGTGCAAAAAATACTAGATACTTCAATCAGTCTTCTCGTGAATCCCGGTAAAAGACTAGCTATTTTTTACATATAAAAAATAAATAATTACACTTTCCAATGAGGGTTTTCTGAAATGACGTGCAACAGGTGGCAGCACTGAGGCGGTCAGGTCCTTACACCTGGCAAAACTGACGTCAACGTCATGTTTACGTCATCAGTTACATTTTGAAAGTGAATGTCCTCTCGTCTAGGTGGCGCCAGGTAGTGGCGGGTAGTCTGGCCTGTTGGTTGAGTGGTTAGTGACCCTGACTGCTAAACCGCAGGTCTTGGGTTCGATTCCCACCCAGGACAAATCTTTGTGTGATGAGTATGATCATTTGTTCTGTGTCTGGGTGTAATTTGTCTATAGTATGTATGTATTTAGAAATATATAAGTATGTTTATCAGTTGTCTAGTTGCCATAGCACAGGCTCTGCCTAGTTTGGGATCGGATGACCGTGTGAGTTGTCCCAAGATATTATTATTATATTATTATTATTAGAATTTTCCCGAAAACCCCACTAGCTCGAAAATAATATAATTTGCAAATACCTATATGAACTTTTTGTGACAAGCCCGCCACACTATTCCCAACGACTGAAACTCCTGAAAGCCGGAATCAACAGTGGCAACCACCAGACCACCACCACCAAACGCCGAGTTAATGAAGCTCGACGAGTTCCGGACAAACGATTCAACTGTCTTGGATCCCGCAAAGAAATTAATCTGAAAATAAAAAGCAGAGTAACAAAAAAGGCAGGGATATTGCTGAAGTGATGGTTTCGTGTGTGTGGGGCCGATTACTAGGACCCGGGGTTGAAGCGTGCGAAGTAAGTGTACCTAGATTCGATTTTAGCACCGAGGGTAGTATCCAGTTGGGATGTCACCGAGCTTCGACTCCGACTGATACAACACCTCCGGTTCGGAATTCGGCTCCGACACTTTTAATCAGAGGTCGAATAATAATTCGCTACCTACCTATGGAGTCAATTAATTTGATTTTCGACGCTATATTTTAGTTAGGTGTTTTTATTTAAAGTGTATATAGTTAGTTAAGTATTTATTCAAACAGTTGTAAATATCTATATTTGATTTTATTTGTTAACTATTATGGGAAACTTGATTATTTTTACTTTCAATGCCTGTAATATGTAGGTTTATTATTTTATTATTGAACTCCCGACGAATGGAAAACTAGTCTGGGTACTAACTTCTTGGCCATTCATGACAATATTATGATGAGAATCGATTTAGAAATTTTCTTTAAAGAGACCAAAAAGGAAATGGAGTACCTTCGTTCGGAGAACACCATCATGAAGGAAAATGTTTCCAAGTTATCCTCAGAAGTAACCGAACATGGAAAATCAATTGAATTAATTTCAAATCAATACGAAGATTTATGAAGCGAAATCATTGTGACCCAGGGGTTTCGAAACTATTTCAATCCGTGACGCACTTACTCCGTTTACTATTGTAGTATGTCGAGGCGCCCTAGCTGGCCAAAATAGGTTACAATTATACTAGGCACAAAAATTAAAATAACCACACTGATGTTGAGTTTTTTTACATGTTGATACATAAAAACGAAATATAATACTAAGCAGCGAGTGGGATTTGAACTGTTTATTAAATTTGGTACACGTACCACGTAGGTTACAAGTCTGGTTCCCAAAGAATGGAAAATAGGAGCGTCTTGTGGCGCGCTTCTTTACTTTCTACGGCGCACCAAGTCGCCGTAATACAGACCCTTGAGTCATAAATTGAGAACCTCAAGCAACAGGCCAGGCAGTATAAAATAGAAATTATAAACATTCCTGAAAGGCGCGACGAAAACCACTACTATTCTTGAATGTATCGGCTGCTCGATACCACGCCACTAGATTCAACTAGATTGCATCAGTTCATCGTGTCCCACACGCAGCATCCAATGAGAGACAGAAAACCGTTATTGCGAAGTTCAAAACCTGTAATTTGCGGGAAAACGTCAACAGCGCATTCCGCTTGAAAGAAGGACTTCCATCCATCAACTGGGTTTCTCCGGCGTATCACAGGCTGTTTACATTAATGAGCAGCTTACACTTTTTAAAAAGCAACTACTTCGTGGAACTCGAGAGGTGGCAAAGAAAAATTGCTTAAAGTTTATCTGGGTTAAGCATTCCACTATCCTAGTTAAAAAGTTAGAAACGTCTGCTACCATAGCGATACAAACCGCCAACGATTAGCGTAAACTACAGCAAACATCAAATTCATGAATAATTAGTTTGTAATAATTTTTTTTTACTTAAATACTAATATATATCTATTTCGTTAGATTATTAATGGCTAATACAGTAAATGTTTTTAGCTTATATTAGCAAAAACTTGCACACGAAACTTAACATTCTATAGGTAGGTACATAAATATTATCTCCAACTGCATATCCCATAGAAATGTAAAAAACAAAATGTCCACTAGGTCTTTACACCGAATACTCAAAAGACATGAACTGTACCCATACCACTATCAAAGGGTACAGTTATTGCTACCAAGAGATTATCTCTTAAGAGTCAGATTTTGTAGAGAAACGCTACGCAGAATAGGAGAAGACACGCACTTTTTTAATATAATATTATGGAGCGACGAGTCATCCTGCAAAAAAGATGGATATTAAAATCTACACAATCTGCATAACTGGCAGCTAGAAAACCCGCAACTCATAAGGCAAGACAGATAACAGTATCAATTTATTTTGAAATAAACCTTTGGACCGGGATTCTTTAACGGACAGATAATAATCGGTCCACACGAGCTGCCAGAATCTTTAAACGCAATATTTAAGATTTCTTGCGGTTTGACTTGCCCTTGCTTCTAGAAAATTTCACTCCTGAAGTCCAAGAAGACACGTAGAACGATGGCTGTCCTGCTCACTATGTTACTAAATCATCTTAATACAGCGTATCCAATTTTTAACAAAAATCTAGCTTGAATTTGAATGACATGTTAAAAACTAGGGTTCAATAGAGAAGAACTGACTTTTTCTTCAAAAGCTCTAAGTTTACATTAAATACCATAACTATTCATACTATATTTCCTTGAGAAGCAGATTCCCATCGTTACGTTTACAGTAATACGTTTTTAGTTATCTTATTTATTTATAAGATTTTCGTACGAAAATAAGACATTTGAAAAAAAAAACAAGTACAAAAATAATACCCTTCTTCTGAAGCAGTCGGGTAAAGAAGGATGTGGTGTGGAGGTTGTTATGGTGTGGTGTGGAGGGCGTAATGGTGTGGCGTGGAGATCGTAGTGGTGTGGTGTGGAGGTCGTTATATATTGGTGTGGAGATCGTTTCGGTGTGGGGATTTTAACTTGGAACATTCAATAGATTTTCGGTCCTTTCATAGTCATGTTTTAGTAAGAACGTGGTTAGAGTATGCTTGCACTTCGTTTTGGTAGGTCAGAATTATTAGATCAGAAATATGTATGTGCCTAAGTAGATTCAAGCATTGCCATTAAACGTGGCATTGCTGCCAGTCTCTTGGGCACATTACCAGCTGACAGCGCTGAGGGACGAATTGCTATATTTTATTTTGTTGTTGGTTTAGTTTATTTGTTAATTTTAGTTGTTATTGTTGATATCCTTTACAAAGAAGTTTCACCCTCCACAGGAAGCAACTACATCCTGTGGAAAATACAACAGTTTTTACAATAAGTGTTTGCTAATTGGTTTGATTAATTAGTGTCTCATAAAAGAGGAATGTTGTGAGCGGTTGTAGTTAATTAAAGTATTCGATAAAAATAAGCAAATCAAGTCGGTCAAGATCGAGAAAATCCATTAGCCCATTTTTTAATACAATAGGGCCACCAATATCTAGATCATTGCATCAGAATTTGTAATAAATTCAGATTACCGCGCTAACAATGCACCATTGATTCATTATCAATTAAATAAATACTTCACCAAGTATTTATGTGTATATCTGTATTGTTTATCAATCATCAATCAATCTAAATAAATTATTTCGTTACTGACTGCCAGACAACGCACAGCCGAAACTACTGGTCATAGAAAGCTAAAATTTGGCATGCAGGTTCCTTGGGGAGCATTAAGAGAGGATTTTCCAAAACTCCTTTGGGAACGGGAAATAACGGGATATGCGCGTACGAAGTCTGTTCCAGAAAATTATTTTAACAATACAGAGGCACAACAGAATCTCTCTGTCTTTTACATCTTTTTGCTCATTATCTTTAATTACCTAGTATTGGAATAGGAACTGTTTATTATTAACTAAATATCTGCAGCACACTTTCTCGCACTGTTAATGGAAAATAAATCGCGCGTGTATTAAAAACACTATTTTTTAAACCTGTAATAAGCAGTTTAATAGCAGCAAAAGTCTCTTGCTGACAAAAAAATATCAATCGTTACGTAAGCATTGGCGAGCCTAGAGGTACCTACGGCCAAAACTCGTTATACTGGTTAAGCACAAATGTAGGTTTAATATAAAGCCAATTTTAGCACACACTCATACCAAAATAGTAGCAATAAGTACAATAGTTAGTGACTATCCATTTTAATTACAAAGAAAATCATCAACATTCAAATATAGTTAACTAGTCTTTACCCGCAGCTTCGCTCACGTTAATATATATTCTTTGAATCTATCTCTTTAGCCAAATTTAACAAAATCGGTTAAGCGATTTAGGCGTCGAAGCGGAACAAACAAACAAAGTCGCTCTTGCATTAATAATATTAGTTAGTTATATTTGATAGTTGTGTGTGAAGGTTGTCGCACTTGAACTTGGGAATAAGCAAGGCTACAATGTACTACGCTTTTATTCCACGTTATCGTAACTTCCCAGATTTTAGTAGGTAGTGTAGTGTAATGCATGAGAGGAGCCTCCCCGAGAAACTTTAAAACTGGGTAACCCAATCCAGCACCTAGCACTCGGTAACGCAGAGTCTAGGTTACTAATCCGTTCACCACGATGGCACGAATCGGTCTGCCTCAAGACCCATTCCTAAAAGTTTTTTTAAGAGCCAATCCCCGGAATGAGTACAAGAAACCCACTGCAGCCAGGACCAGATAATACCAAAAATCCCTGGCCTTACAATTGTAGCCGAAGTCCGAAATACGGCAGTGCTATGTTCGTCAAATCCAGCACAGCAATAGTGTCCACTTCCACTTGCTCCTTTGACTCAATAGAAGTCGTGACTATCGGCGCTGGACATTGCACCGTCACATCGGTCTACAAACCACCAAACCAATCTTTCAAGTTGAGCCCAACCGACAATTTCAACGATAGGGAATAAAAAAATATCGTTGGTAGTTTGAACAGTCACAAATATTGTTGGTTAGGCCGTGGAAAACTGGGCTGAAGTAGAAAACCTGACCTTATTACACGACGCCAAACTTCCAAAGTCTTTTGGCAGCGGTCTGTGGAAACGGGGTTATAACATTGATCTCATTTCCATCAGTGACAACATCAGCCGTCTCTGTGCAAAAACTGTGTGCCCGCTAATACCAAGAATTCAGCACAGACCGGACGACCGTTTTTTCTTTGCCTATTGTGGCCCACTGCTGGGCAAAAGCCTCCCCCATATCCTTCCAGACATTCTTTGCTTGCGCCACCTCGAACCAGCCTTCGCGGTGTGCATCCAAATCATCTCACCACCGCTTTCTGGGCCGGCCTCGGCGACGCCGTCCATCCTCTGGCACCCATTGCGTGGAGACTTTTGCCCAGCGGTCACACACCAACGCCCTTTTCTTTTTGTGCATAGGTAAACGTGATAGTCGGGGCCTAAGTTCGGTCGGTGTTAATCTATACTAGCGAAGCGCATTCTCCAGTGCGCCCCTCAGTCTATCGTTGCACTGGCTACTTACCGACAACCCTATCATCTACCTCATCACTGAGAGACGACGCGACACGAGATGATAATGTTGCTCAGTACCTCTGAGCGCAGCCTTTCAAGTGCGGCATCGTCCAACCTGTGATTACGTTGGATCACCTGCACCTGATCCGATAATCGTTAGGCCGAGACGTTCACAGTTGGTTCCACGTCCTGAAACAGAGACAGCATCCTGACACGGTACGCAGTGAGGTTAGTTGCCCCCTCTGTAGATCTCGTTCATGGACAGATTCCATCTCATGCGCTGCACACAACCACCGGTAGCGGGGATCCAGCTCGGGGCCGGTTGACCCCTAGGTCCCAAGCCCCTTGGAGGCCGGCCACGCTTGGCGTCGTCGGCGGAGAGAAATACAATCAGAGTTTCCTTTATTATTATTATTTAGTCAAAACATCGATTAATAAAAAGGATGCAGTAATAGGTAGGAGACCGCAGGACTTCAGGAGTTGTTTTAAAACACTTCAATAAAAATGCAACATTGCTCAACATTGTGATATGTGCTTGTGTCTCGCCATGAACCATTACCAAGCCATTACCGTACCGATCGATATTAAGGTCAGTGACTTCATTAGAAAAGTAAAACTGGTTTGTCCACCTCGCAAACCAAGCATATGTTAGCATTTATAATAACTATAAGTTGTTATTTATTTTTGTTTTGAGGACATGCCTCTTAGGTACCTACGTATTTACAAAAAAAAATGCTAGGGATAATCATGATATTAGGTACCTACTGCCTAAGTATGTGAAGTGAATGTTGCTTTGAGGATAAAGATCCTAAAAGTCTAAGACATCAACAGTTAACAAAGATAAATTTAAAAATAATAGATCTGGAAATACCTGTATAATTTAATGGTGTTTAGCGTTTTAACATTGATGCAGATGCTACTATCGGCAACACCATTTCAACATTTTTCTGACACTCTTATTATTTTGTCTTTGGGGTCTTACTTATCGCTATCAAGGACGGATGAAAGATACCAGAGCCTGACTTAATTTGACTTCATCAAGATATAAACAGAAGGCAAGCTCTGGATTAGTACATTTAGTACCTACTTACTACTTAGTATAATATAATGCTGCCGATATTTTATGCAGATCGACCGCATCCCAATTAGAGGGAATTACGATGCATGTTTAGGTAAGTATTGAAAGAATTTAAAACAATCTGACACCAGAGCCGGCACGAAGAGGTCTCCTCGTATAATGAGCAGCCCATGCTTGACCACATGCCTACTAATGACTTGACACATTACTTAACCTTTCAAATCGATCAAATTGCAACAACACCATTGGGTGGCTGAACACTGGAGCCATCCGGAAATGAGACTTCATTAACAAGAAATTCAAAGAGGTCAGTGTAGGGATGGGTTCAACAAGGAGAAAATTACAACAAAGTCAATCAATCGCGGGTGAAATGATCAATATTTTGATGGACAAACAAAGTGCACCTTGTTGCAGTTAGATACCTACCCAGGTACTGAGTTAACTTTAGAAACACAGTGGTCGAGCTTCACGGAGGAAAACCGATTCCAAAGTAAGATTTCAGTCAACATTTAACTAACGTATTGCGCAATCGCAAACTTTTCTCAATGGGTACCACCAATTTAAAATAACTTCTTCGCCGATGACTGACTACTTAGTCACCACTGTGGCTGAATTGCGGTCAGTTGATAGCTCAATTATTTCCTTATACCTATGTATTTTGAATAAACGTTGTCGCTTGGTAGTCGTATATCGTATAGGTACCTATCGGCTATCGGTATACCCTACCTACCCCAGTAAGGCTGGCACCGATCTTAAAAAATAGTAGGCATATTTACTTAAGATTTTTTAAAACATAAAATTTTTATTTCTCCCTTTTTAGTTTATTGACTACAGTTTTGAAGTCGGTTTATTTTTTTAATTAAGTACCTACTTTTTATTTGAGTTGTAATTGAAACTATGTAATTAAAATGAATAAGTACCGGTCGGTTTGGTAAACATGTCGAAGCCTTCACGGCTTGGGTTAAGTGATCACGAGGTGAGTTGTCAATCCATATAATCATGATGGAATGACAGCTCACTTTATGATCACGTGTCATCTTGATTACATGGATTGACAGCTCACCTCGTGATCACCTCACGCAAACCTTCGCTTCGACAGACCGGCTGATGCGTCCGTGGCTCCGTCATTATCTACTATGATATTAACTTGAAATGACAATCAATTTTTTAACCGACTTCAAAAAGGAGGAGCAGGTTCTTGAGAACATCTGTATGTTCTCAAGAGCGAGTTGACTCGACTGTATCTTTTTTTTGTTTGTGTTTGTTATGCGATAATTCCGCCAATTATGAATTGATTTTGATGATTTTTTTATTCAAAAACCTATACTCCTGAGCTGGTTCCATTGGCAGCAAGTTAGAATCTGATGTTGGGATCCTAGGAAAATCGAGGGCAATCCTCAAATTTTAGAAGCACCTACAATGTTTTTCATTTACTTTCTAACGCAATTCAGGTAATTGTGCCTGGTAATCAACATCTAATAATAATAATATAATATCTACAACTCACACACGGTCATCTGACCCCAAACTAGGCAGAGCCTGTGCTATGGCAACCAGACAACTGATAAACATACTTATATATTTCTAAATACATACATATTATAGACAAATTACACCCAGACACAGAACAAATGATCATGCTCATCACACAAAGATTTGTCCTGGGTGGGAATCGAACCCACGACCTCCGGTTTAGCAGTCAGGGTCACTAACCACTCGACCAACAGGCCAGTCATCTCTTCATGCTGAGCTGGTGATGGAAGGTATAAGTTAGGATCTGATGCTGGGATCCCAAGAAAAATGATTGTTCAGCGATTACCTACTTCAACATTTTCTATTTTCACTCGCCTGCTCGCCTGGCAAGTAACTCGCACATGGCAGCAGATTGGACATAGCTCGTATCGTTCCGACGCGTTCGGCAGTGGCTCATCAATGTCAGCCAGGCAGTTGCGAGCGGTACCTGTATTTTTTGTGTGCTGCGCCTCGCAAGCGTAGCTGTCTTCACACTACCGGTTTCCGGGCTTCGATATTTGTTTTTGGATGTGCTCAAGTACCGCCAGCTGTGGGAAATTGTTCAACAGACGACGAAGTACTTACATTGTTTCGCTACCGCTATGACAGCCGATATAGTTGGTCACATCTTAGACTTGTAGTTATGTGTGTACTTGGTTGTGTAAATTCGAAAATTATCGCAAGCGCCCTATTTGGTCTACAATACTACATAACACTTTGCCACCCTTTTTCACTCTTTAAAGAGTTTAATTTCAGAAAATGCTGGAATAGGTGTTGGATTCATTATATTTATATCAAGTTTCAAGTAAATCTGACGACAAACACATGTTCCAGACAAACTTTGCCATCCCGTTTCACCCCCTTAGGAGTTTATTTTACTAATTTTACTATCAATATCCTGGTACACATCATAAATGACATAGATGTTCTATGTAAAATTGTAACTCTCTATGCCCAAAGGTTTAGCCTGGGCGTTCATATGTAAACCTTTATTAAACCTACTTAGACGCAAATCGTCTTTTTAGGGATAGTTGTGAAAAACTGACATTGGCAACCAGTATTTATACCAAGCTCAAGGAATAAGATTCTTCCATACAAACTATAACAAAATCAAAAGTAAGAGTCATTTATTCAAATTAGGCTGAGTGCCAGCACTATTTAAACGTCAAAGTTCTACATAAAGACAGCCCTACAAAACGCCCGTCACCACTTCCTAGTGTTTTAGCTGGGAAGAAGAAGTGGCGCAACAAACTCCCCAGCAACACATCTGTCTGTCAAGTTTTAAAAACTTGAATTTATACAGTAGTAGGTACGCAAATTAAGTTTACAAAACATAACACAGAAAAATAATATATCTAACATGTAAATCAAATTTAAAATGTCATTAATTGACACTTGTCAGCTAGCACACTGCATTAAGCCATCAAAAACAGACAAAATCAAGTATTAGCAAGTAAATCAAACAAATTAAGCCTCCAGACATTAATGGTGTGCCAGCTTACACGTGCAATGGTATAATCTAACAACACTAACAACCCCTCAATCGTCTTTTGGGGGTAGTTGTGAAAAACGAATAATGGCAATCTTTATTTTTAACCTTGGTCTGTATTACTAGTCAAGGCTACAGTGGGGTCCTCATTTAGCATATCTTGCAGGGCAGCTAAGATCAGCAACATATGCTGTTTGAAAAATCCGCCAATTTTACTGATGTTGATACCGCGAGACTAGTCTATTTTAATTACTTTCATAGGAGTAATAATTTTTACAACCTTTATTTAAACACTAGGTTTTGCCCGCGACTTCGTACGCGCATATCCCATTTTCCCGGTTCCCAAACGTTCCAGTCTAAGCTGAACACTATTTCATATGATTGATGAAATAGATGAACTTCTATTTATTATTATATAGACATTATTACATTATTATGAAGTTTAGTAAAGTTTCAGTCAATGCTACTGAACGGAGAAAGAATAGATAGATATAGATAGTTTAACAAATGTTCTACGTGATTCTTTAAATCAGTAGGTATACCTAACTCTCTCTATTTATGAACCGATTGACATGAAACAAATACAAAATGTTAAGTGAAGCTAATCACAACACAATGTATAAGGGAAAACCACATCTAAATCGGATAAGCGTTTTCTGAGATTAGCGTGCACAAACGCACAGACAATCAGATAGACAGACAAAAATTCTAACAATCATTGTTTTGGGTGCTATTTGCGTTGATAAAGGTCCCAATGATATTTTTTCTCATATATCTTCCTTGTACAGACAGTGATCCGTTACATTTTTATTCAGTATATGTATTAATAAAAGCGTGTTAAAAATGACTTCGTCCTCGCAGATTTAGTATGTACTCCACAAACTTCAACGCCCGCTCTAACCCCTTTAGTTTTGGAAAATTAAGCAAAACGATTTTCATTAATTACCCAGCCATTTCTGCTGCTGACTATGTGGTCTCTGGATCAGCGCAACTATCCACCCCGTTCACCTCGTCAGGCGTTGATTTTGCAAATATTATTAGATCTGAGTACCTAACCTAACCGTATGATTAAGACAAAAAAAACTTAAGGTGAATAATTATGTAGGTACCCGATAATTAACACGCTTTTATTAGCTTCACCTGTATGTATGTATGTATGTATGTATGTATGTATGTAACCGACCCTTTTGAGCTCGATTTTGCCCTACTTTGAACGATCAGATTTAGTTCAAACTTTGCACACCTGTCAGGGATCGATGTAAATGCAAGAATTCAATTAAAATATCCGATTATCCTAATTAGATTCGCCAGGATTAATTAATTAAAATTAAAAAATATTCTAACAAAGCAAAACATTATCCATAAATACACACTTTTTTATTGTTCACAAAAACACACATATTCTATTTAAATAACCTTTGACAAAAATAGTTTAAAATACTAAAAAAACAAGCTTTTATAGAAAAATCCAACTAAAAAACAGAAAATAAAATTTAATAAATTTGATTAAGAATAAGTAATGTAAAAAAGATTTTTTTTTTTTTTCTTACCTACAAATTTCATACGTTAATCAGAAAAAACTATATTTATTTGGATAAGGATTAATATTACTTATGTTGATAAAACTCCTTCGCAAATAATGCATTAATTTCGAACAAATTTGATAACCATAAAAAAGCTTATAGTGAGTCAATCTTAAAAGATAGACATATGTCTGTCTTTTTTTAGATTATCGTTATGTTAACGATAAAAAAGTAATGATATTAATAACGCAACCCACACTCAGTTAACGTTATCTTCTTACCAGTAAAAGTACTTACCCTTTAAAAATTACAATTATTATATCGGTAATTTATAAGCCTATATAAAGAAGGTGTGGATACTAGCATATTTTAATTTTAATACGACTAGCTTCAACCAGGCCTCCGACACTAGTTCAAGGTCACGCACATACGAACCTACGGCTCACGTTCGCCCGGACGAACAAATTCCAGTCGGTTAGGTACCACTCGCTTGGTCGACTGAATCTCGTGCGTTGCAGTGTGACGGCTGCTCCTTTTTTAAATTGCTTAGGAGGAGGAAAGTTAAATCCCATCAAAAACATGAATGGAAGCCAAGTTCAATGTTAATAATATGCGTGATTGTCGAGATCGGCGACAAAAGAATCAAGATCTAAATGGATGTCAAGTTCTGTGGATAACCCTGAAAAAAAAATCGGCACAAAATTTGACTTGACTAGTTTTCACATAAATACATCTTATCTTATATTTGGTATTAATAACCATTATTAATCTATTTTTTATTTATTTATTATTGGCTAACCAACAACTGCTAATACTGTTAAAAAAGGTTTAAATAATGATTTTCTATTTACTAAGGTTAGTATTATTGGTTAGCACCACACAACACAATCATCTTTATGTTATATGCAAGTTACAGTTTTTATATTGAAAGGTCAACATAATATTTTTCAGTGCTGCATCGTGCGACATTTCTATACATCTATATAAAGTAAGAAACTGAAATGAAATAAAATGTATTTATTTGCCAGAATATAGGTAGGTACTTACAATAACATGGTAAAATAATTTTAGTCTCACTGTATTACTGGCTGACTGATCGATCAACACACAGCTGAAACCGCTGGGTCGCACAAATAGACCTTAAATGCCTTAAGGGTAAATAATTAAGAAGGGATTTTTAGAAATTTATCTCCTAAGAGGTTAAAGTGAGTGTTGAAAGTTTAATATGAAAAATCTTATTCCTTGGTCTAATATACTTGAAACTTGTCACGAATACAGACTAAAGTAAATAATTACGGTTGACTTAATATTTTTCCACAACTACCCCCAAAAGAAGATTAAAGAGATGTTAGAATTTGTATGGAAGAATATTATTCCTTGCGCCAATGTACTTGAAACTTGGTATGAGTACTGGCTTCAGTGCATAATAAAGGTTTTCATTATTCGTTTGTCACAACTAACCCCAAAAGACGATTTATTTAGGGGATGTTAAATTTGTGTGAATCTTAAAGATTGGTTCTATGAAGTTGAAACTCGGAAAATTCACAATCTTGATAAAAACTAAATTATTCGCTTCTTGTGAGCTAGCACACCCCATTAAACCAGCCACTCCATTATACTAATTTAAATACATATAATTTTAACAATATCGGCAATGGGCTTTTTTAACAGAAATATTTGGCAGGTCATTTTAGGCACCTATGTTAGCAAAGAAAAACCCATTAGTCGGGCGGGGGTGCCAAACTGCCAACCTTCTTTTATCAACTGGAAATCCTCGTGGATGTCCTCCGCCATGTGGCGGGCGGAGGGGTCTGTCTGTCAGTCTTAATGACTAAAACCTCACAGTGTTCTACAACTACCCTTAGCCGGGGCGCTGGAGTGCTTGCGCATTTCAACACGCTCCACCGGATAGGTATTGGCCCGCATGCACACATGCGGAAATCTCCACCACGGTCTCCACTCTCAGTGCGGAACACGGTGCGCCAGCGTCTCGGGCCTTCAATTGACCAGGCAACAGACTCCTCAAGTCTTAGCGCGGCCACATACCTACCGTTTCTTTTCTACCTAGAAAAGATCAGAATAGAATGAAATCGGAAAGCAAGAATGCAATACAAAATGTACCAGTCGTCACACACCTACGGACGCGCACCGGTAAGAAAGCAACCGGCCGTCGGCGTCGTCGCCGATAAGAACGTTCTGGCCGGCAAGAAAGAGGCGTGGTTTACGTACTAGCTCCGTATATCGTCACATACGGTAGTATGTACCCGTTTTCAACCCGGTGCCGGTGATTTTACCTCAGTTTGTACGCCTGCAGCTGGGCCTGAGTAGGTACATCTTCTGATTTTATTGTTTTGGAGTTGTTGCGGAGTTACGAAAAATGACGCAAACGACTGAGACTTTTATTGTAATGGTTCTAAATTCGTTTATCGATTTATTACGTAATAACGCAAAGGTATACTAGTACGTCTCTCGGCAAGCGCTAGATCACGACTGAGCGCAAATCAAGAAAGCCCGTTGACCGGTGTGTGTGTTACGATACCCCGGTTTCAATTCTGTTCTGATCTGTTCTAGGTAGAAAAGAAAAGAAACGGTAGTGTGTGCCCGCGTTTAGGCCGCACCCTATACCAGCCGGAGATAAGTTCGCGCCCTCCGGCACCCGGTAAGTCTGCTACGGATAGGGTAGGGAGGGAGTTAGTATCCTCCTGCAGTCCTGCTCCCTTTTCGCCGCCTCTTTTGCGAACATAACTTCCTCGCAGAAGGAGACAACGGCATTCCAAGCACTTTCGCTTCCGACCATAGATGAACCACGACCGGAAACGAAAGATTATCCGCATCACCAACTGCCGTAGAGAGTCCGCGGCGCTGCATCGCCCAGACTAGGCTTTCTTCAAGATTGTGCTGGGCGTTAACTACCTATGCGGCACATATACTTTCCAAAGCAACCGTGTCTGGAGAGGACCTGTGGCTTCCGGAAACTATGGGTGCCATACCGTGTCTCCGGCCATTCCCTCAAAAGCACGATATAGTGTCGCGAGGGATTGGCTATAGTGTCGAGATCCCAGGGTAGTGATCCTCGAAGGGGACATTGGAGTTGCATTTGCGGTGCCCATTAACTAGGGAGCCAACCGCTGGAAATGCAGCCCGAAATTACACCGACTGTAGATGTCGAGTCCGAGGTACTTCATCATCGGCTCGATGCCGATGTGGACATCTCCTACCACGATGTTGTATCCCGAAGGTGGCGCTTTTCGAGGCCCGTGGTAACAAAGTGCTTACAATTTGTGCAAGTCCACCTGAAGTTCCAAACATTGGATCCTGCCCACGACTTGCGCAACCCCAGGTGAAGTGCACCGCGTAATTCCCAATTGTATCCGATATTCGAACGGAGTGGTCCCAGAAACGAACCCTCAGGAATACTGCACAACATCTCTGTCCGACCGACCCTATCATTCTCGACCCGGGTATACCTAGCCCATCAAATAGGACTCGATAGATAATGCTGATGAGATGAGAATGCTTTTTGTATTTACATACCCTTGAACAAGACCTTTTCAGCTGTTGTGGGTAGGTATGTAGGTACTTATTATATTGTATGTGTAACATCGATATTAAAATTCCAATTGGCAACAAAGAAATTAGAATATTTTAGATAAGTAGATATTAATATAAGTAAGTTAGGTGTCATTGTATTAGGTAAATACCTATATCGACTGATAACAAGTGGAAGTATTTTGTGTGTTAGGTACATACAGTAATGACTTACATATTCATACATGAAAGGTCAATTACTTTGATGTGACTAGATAAGTATAACGAGGCATTGATTCCACAGTCACCCAATTACGTTCTATTTCATAAGAAAAAATCCATTGCAGTCTAGCAAATTAGGTCTTACACTATACTACGCTCAAGTCTCAACTTGTAATACCTACTTACTCACAATAAACCTTTAATTTTTTTATCAAATAAAAGTTCCGAACTGATTTACACGACATGAAACGGTAGCGTCGTTTTAACATTATTATCACCTTTATGAGTAGCGGCTGAGTTGAGCCCAAACTCCTGTAAACAGTAGGCAATGACGTATTTTATATGAACGCGTTATGTTTGGTCCACATGATACAGACTTCCATAAACTTCTACGTATTCTACGTTCCATAACGTCTGAATAAATACCAAACACTTTCGGTACCAATCTGCAGTAAGCTGCTATATAGTTGATATTGATAAGCATGATGATGTGTGTGTGCTTGATCAGAAAGTCATCTTAACCGGAGCACACAATAATGTTTAGCCATCGAGCACAGTATGATACCATTAAAGATGTAATAGTAGGTAGGTACTTATATAATGATAGAACTACCATTGACGTCAGTAATAAAAGGCGACGAAATTAAGCAAAATAATGATAACCCAGATATAACGAAGCACTCGTGCGATAATATTATAGTGAATTGGTCAAAATAGAACTTGTTTAATTTTCTAATTGCCATCATGACATCACCAGTTGGTCTCATTGGTACCTACAGTGCTCTCAGTAGGTGGGGCCTTACTATGACGTCTTAAAAAATTATGATTATAGTGCGAGAGACACGGAGCTATACAGGACGAATAGCACTATCACTCTTTCACAACGAAAACATGATGGCCCCTGTACTGGTGACGACGTCGTTTTTAGTGACTTATGATTATGATAGGACTTTTCGTAAGTAGGTAGGTATATATTGCCAAACGAAATAACCATTTTGCTTCCTTTGAGCTAAGTTTTCTCTTAAACTATAACTTATTAATAATCGTTGAACGATGAACATACATGGTGGAACAAAATAAAGTGTATTCCATCCATCCATCTATTAAACCTTCTCATTTGTTGTCGAACGCATTGCATAGTATTTAACCTACCCATCAGAGCATTATTTAATTGAAATAGCAATTATATTATTGAAGTTCAATCAGCCGGTCTATTCTGTCAACATCTCTCCGTGTAAACTTAGGTGGAGTGAGCATGAAGTGAACTGTCATTCCATCTTTTGACTGGCCTGTTGGTCGAGTGGTTAGTGACCCTGACTGCTTAACCGGAGGTCGTGGGTTCGATTCCCACCCAGGACAAATCTTTGTGTGATGAGCATGATCATTTGTTCTGTGTCTGGGTGTAATTTGTGTATAATATGTATGTATTTAGAAATATATAAGTATGTTTATCAGTTGTCTGGTTGCCATAGTACAGGCTCTGCCTAGTTTGGGATCGGATGACCGTGTGTGAGTTGTCCCAGGATATATTATATTTTATATTATATCTTGTTTGCATGTATTGATAGCTCACTTCATGTTTACTTTACATAAGTTTACACGGTGAGATGTTTACAGAATCGCAATAGCAACGGCTCAATAATAAGGAGACAAGCCGTGTGCCCGATAAGATTTACTATCGGCAAAAATTACCAGTTTACAGACTAACTTTCATGCCCTATGAATAAAGGGATGATTTTTCAAAAAGCTTACCTTAGTGCTGGCTCGCTTTCTTAATAAGATGAAATTTATTCTTCATGCTTCTAGAGTCTAGAAGCATGAAGAATAAATTTCATTACTTAAGTGCTGGGTTTAATGGTCTAGAATCTAGACCATTAAACCCAGCACTTAAGTCAGTCAGTGAAGGAAGAAATTCCGTTTCTTGAAATCACGTGGCCACAGTTGTATGTGGGCGTAGTTATAAATAAATAGCGGATGATGAGCATGACGAGTCCATGATGAAACTTGATGAAACGTTTTTGAATGGTGTAGTGTATCGTGCGCACCTGTACCGTGCGCAATAATAAAATTGTGCACCTTTATAATAATTATTCTAATTTCGCTTATTGAAATGAATGAAGTCACTGAAGTCAGTCCTTCAAACGTATGAACATACTTAAGTCATTGAGTTTTTCTGGTTATCTGAAAACGTAAAAAACATAATTTATCTGCACGAGTATTGTTAGATATTTTACCCATACCGCCCAGAAAGAAAATATAAATTATGCTGGCTGATAAAATATCGCACATGCTGTTTTGCTGCGAGGCGGGAACAATTCGCTAGTTATATTACAGACGAGCGATTTACCCAGGCTTTGCACGGGTGCAAATAAAATTATACATGCAAACCTTTCATGTTTATCGCTCTATCTGTTAGTGAAAACTGTACATAAATCCAATGACTTTCATACATAGTCCCCCCCATCACTTCATCTTTTCTTAGTGGATGCTCACGTAATAAAATAAACCAATATTCCTAATGTAATTCTAAACTTAGTAGATATGGCAGGGTGTGCACCAAAATGTAAAAAAGCCAGCCAAGTGTGAGTGGGACTCGTGCATGAAGGGTTCAGTAGTTCAGTACCATCGTACAAGATTAAATACTATGTGCTTTTTATTTATTTTTTGTAAACGAAACATTATGCCGTTAAAATCGATAAAAAATCTCCAAAACACGTCTCGCGTGTATGAGGAAGACCCCTTTCATTTTTAAATATGTATATATATCTGAACAAATATAGCAATACAAACTCTGTGAGCATTTCAAGCGTCTACCTGTTGCCATTACCAAGATCGAATAAAAATCCAAAAAAAAAAAAACACGTTTCTAGTATAGCGGCAGCAGAAATACAAACTTTAAAATTTTCAACTGGCTACCTATTACGGTTCTTGAGATACAGCCCACTAGACTGATGGACAGCAAAGGCTTAGTAGGTAATAGGGTCCAGTTGGCAATAAATATAGACGATAATTACAGGCGATATGTATATGTCGCAGCTTAGTCAGCCGTTTATTGCCGTTTAACTTTCCTAGCCAAGTAATTTGAGAACTTAGGACACAGGGAACTTGGGGCACCCCGAAATGGATAGGTTAGGTTCGAATGGTATAAAGGGAGCTACAGTGAGCGACCAAACTTAGCTCCCGTCATGCCATTCATGGGGGTGTTCGACGAGTAGAACTAGGTGTGCCGAGTTTGGGGTCGTTTTGTTAGTTATGATGAGGCGTAAGGGAAGGGCGTATCTTCTTCCGTAAATAGGGTGAAAGATAGCTTATTTCTTGGGCCAAAATACTTGAAACTTGGTACCTACAAATACGGGCATGTGCATAATTAGTTTTTCACAAGTATACCCAATAGACGATTTAGGAAGTGTTAAAGTTTTAAAAGAACGATCTTATTCTTTGGGCCATTATATTTGAAACTGTCATTAACAGTCTTGATAAAAAAAGCAGAAGTTTATGTTTTTAGATTTATTCTTGAAGAGGTATAAAGGGGTGATGAAGTTTTTGGGGAAGAATATTACAGTATGCTTCAATTTACTTGGAAATTGATATAAACAATCTAAATGTGGAATATAATAATATGAAAGGGAAAACGATTTTTTCATAATCCAACCCCGCATGAAGAGCGCAACAGTTGAAACAAAAATGGCTGAGTGATCAATAACCCTAAAAATTAAAACCCTACGTAACCCTAAAAATGTTGTAAAATTACAGCGATAAATACCAAGGATACAGAAGAAAATTTGCTGTCTTATGGGGCTAAAAGTTTGAATGGAAGAATTATTTTTGCCATTGGGAAATTTCATTCGGCACACGGTTTGCCTTTGAATAAAAAACAATAAAAAAAGTACCCATTGAATTGGGAATCTCCTCCTTTTTGGAAGTCGGTTATAAATAAATCCACATTACCTGTTGACGGTCTATTACCGTCAACAGGTAATTAACACTGACCAGTAGATTCATTTATTTTATGATCTGTGCAAAGAATAATACATCTTTTTTAATTTCAAAATATGACAAGGCTGACAAGTACGAAATGTCATTATATTTTATTGAACCGATCTGTCAAAAAAAAAAAAATTTAAAACCATCAATTAATATTACGACGTTAGTTTTTTAGTTAGTTTTAAGATTTAAAAAAGTTTTTCATTCCGTACTGAAAGGCAAGAGCAATAGGTATTTAAATTAATGACACAGTTTTCTTAACAGTTTGCAAAAGAGAATTTGGAAAACAAAGTTCACAAGCATAATAACTTATTAGTACGTTAGCTTATACGTAGGTATATAGTATATCGGTCACCAGTCGCACTTGTTTGTTTGGCATGATAGTCGTTTATCGCTGGAAATTGTATAAAAGAGGAACGTACGCAGCCCGAGCGGTATTTGTGTTCACGGTACGCGTCCAGTGCGCCGCTCCGTTCCGTTGACAACGAACGCTTAAAACCAATCTAAAATGGCTTCAAGGGATCCTGCCACCGACCAGCTTGTAAACTTCAAGAAAACTCTTAAAGTAAGTCCAAAATTTACTGTTAAAGTGATTATTTAGACAGTGAACAACATTGTAATTCAGTGCTTCGTTTACGCGGACTGTAATAACATGTGAGCCAATTCGACGAATGTACTTTAAACTTGAGAATTTTAATTTTGACATTAGCTGTTTGCATTAACTTTTTACTGTGTAATGCTGAGCATTGTGTGTATATTAGTGATACTCATACCCCACGTCATTATAACATTGATCTTTGTACATTGACTTGGATTATCAAGAATTCTGTGTAAATATTGTATTACAATTTTTTATAAATAATGATTTGGTTTTCATGTTGATAAAACATTTTTTATTATTTGGTGTTTGAAAAACAACACTTGTGATTATTGAATTAGTTTGTGCCAGTGACTGCACCTAGAACATGTTCATTTTAACATTAATTATATACCTCTTGGTGTTCACCTTGTAATGCATTGCGAAATAATATATTACTTAATACTGTGAACATGTGTGACAACTTATTGAGTCTTTTTTGACAATTTAGTTTATATGATAGGTGTTGATTTCACTACTTGTAAAACATACTTATTTAATTTATTAAATTTATCACTTTTCAGGATTCTCCCGGATACATCACTACAAAAACTGGAGCACCTGTTGGAGTCAAGACTGCTATTCAAACTGTTGGAAAGAATGGACCAGCTCTGCTACAAGATGTCAACTTCCTCGATGAGATATCTTCTTTTGACCGAGAGCGTATTCCAGAGCGTGTTGTGCATGCCAAGGGTGCTGGAGCATTTGGGCACTTTGAAGTGACTCATGACATCACAAAGTATTGTGCTGCCAAAATCTTTGAAACAGTTGGAAAGGTTACTCCAATGGCTGTGAGATTCTCCACTGTTGGTGGTGAAAGTGGCTCAGCAGACACAGTCCGTGATCCCAGAGGATTTGCTGTAAAGTTCTACACAGATGATGGCAACTGGGACCTTGTTGGTAATAACACACCTATTTTCTTTATCAGGGATCCCACTTTGTTCCCTAGTTTTATTCATACCCAGAAGAGGAACCCTGCCACTCATCTTAAGGATCCTGACATGTTCTGGGACTTCATCACATTGAGGCCAGAGACAACTCACCAGCTGATTTACTTGTTTGGTGACCGTGGTATTCCTGATGGTTACAGGCATATGAATGGATATGGTTCACACACCTTTAAGCTTATCAATGCTCAAGGAGTGGCACACTGGGTAAAATTCCACTACAAGACCAATCAAGGAATTAAGAATTTGACAGTGGACAAGGCTGGAGAACTGGCATCTACAGACCCTGACTATTCTATCAGAGACCTTTACAATGCTATTTCTAAGGGTGACTTCCCTTCATGGACAATGTACATCCAGGTCATGACAATGGCTCAAGCTGAAAGCTGCAAATTCAATCCATTTGATTTGACCAAGATTTGGCCTCATTCTGAATACCCTCTGATTCAAGTAGGCAAAATGGTCTTAAATAAGAACCCCAAGAACTACTTTGCTGAAGTTGAGCAGATTGCATTCAGTCCTGCTAATTTGGTGCCAGGTATTGAGCCATCTCCCGACAAGATGTTGCAGGGACGTTTATTCTCATACAGCGACACTCACCGTCACCGCCTTGGAGCCAATTACTTGCAGATCCCAGTGAACTGCCCCTACCGTGTGACTGTGTCTAACTATCAGCGTGATGGACCACAAACTATCAGCAACCAGGAGGGAAGCCCCAACTACTTCCCCAACTCATTCTCGGGTCCGCAGGAGTGCCCGCGCGCGCAGCGCCTGCAGCCCAGGTACAACCTCAGCGGAGACGTTGACAGGTATGACAGTGGCCAGACTGAGGACAACTTCTCTCAAGCTACAGAGCTCTACAAAAAAGTGTTTGATGACGCCGCCAAAAAGCGCGCTGTTGAGAACATTGTGGGTCACTTGAAAGACGCCGCTGGCTTTATTCAAGAAAGAGCCATCAAGATCTTCACTCAGGTTCATCCTGATCTAGGTAGCAAGGTTGCTGCTGGCTTGGCTCCGTTCAAGAAATATCATGCCAATTTGTAATTAAATATAAGAATCTTATGGGTGCTATTTTATATTAGATACTAAGCAATAAGATTAACTTGTGGGTACACTGGGCCTTAATGAAATATGAACATTATGGTACATAATATACACAATTGCATTCTAAAATACTTTTATGGCAATTTACACTGAATATTGCATAATAAAACTGACTGTTACTGATTATATTGTTATTTAAATATACCATTTTGGAAATATCATGTTGTTTTATTAAATTCCAAATTTCACAAACCTATCTATCATGTGACCCTCGATAGTTAATAATGACAGTCTTATCAACGGGTTATCTTTTGAATTTATGATTAATAAACTATGTAGGTAGGTACACAATTTCATATAATCATATAAATCTCCCTAATTATTCACAGATAGAGAAAAGAAGACCCTGATAAGAAATCCTGTGTTAGGATGGATGGCACCCAAGTGTTAATGGCGGCGACGCTCGCTTAGAAACCGTAGCAAACCAACAAGTAACTGTGATTTTTTAATTAGTTCTATAGGTGCTTCTCACTCTCTTCTCACTCTTCTAGTTTATTTAGCTGATATCGAGAAACAAAGTGATGGAAGATGGAAGCTAGACTAAGGCCACGTTTCCACGTTCGCATTAATTACATTACGGGCTACTGAGGCATAGGGTGATTATTCACTTGATTGTGCCCCTCAATATAATTTAACTTGCATATTAGTTGCTTGCAGGTAGAAACGCGGCCTAAGTTGAGACATCATATTATTATCTAGCTCTTTCTGTCACAACGACAACGAATAAAAACGATTGGCATTTGTTCCTAGATAGAAAGAAAGACAAAGACACATCATAGTAAGCAAATTAGATTGGTAAGTATATACTTGAGCCTATAAACATAGTTTACTAGCGTAAAGTACCTATGTTTATTATTGAAGCTGATAGAGGACTCGTACGAACAAACCAATCAATATCTGTCATGCACGCACTGCGATCAACATAAAAAATTGCAATGCAGTGTTATGTTATCAGCACAATATGACAATAAAATATTACACTGCACATGTAGTGATATGTTAATGTATATAGGTAGGTACTTCTTGTGATGCAATGTTCTCACACGGGGCGAGCCGATAGCAGAGGTGCCCCGCTCAGTGCTCGGCTCGTAAGTTCAAAGTAAGTACTTAATATGCGAAAGTAACGCTGGCTGTCTGTGTTAGGTAGGTACCTCTTCACGTAGGTATTAACGGTAGGTATACCATGTCCCGAAATAGGAAATAGGTACCTAGGATATTTTTCATCCCGGTAGAATGTTACCTTGGGATACCTACATATATTTTTTACTTTCATGCGGCCGAAGCCATGGACTAGTTTTAAATAAGATATAGAACCACACTACCTACATTGATCAGATAATTTTAAACATGTGCCCAAGTAGCGAAACGTGAGTAGGTAGGTAAGTACCTACCGGCATCGAAAGTTCTGGCAAAATACAAAAGAACTTAATATACTACGTAACTGAGTAGCTAGGTACCTACCTAATTATTATAATTAAGTACCTACGTAAAGACCATTCACGTATTAAAATTAGCATGATGGCCATGCTAATTTTAATACCTACGTGAATGGTCGCTTTACCACAGAATATATATAATAGTTGGCTTTACGCACACCCACCACAATAAATTAAACTACTTATTTACTGTTTAGCTACGTTTAAGTTTCGATACCTACCTGACTAGTCGGAACACATAATAATACTTAACAGATAAGATAAGTAGGTATTTTGTTGGATATGATTGACCTTCGCTGGTATTCATTAATTGGTTAAACATACCTACTTATTGTTATTGTGTTTTTATCTTTATTAGGTAGTGATAAACCTAATTAAAGTGAGTGTCAAACAACATCACGATTTATTTTAATACCAATTCATCAAACGTGTGGGTCCCGCAAACCGACCTCCAGCTTCCACTTATCGGCATCACCGTGCATATATCCCGACTTCACTCGATGCCATCATAGGCATTAGCTCAATTATAGGTACCGATCAAAGCTAGACCCCGTAACTTGTGCCACACTTGCGCAGGCATCTCATTTGATTCCTACAACTGTATTCCTCAGTGAAAGATATGTACCTTCACAGATTCAGATACATCAGAATAGTTAGAGTAGGTATAATTACCAACCAATTTGGGGGACCCGAGCACCGCCTGTAGGCGGTTGTACGTGGGGATCGCGCGATCGATGGCCCTTTATGGGGCCCCGATCTGGGCGGCTGACCTGACGGCCAGCACCATCACTGTTCTGCGGAAGCCGCAGAGGGTGATGGCCGTCAGAGTCATCAGGGGATATCGCACGATCTCCTACGAGGCGGCTTGCGCACTGGCCGGATCTCCGCCGTGGGACCTGGAGGCGAAAGTGCTCGCGTCACTGCACAGGTGGCGCGAGGGCGCGCGGGCGCGCGGCGAAAGACTGACGCAGCAACACTTGGAGCTGCGTCGGTCGCAGCTGCGCGAGGTCCTGGTGGCGGAATGGCGGGACAGGCTTTCGAGCCCTTCCGCCGGCCTCATCACCATCGAGGCCATCCGGCCAGTGCTCGACCTCTGGCTCGGGAGAAGGCACGGCTCCCTGTCGTTTCGTGCGACGCAGGTCCTCTCGGGGCATGGCTGCTTCGGGAGGTTCTTGTGTCGCATAGGCAGGGAGCCGGACGCTCGATGCCACCACTGCGTCGACTGTCGGGAGGACACGGCACGGCATACGCTTGCAGAGTGTGCAGCTTGGGAGGAGCCGCGCCGTGCCCTCATCTCTGTTGTAGGCGGTGACCTCTCGCTGCCGGCCGTAGTCCATGCTATGGTCGGCGGTGAGGAGTCCTGGGACGCGGTGGTCTCCTTCTGCGAGACAGTTATCGCGCAGAAGGAGGCTGCGGAAAGGGAGAGGGAGATCACAACCGCTCTCCCTGCCCGCAGCAGGCGCATCGGGCGTCGGAGGAGGGCATACGCTGCCCTCTTCCGGCCCCCCTAACTGGGTCCAGGGGCGGCGGACTTGGGGATGTCCGTCGCCCCCCATTCATCCGGACCCGAGGTGGCGGCGCGTGGTGTTCCCGTGCGCCCCTCTTTGACGTAGCGAGGGGAGTTAAACACCTCACTCCCCTCGCCGACGCGAGGTGGCCCGCAGAGGCGGGCCGGCACCAGCCGGGGATTGCGGAAGTCGCATACGTTCCCGCGATCCCCGGCGTAGGTGGGAGATGGAACACCGGGGTGGTTTTAGTCAGTAAGAGTCTGACAGACCCCTCCACCCGCCCCAGGGTGGAGGATTTCCATGAGGATTTTCCCCCGACATCAAAAAAAAAAAAAGGTATAATTACCAAAACCACAACATCGTAAAACGCCAGTGGGATACCTAGCGGCCTTAGAATGGAAAAAAACCTCGATAATTTGACGCGACCTTGGGTAGGTAAGTATATTAGATTCCATAAACTGCGCCCCCGTTTTCAAGGATGGCGACCACTTCTTCATGCAAAGTAAAAATCAGGCGAAAGTTAGTAGTTAAGGTATTTTTGTGTAATTTGGAGTTTTAGAATTAGTTTGGTCGAATGGTAGGCCTATGGGCAATTGGGCATACGATGCTGAAGAATGAAATGAGGGTCTTGAGTATGAAACGGATTAACGGCTACCAATGGGGAGGAAGGGTTCAAGAACCATGGATTGATTGTTTAGCTACCTAATAATGGTTTGATAGGACCAATTTCGGCCAGAAAGGGGAGTGAATAGATGACGGTCCGACCGTGATCTACTCTTCTAGATAGGTAACGCAAGTTCCCTTCCATTATCATTGTGACTGTTCTTAAATTACCCCAGGGCGATAAAATATGTTTGACTTAAATTAACTAAAATTAAAGATATATTATTAGGATAAACTTCTAATATATTCGTCATGCTTTGACATAAGGTTTACACGTTTACACGGGTATTTTTTGAGCAATTACAGCTTCAATCAATCTGGAGCAACGTGCAGCAACTTCAATAAAATGTAACAATTGTTTCGACATTTCCAATTGCTCCTATATTCCTTATTGCTCTCTCTGTTTTGTATCATTTTTCAACGAAATTACTCGTGTCTTTCCAAATTTCTTGGAGTTTCTCCATATCGCTAAATGTTGCAAAACATTTCGCCAAATTGACACTTGCTGCCGATGCCGTAAATTGCTTGATATTTTGTGACGTGACAATCGACCAGTATTGCTTATAATTTGATCAATTTTCATTGCCCGTGTAAACGCATGGTGCGTTTTAGAGTGTTAGCGTGTTCTACGGAAATTAAAATTATCACACATACTCACCCATCTAAGAGGTCTGTTTGTTTCGCTTTACCAGAAACACAGCTACCGTACGTAACAAACATCTTAGTATTATGGTGTACAGCAGCACATCAAGCTACTCGAAATTGTCAAATTTTCTCAATCAACCTTGAACCTAATGTTTTCGCGATAAAGATGAAAATCTATTTAAGAAAATTTGTCAGATTGTTGTAGCTTGATGTGCTGGCGTCTGTACAATACAGCATATCTCTAGGTGCCTGTTATAAAATTAACTGTCAGAGGTTGAACAGTTTACTAATGGCCTGGCGGTAATGTAATGAGGCTACGATAATGGATGACTCAACCTCTATTAATATCACGCGTACAGGAATGATGTCGTTAGCTAGGTACCTATTACAAATACTAGCGTTCGCTAGAATTTTCTATATAATGGCTTGAATAGTCATATTTATATGTTACTTTGTTTCTGTCTGCAGGGTTTAAAGTAACCAAAACTGAATGGTATGACGGGAGCCAGTGGGGGCCTTAGGGGATGGCGAGCGGGGCAACTGCCCGGGGCCTCGCTCTTACACGGGCCTCGCGCTACCCGAGTTCAAAAAACCTTACATTTGAAATGTTTTATACTTTTAGGATCAAAATAAAGTTATTTCACAGTTAATTATTTAATAATATTAATAGTAATTAATACCATCGAATTTGAGTTTTCAGATTTGCAAATAGAAAAACCTACTTTCATATAAATTTAAAAAAGAACAAGGGCCTCGCAAAAATCTGCCTTCGGGGCCTCGCAAAGGACGGCCGCCCGGGGCCTCGCAGTGGTAAAAGCTGCCGCTGACGGGAGCATCATACCATTCGAACCTAACCTATCCGTCTTGGGGAGCCCTAAGCTCAAGTGCCTTACTGTTCAATTTATATTATTTAAAAAAAAACTGACTAGTTCCGCCAACGTAATTGGCGCCTATTCTAATATATTCCTCTTCCATACCAGTTCTCGCTTAACATGCCTCTCGTGCTTCCATGCTTCATACTGTGTCTTTCTTTCATCCATCACCATTTATCCTGTGGGTGGGACTCCCACCTATTAGTTACTTTTATTCTTTTAATTTATTTGTACTTTTTATGTACTTTCTTACTTATATTTAGGGAAAATAATTTGTGCAGGCGTTACGACTTTTACATAGGTATTTAACTTAACTTAATTACAATTTACTTAATTACAGTAAATTTTTACATTATATATTTTAAAACATGTTGCCATCGCTGTTAATCTACTACTTATTCTATTGTAAAATAATTAATAACTGTTCATTCCATTATTTAACTGTCCATTCCATCGTTTTATAACAGCTGCCCATTTATTTTTTTCAACTGATCGTAATAACATCTCTAATGGGGTTGCCAGGTCTTCAAAACAAAAAGCCGGACAGACCAGCCAGTTTAGCCGGACATTTGGATCAAAAGGCCGGACACCTTTAACCTTTTGAACGCCAGAGCATAAACGCATCGGCGTGCTCCCGACGCCAAACCACAAATTCGCCGTAGGTACTTTTTGTCACATATTTGTGACGCTTGGCGTACAGGGCACGCGCTTGCTTGTCATGTATACGTGACAGTAGCGTTCAAAAAGTTAATATTTTAGTCTTAGAATAACAATACATTTTTTTTTAAGATTAGAAAAGGCCTTGCTTTTGATCATTAATCATAAAATGTACCTTAAATTCTAATGAATCAACAATAAAATTGTATGAATCAGTCTTTTTTATTTGTAATCATTCAATATTCATTTCTATCATTGCAACAGAAGACGTACTAATACTGTTATAATTATAGAAATTAGCTAGCGATGCAAGGTGGGATAGGCGGAGCGGAAATAAACACCCGTTTTTTTTTTTAATTGCTCAAATTCAAAACGCCCAACAAAAGCCGGACTGGCCGGACACCGTCTAATTTGGCCGGACACACAACCAAAAAGCCTGACTGTGGCCGCCTTTATCCGGACGCCTGGCAACACTACTCCTATGAAAGGAACTAAAATAGACTAGTCTCGTGGTATCAACATCCGTAAATTGGATTTTTCTAAATATTAAATGAAAAAACAGTACAAACAAATATAATAAAATGTAAGTAATGATAGTTTACATCAACAAAAATAAACATATCTAATGTTAGTACAAATATTAAACGATAATAATTTAATAAATCGCTTATCTTCTGGACTGTGTAAACACGAACAACAACTATTAAATTACCCTACCCTCATTGCCCAAAACTGTTGTGCTATATCTTGTGTGTAACGTGCCTTCTTATGATTTGTTTATTTTGTATCTACTTATTATGCTAAAACAATGTATGTTAAGTCGAAGTATCGACGTATTATGTGAGTTTTAAGCAGGGGCGTAGCTACCGCCGTATCAGCCGTATCAAATATACGGGGCCCCCGGGTTATAAGGGCCCCGACGTGTGGACGCAAAGCTATACATTTAGTCGCGTCATCTCCTTCGTAGCCTGCCAAGACAGTTCTGAGCTAGTAGGGCCTATTTTGTTTAAAAAACAATATCCCTAAAAACGGGGCCCCCAAAAATGTTTGATACAGAGCCCCTTTGAGACTAGCTACGCCACTGGTTTTAAGAAACATATTTGTTTTTGTTTTTATCTACGCTTACTGGCAGATAACATTGTTTTAAATTTATTTATGTTTTCTCTATTGGTATTTAAGTGAATTTGTAATTCTTGAGAAATAAATATCTTTCGAGTACTAAAGATGACATACTTTTTGTTTCAACACAAATTTAAAATAAATAAGTCATAATGAGATCAGTATCTTACGTTTATTCATAAATGTTTCATAAACAACGAAATTTTTATAATTTTAGAACAATCAACTGAATATAAAATTAAAAAACAAAGATAAATTGCACTTAGGTCTACACAAGGTCTGACATAAGTATGTAAGGTGTAAGATGACATAGCATGTCATCTTAGACTTAAGTGCTATGTCGCCATACTATTAACCCATCCTATAATCTTTTACCTACGGCTTTGATTGCCAGTCATGTCTTCTTGTGACCAACTGTTCCGCGTCGATGTTCTCTTGTAATTTCACGGCATCCTGTATGGAAATAAAAAAGCAAAATAAGTATACCACCAGTACTACCATATTATGCCATCTTACACCGACGTCTAGAATGTCGTCTTAACTTAACTTAACTTTCTATAGACAAGGAAAATCAAACCTATGCGAGGTTTGGTGTAAATGTTCGAGCTCGCTACGCTCGCTTTTGAAATCTACTTTCCCTCAGTTCTTGCCCTTTCCTATGTGACTCAAAAAGACATATCTTTTAGTCTTATGAATGGCTAAAAGCTTTTTTCTTCTGGGGGGGGGGGGGGGG
>NDFZ01005206.1:0-76207 GCA_002192655.3 Mamestra configurata
TTTAATTTTTTCAATAAAAATACTTTAACCCCCAATAAAATATATATATATATTTTTATTATATCCACTAAAAAAGCTAATAACCATATAAATGTGCAATGTGCTTTCCCAAAAATCTGCATTTCAAAGTAAGGGATATATGTATGTATAATGACGTACCGTCTCCAATATACATTTCCTGCCAGAAATCGGCAGTGCCTTGACGTAAGTGGAGGAGTCTATGGCCCAAACATAGATGTTGACGTCAAAGAACGACTCCGGAGTCAGACTGAAGTAGCTGTCGACCAGAGTCACTTTGTCTTTATAGTCGTACACATACAGCTGAAACAAAATTAGATATTATTATATTTCAAATGATTTCCAACGAGAACTAAATTAATTAATCGAATGATTGCTAAGATGATTTTATTTGTGGGTAGTAAATACTCGGTCGTACGTCGGGAATAAGGCTGGTTTTACAGCTGTCCGGGAGACCCGGGCAGAGCCCGCAGTGCACTGAAACGAGGGTTCAAAGCTATACGGTAATATATCGGCTATACGGGCGCTACCCGGAGTTGGTCGCGTACGGACCAATCCGCATCGCTGTGAAGCAATGTTCTGCGATTCACGTGTGTGTCCGTTCCGGGAGCCCATATGGGTATTAATTATAACAAGAGGCACAAAAAGAGGCTAGTTCTGTTACCACTGATGTTTCTTAAGGCCCGCAAAAATCAGATTTAGTTCCTAACCCGGGGCGATTTTTTGAGTACTAAAGCTTCTAGTGATTTCGGCAATCGTACAAGTAAATATTTTCACCTATTTTAAGGTTAGTTAAGGAGGTTGGAGTAAACTAGATTATTAGAAAAGCTCTGATCAGCAGAGCTTTTTTTAAGAATGGAAAATCATCAAATTAATTCCCTGTGGGACCAACACTGAAATCGCGAAAAAAAAATTGACTACCCCATACATTTCTATGCGCATAACTCGACAAAATGTACTGAACAGCGAGTTGTTCATAATGATGAGTACAATGACCTCTTAAGAGGTACCGTGTTTATTCTGTCACACGTTGTATAATTTCCCTGCAAAGCTTCAATGGGAACTTTGTTTCCTTATCAACCTATCGATTGGAGCAATTTAATATTTTGTTCGTGTTCTATATAGCCTTCCTGTAGGCATGTATTATGGCCCTGTTTTTTCTCACAAAAATCTGGAATTGTCGAGGTTGACCTTTGTTTAGAGAATGTGCTCGATTGTATGGCTTTACCGAATAAGGTTCGTATAGAAAGCGGGAATTCTTAAAGAAATTGAAAACAATGTAGAATTGTCTATGATGAGAAGCTCGTGACCAAATAATAACAGGTGGACGGGTCGATCTTCAAGGTTAAGCAACGCTTGCCGAGGTCGGTCTGTGGATGGGTGACTATCTTACTATACCGAGATTCCTCCATGCCTCGGAAAGCACGTGGTCCCGGCTGTCATTTAGATCTTTGGCAGTCGTTAAGGATTGTCAAAAGCCAGAAAAATTTTGGTATTGAGCTGAATCCAGTTTGACTGTGGGCGACCTCAATAATTATGTTGTTGGGAAAAGTTTCGGCAGATGATGATGATGATGATGTAGAATTGTCTATAATGAACCTTGTTTACGCGAATACTGCCAAAATAACCTACTACGGCCACCAACTGCACGTCAAAGGTATCTGAGTTGACCTTTTTTTATTTTGTGAGTGGCGTCTCGCAGTTTAACCTATGAGGTTGTCGACTGCTTAACCGGTCTTGCCTGTGGTGGCCTTAATATAATATTAAAGCCTCCAGAAAAAACTTACAAACTAAGCGACTACACGCTAAGGGCACCCCCTGTGGGGTACGGGCCTCGGCTTAAGGCGTCGCTAGGGGGAGGACATAGCTGTCTGGATGGGCTGGATCGAACTAGAATTAATTATTATTTGGGGACGAGTTTAAGACTACAGGTTTAGTGGCGCGGGCTGGCTGAGCAAGGGTCGGGGTGGATTTTGACGGGGACGTCGCGGCGGGCTACGGCGGTCGTGGTTTGCAAAGAGTGCTGGTCTTTTTGCGACTCTCTTGGAGGAGAGTGGTAGAGTCATCGGGCGTGACGAGGGTATGCCTCGGTCGGCGTACTTTGGAAATGCGGGAGGGGTTTCGTATCGGGCGGCCGATGCGATATGAGGGTTACGGTGTTTACCGTAGCCCTCCTTTTTTGTGTCGAAGAAACGTTTGTCTATGCGTTTCATGAATTGCTGTATGGTGAGTCTGACTTGACCTTGGCCTTCCTTCCCTTATATATCATTGAGCTTCGAGTTTTACCAATAACGTTCGGCTGACTTTAAGCCATAAGGTACATACACTTATGTGTTGAACGGGAATCTTAAACTATGGCTTTTTTATTTTAATTATGGAATTATGTTTTAAGTGTTGCTTCTATACATTTACATCCTCTGGTATTGTGATAAGAACAGATATTTATTGGTGTGAAACAAGGTGTCGCTTTTCATGAATATTTTATTAATGGGCAGCTGATATTTGGGTGATTACATGTAAATTGATTATTATTATACGCCCGAAATGTTGGACATAATAATGATAGTAACAGCCTTTTAACAATCTCATAGAACAAACTTTTAAAAGTATTTAATTACTAGCTATTGCCCGCCGCTCGCCGCGTGAATGTCGAAAATTATCCCAAGGGAAAATACCTACTCTTGGGACTCAAACTATCTTCATACCAAATTTCATCTTAATCGGTTCAGCGGTTAAAGCGTAAAGAGGTAACAGACAGAGAGACACACTTTCGCATTTGTAATATTAGTATGAAAGTATGGATTTTTTAGGTCGATCTTGTTTTAGGTCAGAATAACCTTAATTGAGGTACTTTGGTAAAAGTTTATGTATCTACGTAAGTAAGTACCTTTCAGCGATTGTTAAAAATACAAGTAAATAATGTTCGTTATTTTGTTCAAAACCAAGCTATCGCAATAAATTTCATAGGTTCCAAGTTTTAGCAGACGACGTAAAAAAAAATCTCCTCACTGTGTGGAGTGTGGAGATGTTGAAGACACTATTTGATGGACTGTGCTCGGTATGAGCCTGGGAGAAATGGTTTGTTTAGGGTCTTGAGGTTATCAGACTTGAAGTAGGCACATTTAATAAGGCCCAGCGGACCATAGATCGGGGATTCTATCGTCTACGCTGCACGGTCCCTGNAGGGGGAGGACATAGCTGTCTGGATGGGCTGGATCGAACTAGAATTAATTATTATTTGGGGACGAGTTTAAGACTACAGGTTTAGTGGCGCGGGCTGGCTGAGCAAGGGTCGGGGTGGATTTTGACGGGGACGTCGCGGCGGGCTACGGCGGTCGTGGTTTGCAAAGAGTGCTGGTCTTTTTGCGACTCTCTTGGAGGAGAGTGGTAGAGTCATCGGGCGTGACGAGGGTATGCCTCGGTCGGCGTACTTTGGAAATGCGGGAGGGGTTTCGTATCGGGCGGCCGATGCGATATGAGGGTTACGGTGTTTACCGTAGCCCTCCTTTTTTGTGTCGAAGAAACGTTTGTCTATGCGTTTCATGAATTGCTGTATGGTGAGTCTGACTTGACCTTGGCCTTCCTTCCCTTATATATCATTGAGCTTCGAGTTTTACCAATAACGTTCGGCTGACTTTAAGCCATAAGGTACATACACTTATGTGTTGAACGGGAATCTTAAACTATGGCTTTTTTATTTTAATTATGGAATTATGTTTTAAGTGTTGCTTCTATACATTTACATCCTCTGGTATTGTGATAAGAACAGATATTTATTGGTGTGAAACAAGGTGTCGCTTTTCATGAATATTTTATTAATGGGCAGCTGATATTTGGGTGATTACATGTAAATTGATTATTATTATACGCCCGAAATGTTGGACATAATAATGATAGTAACAGCCTTTTAACAATCTCATAGAACAAACTTTTAAAAGTATTTAATTACTAGCTATTGCCCGCCGCTCGCCGCGTGAATGTCGAAAATTATCCCAAGGGAAAATACCTACTCTTGGGACTCAAACTATCTTCATACCAAATTTCATCTTAATCGGTTCAGCGGTTAAAGCGTAAAGAGGTAACAGACAGAGAGACACACTTTCGCATTTGTAATATTAGTATGAAAGTATGGATTTTTTAGGTCGATCTTGTTTTAGGTCAGAATAACCTTAATTGAGGTACTTTGGTAAAAGTTTATGTATCTACGTAAGTAAGTACCTTTCAGCGATTGTTAAAAATACAAGTAAATAATGTTCGTTATTTTGTTCAAAACCAAGCTATCGCAATAAATTTCATAGGTTCCAAGTTTTAGCAGACGACGTAAAAAAAAATCTCCTCACTGTGTGGAGTGTGGAGATGTTGAAGACACTATTTGATGGACTGTGCTCGGTATGAGCCTGGGAGAAATGGTTTGTTTAGGGTCTTGAGGTTATCAGACTTGAAGTAGGCACATTTAATAAGGCCCAGCGGACCATAGATCGGGGATTCTATCGTCTACGCTGCACGGTCCCTGGAGTTGTGGTGATATCCCAGTGCACCCGGATATCGCTGAAGGAGGAGGGAGCCCGGAGGCGGGTAAAGAAGAGGGAGCCCAGAGTTGGGTAAAGAAGAGGGAGCCCAGAGGCGGGTAAAGAAGAGGGAGCCCAGAGGCGGGTAAAGAAGAGGGAGCCCAAAGGCGGGTAAAGAAGAGGGAGCCCAGAGGCGGGTAAAGAAGGGGGAGCCCAGAGGCGGGTAAAGAAGAGGGAGCCCAGAGGCGGGTAAAGAAGAAGGAGCCCAGCTACGCTGGATGGGTTGCGAATGTCATGCGTAGCAGTTTCGCGGCCCACCCATCAAGGCGAAAGTAGGTGCACAGGCGAAGTTTTTAGTGGGTGCAAGCCCCACATAACCACATCGTCTCCCCGGACGGCGTGGCATACGATAGGCATTTTCTTCGCTCAAAAAAAAAACGGTACATTTAGTAAAATTTTGGTTCAACCAAATGGCGATGAGTCTGTTTAGGTTCATGGACCAGATATGATTAATGTGTATTTAGGCCACGATGGGACTGACATACGCATTGCGATTATAAATGTCCCTTATAAATAAATAAAGAAAAAAAAAACCTAAGAACTGCTTAAATATATAGATAGAGTACTAGCTTCTTCCAGCGGCTTCGCCCTTGTGCAAGGCAAATATTATCCCAACGGAACATACTACCTGAATAAAAAGCATGTCCTATTCCAGGACATGACATACCAGTGTTCCAGGTTTTATCTAAATCCGTGCAGTCGGCAAGTCGTGAAGAGGAAACAGATGGTCAGATATTTGCCTACTTCCGCATTTTTTAAAAATCAGTATCTATGAATTTTTCAATGCTAAACTTACCACAGAATATCCATTAGAGCTTTGTCCCTTGACTATAACATCCAAAGCTTCAGTGGAATCCAACCCAGAAATAAAGTTTGTCTGATTATCTGCATGTTCCCTGAAATGGACAAATAAATATAGTTTTTTATTATTGTTATAAATAATAAAATAAAATAAAAATAAAATCTCTTTATCTCAGACCTTTTTTAGGCCCATAATATTGTTAGTAGTACAACTTAAAAACTATGTTAGTTAAATTTAAAAAATTAGTTTAAATATTTACCTCCCTCTGGGGCCCCGGGCACACGCACTTGTGCTTGAACCCAGTGCCACAGAAGGGGGCTGTCGAGCTTGTAGCTGAGAACGTTCAGGATGGTGTTGGCGCTCCCACGCGTACGGAACATCAGCGAAGCGATGCGGCGTCGCAGCACAGTGTGAAAGCCATCTGTGTGCGCGTGAGCAAACATCGCAGACGCACTACAGCAGCGCGGGAGCCCCACCAGCACCCTGAACGCGTTATTATATTGTATTCGGAGAGCGTTGATGGCCCGCTGCGTGTAGTTGACCCACAGATTGCAGGTGTAGAGAGTTTGGCAGAATGCTTTAAACAAAGTGATTTTTACCTCAAAACTACACCTCGCAAATCTGCGTGCCAACATGTTACAGCGGACCGCCATCGCCCTCCTCTCCCTTTCAATATCTCCATCATCTTTTAAATCCTCGTTGACCACATGGCCGAGGTATTTAAATTCACTCACTCTTCGAAGAGCGACAGCATTAAGCAGCACAGGTGCCACCTCCCCCAGTTTACGACCCCTGGCTTGAAATACCAGGAGCTCGCTCTTCTGAACATTGTACAGGAGACCGTGTACCCTCGCATACTCCTCACATATGCCTAACAGCTTTCTGAGCGCGGCTATTGATGGGCTGAGCAACACCATATCATCTGCATAACTAATACTGTTGATACAGTGACCATCAATCGAGCATCCTATTCCGGTGTCGCTCAGCTCTACAATCAGCCCGTTCACGTACAAGTTGAAGAGCGAAGGAGATGATAATCCCCCCTGCCTCACTCCGCACTCCAACCCATACTCGTCAGAAAGTTCACCAAGCCATTTGACCCGGTTAGTTTGATGGTCGTACCAATATTTAAAAATATTTATTAACTCACCCGGTACACCTGTATACTTCAATTTACGCCAGAGAATATCATACCTAACCAGGTCAAAAGCCCTGGAGAGATCAAGAAAGGCTGCATACACAGGCGTGCTCCTATCAGTGTAATACCTGACAGTCTGCTTGAGAGACATAACCGCACATTCTGTCGAAAGTCCTGGTCTAAAACCGAACTGTGCGTCGTTTAAATTTAAGTATTCTTTAAGCTGTCTCTCAAGCAGGCCATCAAGCACCTTAGCTGTGGTTGTAGCCAATGATATCGGGCGGTAGTTGCACTTATCGGAATTATCTCCAGTCTTGTTTTTAATTATAGGCACTACCACCGTCTTCATCAGCTCATTTGGCAGATAAGAATGCCTAATACAAATCGTAAATAACAGTCCCAAGAGCCTCGGGAGGTGTGGCCCCGCATGCTGAAAATGTTCGATGCTGAGGCCGTCGTGTCCGGGCGACTTCCCTCGAGTCATGCCCTTTATTATTAGAGCAACTTGTTTTGCTGTGACACGCTCAGGTACCGCTGACACGACGACCCCCGCGTCTCTGGTCTGCTCACCTTTTAGCGGAGACTCCACTTGAAAGTGACATTTAAATAAATTAGCAATGTCTTTTGGTTCGCTGATGCCGTTGATACTCACAGGAACACTAGGCTTTGGGTTTAACTTTTTTGTTTGTTGCCAAAATCCTTTAAAATCTTTGTTCTTATGTTTGGTAGCTAAAATATTCATTTTTATTAATTCCTGATTATTCTGACAATAACGTAGTTTGCTTTTGAATTTTTTCCTAGATTCATACATTTCATTATANTCATTGTACGTGTAAGCGGGCACACCATTTATGCCTGGAGGCTTAATTCGTTTGATTTACTTGTTAATGCTTGAGTTTGTTTGTTTTTTTGATGGCATAATGGAGTGTGCTAGCTAACAAGTTTCAATTAATTTCATAAAATTTGATTTACATATTAGACATATAATTTTCTGTGTCATGTTTTGTAAACTTTGCATACTGATGTATAAATTCAAGTTTTTATAACTTAACAGACAAATATGTTGCTGGGGAGTTTGTTGCGCCACTTCTTCTTACCAGCTAAAACACTAGGAAGTGGTGACGGGTGGGCGTTTTGGGGGACTGTCTGTATAACTTTGACGTTCAAAAAGTGCTGGCACTCAGCCTAATTTGAATAAATGATTTTTGATTTTGGTAAGTGCAATTTGTCTCTTAGAAAATTGTTTCTGGTCAAGTCTGAGAAGGCTGAATATATTTTTTTTATGATTTTAGGACATGAGCCAAAAAAAAACTATTCTCTTCAAACGAGTCTAGTAGATCGATCGTTTTTATTGACGCCGTGTATAGGCTAAGGTGGTAGTTGCATTTGTACACTTTCCGAGGAGTTTGAAACACCTTGTATACCATGTTTTAAGCAACTAAAATATATTATCTTATCTTATCTTATCTTATCTTATCTTATCTTATCTTATCTTATCTTATCTTATCTTATCTTATCTTATCTTATCTTATCTTATCTTATCTTATCTTATCTTATCTTATCTTATCTTATCTTATCTTATCTTATCTTATCTTATCTTATCTTATCTTATCTTATCTTATCTTATCTTATCTTATCTTATCTTATCTTATCTTATCTTATCTTATCTTATCTTATCTTATCTTATCTTATCTTATCTTATCTTATCTTATCTTATCTTATCTTATCTTATCTTATCTTATCTTATCTTATCTTATCTTATCTTATCTTATCTTATCTTATCTTATCTTATCTTATCTTATCTTATCTTATCTTATCTTATCTTATCTTATCTTATCTTATCTTATCTTATCTTATCTTATCTTATCTTATCTTATCTTATCTTATCTTATCTTATCTTATCTTATCTTATCTTATCTTATCTTATCTTATCTTATCTTATCTTATCTTATCTTATCTTATCTTATCTTATCTTATCTTATCTTATCTTATCTTATCTTATCTTATCTTATCTTATCTTATCTTATCTTATCTTATCTTATCTTATCTTATCTTATCTTATCTTATCTTATCTTATCTTATCTTATCTTATCTTATCTTATCTTATCAAAAAGAGCCACACGGATCAATCTTTAATGTAAAGCGACGCTTGTCATTTGGAGATCGTTGACAATCGTCTAGCCAAGGGGTATCGTGCTACCCAGTTACTGGGTTTTGGAGGTCAGATGGACAGTCGTCCTATGTAAAATACTGTCTGGAACCGACCCAACATAGTTTTATTTTCCGCTTTGACTTATTATGTCTGTAGGCAAACAGCCAAACTTTTGGTGTATAGGTATGTATCTACAGAAATATACTGATTTGGGGAAAACACTCATAGAATTTCGAGGTTATAACAATTAAGATCGATTCGTTGATATTTCTGGTTTACAGAAAGTTTTATCAAAGAAGATAATGATCAGTTGACAAACTTACATAAAATACGGGACATCGAATTGACAGCAATGCCCCGCGATGGTAAGGACAGAGCGGAACATCTCGGAACAGTTGTATTGTCGCGACCTCCAGCTGCATTCCACTGCAATGTCACTGCATGGTCTCTTAAACTGAAAAATAATGAAAGAAAAAATAAAAACCGGTCAAGTGCACATTGGACACACGAAGGGTTCTGTACCGTAACCCGAAGAACCACGTTTCTTGTTTGGGAGCCCCTTTAATGTTTCAATTTATTTAATTTGTATTATTTGATATTATAGCAGTAATAGAAATTCACACTGTGTAAAAATCCAACTGCCTGTCTGTTACAGTTCTTGAGATACAGCCCACTGACAGACAGACGGACAGCGGAGGCTTGGTAATAGGGTTCCGTTGGTTCTCCTTCGGGTATGGAACTCTTAAAAATGTTATCAATGTCTGGGACAGACATTTTAACTAATGGTCACATTTTTGACACACCCTAAAGAGCAATATTGATATCATAACAACATAGGGATACTGGCATAAGATCATCAGCCTAAAATGTTCCCACTGATTAGACACAGGTAGACTCTCTATGAGAGGGAGTTACCGTTACCCATGCGCAGGCGCAGTGTGTTCCGGTAAACGATCCAATGTAATCGATTTTTTTTAATGATTTCCTCGCGTTTAATGGAAAATTGACAACGTTTTGGGAGAGGAGGTGATGACGTAAATTGCATAACAGGTTTGAATCCACAAATTTTAATTCATTAGTCGAGACCGTTTAATAGTTGAGCGAGCTTTTTTCCTTCCTAGAACTTAGCTTGTTAACAATTTAGTACATAAATTATGGCTTTAACGCGTTATGTTTGCTATAAAACTTAATTTTAAAAAGAGAGAAGTTTTCTTACAAAATACTGACTATTACTTTTGGTATCACAATTTTCCTATTAAACCTTTTCGAAACTAACATAATAATGCATAAAACCTTCTGGATTGCTCTATCCAGAAGGTTTTATGCATTATTGACACAGCACAAGAAATTCAGTCAGCAAGTACTACGGACATTTAAATAGCTTTCAATAAATTTTCCCTTCATCAGCTTCATTAGTTAATTGATTTTATTGGTTCGCGAATTCCGAGAGTAAATGAGAAACGATTAACTAAAGGTATTGAATGGGTCGTTGTATTGAAATTCTGGGAACATTCAATGTTTTATAAAAACAAAAGCGAGGTGTTTTACGAATGAAGTACCTACCTAGAATTAACAAAATAATGGAAATCGTATTCTGCCTCTTACAAAACAACATTTCCTGTGATCATGATTTTAGAATTGTATAAAAGAAACTAAAACATTTTATTGTGCACTCGCACTGGGTGGGTTTGCTCTAACGGCCGGTCTCAATAACGTATCTTCCTTCACTTTACTGAAACCGGCCGTAAAGAACCTAACGCTAGGTTAAGCTATCCTATTGTTTTTGTTTTTGAATGTCTTGTGTGTCTGCAAGAAAGATAAAACGATGTCAGTCAATCTAATCTATGAAGGAATAATTCAGTTTCTTTAGCTGTTTAAATTATATTAAAGCAGTTGAACGATCGTTGAATCCCAAGTTAGCAGTGTTCACCAAACCCTGGGACAAATATCGGCTATCTCTTGGGACGCTATCATATTTTCCTTAAAGAGGCGGTCTCGAAGCCAGTGCGCAGCGGGCAGATCGCGCGGCGCTTGAGCGGCGTAGTGTGTGTGTTTGTTAAATCGTTATTTTTGTAGGCGAGTTTTCAACCGTTTAAAATTTATTTCGGGTTTAAAATATTTTAAATCGGTTGTTTCACATCTATAGTCACGACAGACCCAAACCCTTTTGGCCAAACGCGTGCCTTTTACTTCAAATTAAAGCAGAGTTGAAAAAGTAGCCTATTTACCATATCCAGTAGATACTTCAAAGGGTATCCAAGATCTTCAAGCAATGAATGCATCTTCCTGACATAGGGCTCCGGCATGTAGTCTTTACGTTTGACATCGCTGAAGCTCTTGTAGAAATCGTTAATTTCAGTCATGTTATATCCACGAAGGATCCTAAAAAAAGAACCTATAATTAATTTACTGGTTTTTTTTTCAACCCATAAGTGGTTTCAAACATATGAAATTGGTAATGGTAAAAATAAGCCTCAAGGCTCTCGCACCAGCCGTACACGTCCATGCGACGAAAAGATTTCATAGAAATTGTTCCATCTGTATAGCAAATAAAACATTTTTTTATGAAAACGGACGGACAGGATTCTTCACTATTTACGTAATCGCTCAGCTCTCATTAACTGTAGCTATGCTTTCAATACTCAGAACAGTTCACTGCTCAATGCCTTCGTCACACTTAGCAATGTATGAAGCATTCCAAACGTCAATATTATCTCAGGCATACTTAAAAATACCTGCTAAAAAAATACACCAAACCAAGTAATATAACATTTTATTTAAAGGTAAGAACCTTTTTTCCAATAAATCTTATTTGATTTGCCTCTCACAAATCAGCAGACCTTAATGCTAGCTTGCCGATGTTTATGCACTGTCGAACATAGAATTTCGTTTGCCTAAAAGGATCATCGATCTCTCCGAGGTTAAATGCAATTAGGTTCCATTCAATTGATTGAGATTGACAATAATTTGGTTTGAAATTGAATCTCTTTCACTTGGGAGAATGTAGATGAAATTAATTGTTGGTGAAATTCCGGAAATGATGAAAACGGAAAATTTAGGACAGAATAAAATAAATGAAAAGCAAAAAATATTCTATTTTCAATCTTCTAGCTGTTTATTTAATACCAGATAAGATATTTTTTCATCTAAAAATCTAGTGAATGTTTTTCATAATATGAAAAATATTTAATTTAGATATTGGTTTTAACTTTACTATGTTGGAACTTTACTTACAGCAAGTCGGTAATATTCTGAGTGTTAGGCAAGTAAACACTCTCGGTGTCACAGATAGTCACCGCGGGAAATGGTATGTTGACCATAGAGTAGTGAGTAGTTTCTACCTGCAAAGAAAAATTGTTTAGTTACTCGTGAAGGTTCTGATTTTTTTCAACACCCAAAGCAAAGGCATAGCTTGAATGCTTTTAGTACCCCTACAATACCTAAATTATGAGCTACACTCTGTTGATTCTCAACCTTTCATCTATAAATAGAACCTTTGGTATTACTCCACTTTTACTCCACAAATTTTTTGGTTAGTTTACATTGTAACTGTAATGTGTGTTTATAAGTTCTTCGAGATTCACGTTCTATAACCCATCCACGGACCGGCCTTGGCGTTGCTTTACCACGAAGATCAACCCGAGTGACTGATATTAAGAGTATTTGGAGTCACGAGAAACGAGGGTTCCGAACCATTAAGTAGAAAAACGGAAAAAAAAAATATTACTACGGGACCAACCTCAAAAAAAATTAAGTTCATTTTGTCGATTATGCGCCTAGAAATGTATGAGGCAAACCTTATGTTTTTCACGATTTCAGTATTGGTGTCATAGTAAAAGTTACACGTTATATAATCTTCTGTGACCTAAATCCGGACGTGTAACGAAAATAAGTAAGTATTCATAAAAAAACCATAGGTATGTGTCGTGTGAGTTTCGAATGTTTTTTTCATAAATTGAAAGTAAATTATTTTGAAGTTATTCAAGAAATCCGATGAAAAATTAACCGGCTTCATCTAGTTTAAAATTACCCAAAAATATTGACGTGGGAATGTGTTATATTTAACCTACTTACAAAATAAATTTCATTTATCTTTTAACATTCTCACTATCTACGAAACTACTGAATCTAAAATAAAAAAAATATGCAGATGATAATTATTAGCCTAAAGAGATAGATTACAGGAAAACCTTTAAGAAGTCTATGGTTTGAAAGTAACATGTTACAAAAATGAGATTCATTCGGAACCCTTTGCATGCGAGTCCAACTCGCACTTGTCCGATTTTTTTAATGAAATTTTTTTAAAGATCGGTTGAACTAAAGTGTACGGATTGACGCCAAATAAACCGATTAAGCTGTCTAGCCTTTAACTTACTATATATGTCAGGGTCAGCTTCACGTCTAACCAGATGCAACTGAATACCAGTATTTTACTATGAGTAACAATATCTGCAAAACCTGGTAACTACCACGAAGTCCTTTTGCAAGACCAGTGACAGACTTTTTGGCGTCTGACCGTCCATGACGTCTGTCAAAGATCTTCAAGTGACAATCGGGTCGTAACTTTCTTCGCGTGCTTAACGAAGATGTGCGTCTAATGTTACTTACACATACTGGCAGCCCCATACTGGGGCATTGGATAAGCCTGCATGTGAGTTTAGTGTAAGAATATAATTGTATTTTCTTCCGGTAGTTATAAGTACTAACACTAGTTTCTAAGTTTTTGTATACTAACCAATTAATGGACTCTGTCTGAAGTAAAAGATTTTATTTAATTTATTTATTAACAAAATGTTGTTTTTTAGTTCTTGCCCTTTTCAGTCGATTCATCTTTAACAAAGAACGTCTACGGGTCGATTTTGGAAGAAAACTATTATTCCAATACTTTATAACGACATTATGATAGCTGAATCACTCTCCAACTATTATGGTAGTCGGTAGGCTTGCCGAAGTAATTTCCTCTTTCAAAGTAACTTGCTAACTGAGTTATTGTGTCTTTATTTACTAAATGCTTTGTGATTTAATGTACGAAAGAAATAGGATTTCATTATTATATACAATGGAGAGGGAACAGGAACGTTATCTTCAGGCAAGCCTTCCTTCTCGTACATCTTCAGGAAACAGGAAATAACACGACGAACACATGTCATAGTGTTGATATTCTTAAATTATTATAGATGGAGGTTGTGAGGTTATCCGCTCACGCCCACGTTCTCCGGCAGAATGCCTGACAGAACGTCTACCCCACTCTCACTTGTCAAACAATGACTCTTCGTCATCAAAATGACATTACCCGACACCGACAGTGACAGCTGACAGACAGAGACAGATGGAATAACCTCACTACCGCCATCCTGTAATAATTGCTAGAAGTAGGCCTCTTAATAAAGGTTATTAATTTTATTCAAAACTTTGAGCACAAAAGTACGATAGCAGAGTTTTATGCCTTAGGTATTTCTCTACTAAAAGGGTAGTGAAGAGGTAACATGGCGGGTGCATATTATTGTGTGCGCAAAAAAAAAACAAAAAAAGTGTGTGTGTCAGCTCCAACGCGCGACTGGTAAACTCCAAAAAAACAATTTTAATTAATAATACTTCACGGTTTTGAATTAAGGAGCTGTCGATGACTTCAGTTTCACTCACTAAAATTAAAACTGTAGCTCTGGTAATATGATGCAAATAAGGCAGGCCATAAAATATTAATTGCAGAGTGCTTCATATCCATGGAGACTATTTATTCAGCCTATGAATTCGGAACGAAACATTGTGAAACTGCTATAGTTATTTAATGACATTAGCATTTTGTATCCAGTTTCATTATGAATGAGTCGTATAACATAACAGAACGGGTTACAAATATACCTGCCAAAAATATGAACGACAGACTCTATTCAAACTGCCTACATGGAAATATTTTACTCAGACCATTATGTATGATATTACGAACGATTTGCGTAGTTCGTAGCACTCGGCCTCATTTACTTAGGTTACAAAGATCCCTTTTGTGAAGAAAAATATGAAAGGGCAAGAAAAATTGGGAAGGACAGGTCCGGTCGTGTGTTCGGGTTTTAGACTTCGTCAGACGTCATTCTTTAGTAGGTTTACGTAAATGTTTTTGTTGATAAGTCAAAATAGATTACGGTTTGTGAACAGGAAAACCCTGTCTAGGCCAAATTCACATTAATTTGTGTTGTTTATTGGTTAATCTGCTCAGTATGAAAAGCATAAAAACTTGTTGTATTGTAACACTTGAATGTCTGACAAGTCAGCATAGACTTATTGACGAATAATAGTGGTAATAGGAAAGGGAAATTGTAATGTCATTGCAAGAGCTTATCAAAATACTCAGTTTTTATAATACACTTCTTCTTTCCGAGTCTGGTAGTCTGGGAAACTGGTGATCATTTGGGAATGTTTTCCCTGTGCGCACAGCCAAGGAGTGGCTTTCTTTTATTTTTATTTTATTTTATTTATTAGGGAAAACAAACAGTGACACATTACATGTTTTATAAAAAAATACAAAAGAAAATGATCAAAAGTGTCACCAACAACATTTTCCACAAAATACACATAAAAGTTCTTTGCAAAGCATGCGATTGTAACTAAAGGCCAATTAAATGAAAAAAAAAAACATATTTTTTTAAACAATTAATTGCTTTTTGGGTGCCTAATATCAAAACTAAAGCGAAATTTAATACTAAAATGAAAAGACAAAAAAAAAACAAATAATTACTAAAATTAAAATAACTAAACTTCTTTGTCGGAGTCTGTGTTTCCTGGTAGATACAACCTGGTGGTCTTTAAAGCAAGACTAAATAGATTACTTCAAATCAAGCGTGTTCCATTGTTGACCACATTATTGCTTACTTTCAAGTTAGATACTGGCCAAATGCAAGTCTGTCACATTAATATTATAAAGGCGAAAGTTTGTGAGTGTGTGTGTGTATATTTGTTACTTCTTCACACGCAAACGGCTGGATCAATTTTGATAAAATTTGGTTTGCAGGAAGCGGAACCTGCGGTTATCAGATACTCCTATATTAGTACAAAATCTGCGCAGACGAAGTCGTGGGCGAAGTTACTAAAAATAAATAAAAAAGGTTTTAATACTTTGGGTAATTTGAATTCTCTCTTCTAAGAATAAACTAGTCATAACATTTAGAAATATTAATGACTAAGTATCATGCCATGCAAAAGTACATGTAGAGACTGGTGCACTAAAATCACAAAGTGAGCGAGAGTATGTACCTATGTAGGTACGTGTAGCTAAGTTCATTAACATCACAAAGTAGGTGCTCATTGCATAATGTATAAGACGTCTCTGCATTCAACAAGAACATGCTCCTTCACGTCCAGATCTGAAGTGGACTGATTTATTAACTTGCTTTGCTTGAAGAGGTAACTTTTTAAAGCTTCTAGGTGAATTCATAATAGCATACACAATGCAGTGAATTGTTACGAAAAATATTTTGAATGAACCAGCATTTTCTAGAACTAAAATGCATGTTGTGACTATCAAATTGCAGTGAGTATGAGCAGTTTTCTGGTAGGCTCGCGTTGGTAGGTTTACGATGGAGCATGCTTGCCTAGAAGTAACCGATTCACTGTTGACTTAAGGACCCTCAGTTTGTACCTATCAGATAACACAGACTCCAGCAATTATTCTTATTACACTAACGCACAATTCAAGTATTCCTAAATCAATTTATTCGTAAAAAACGGTCAGCTACTTCCTCTCCCAGAGAATATTAAGGCTCCGGTTAACTTGTAATTTTGTACTAAAATTTCTCTACTGATAGAACGGAAAGTATTAGTAAAGATTGTCGTGTTCCGAGTCTTTAATTGTGGAAGTAACATCAGTATTACGGCGAGCGTTGCCGTCCACAGGCCCGCGCCTACGGTGGTCGGGGATCACCCTGCGTCTCCCGACGCCCGGGGCGTCTTCTTCTGTAGCGGCGGTTGGAACGAACGCCTTGTCTCTCCCTCGCGCGGCCCACCTACTCCTTCGCTAGCAGTATTGCTTCGCAAAAGGGGTTCGGTTCTCAGGAACGAGGAACGGTTCCCAAGCCTCCTCGCTCCGGACCAGGGCCGGACGTGAGAGGTCGCCGCCGCCGATCGCCTCGATCCGACCTCGCTAAGCAGGGCAGACCTCCACCGTATGCTCCACCGTGTCCTCCGGGCAATCCTCACAGTGCTGACACCCGTTTTCCAATAACCTGGACTTATAATTTTATGAAACGAAAAAACCACAATAAAGATTACTCTCCAGAGGTGTCGGCTAGCCAAAGCTAACCTTTGTCGGCCATATTAGACTTTGATCATCAATCAGCGACCTCTCTTTCACAGCAAAATTATAAGGCTCACATTAAAAGGGTAAAATATGAACTTCCAACTGAGGAATAGTTTGTTGGAAATGAAATCTCAAAAGAGAATCTTCTACTTATTTGAATAATCTGACAGGTACCTATATTTATTTTTAGATCTTGGGATAGAAGTAACTTGGCTACCTTTTTGCTTGCATTCGTCAGATATTTTCATATTACTTTGCAACATAAAACGTTTTTCAAGGTAAAAATATTAACTTGAATTCAGTATATCCTGCTAGGTACTGAGTTAATCGAATGTAAGTAACGTAATAGAAAATGTACGGATTCTTGGTAGCTTCTATATTTTGGACGAGCGTTAATAAATTAAATGAAAATATTATCAATAAAATATTCAGTATGATGTGTTTTATAGGGAGGAAAGAAGATCTTAGTAGTAGACAAAATAAAATTACGTATTCATAATTTTGAGCAACATACCTACCGCCTACCTTCTCACGCGTTGTAATTGTAAGGCAACTTATACAAGGCACAAATAATCTAACTTTCTCGACAGAATTTGACTTTCCAGAACGTTGGCTTTTAGTGATAAAAAAGATGAAACCTTATTGCAGATCCACCTACCGGGTACAATTGTAAATTTGAACTATTCAGGAACGCACTCAAACACACAAAGAAGAAGTTTAGTAACATACACACGTACAGAAAAATAATATTTTAATATAATACTCTTTTGTATGTGCACCATTAAATTACAGAAAAGACAGTGATACAATGGGCGGCCTTATCGCTAAAATCATTTCTACTCACCACAGTCAAAGTAGGATCAATCACAAACTTTTCCCAGATCATGTGTCCGAGGAAGCAGCAGAGAGCCATGCTGGCTGCTATGATCATCGCCCACAGGAGATGCACACCACAACTGGAAGCCTTGTAGAAGTAGTACACCCCATGGAGAGTGCAGTGCTTGCAAAACGACTTTGATTTTGAAACTAGCGTAGCTTCCAGGGTCTTGTCCGGCGCCATTTTGAAAAATTGCCGGTCGTTGAAAAATAAGAATTTGTATGAAATAAATTACAAAGAAGGGCTCTCAATAATATTCAAAGCGAATTAAGATTGTTTTTGTACAGTGTTTATAACACAACTACTTTGATTAAAGGTTTCAAGTCCTCTAAATCAAATTTTTCAGTAGTTTAGTACTTCGTCTAATAGCTGACCCAAATTAATAATCTAAACGAATCATGAAGAGGTGAAATAGTTTGTTTGCTTGTTTATTCAACGTGTAACAGAGTAAACGCAAAGCCTGAATAGGCATAATTCATCATTGTAAACAACTTTTACAACAGGAGCAACCCTGAAATCGCGAAATTAAAAATGTTCAGTACATTTTGTCGAATTATGCACCAAAAAATGTATGGGACGGTTGTTTTTAGAACTAATTTGATTGTGAAAATTTCATGTGGAAAATGGACGGATACCATGTCGCTGAGTGTAAGGGTTATAGGAAACCTGGAAAAATAAAGATTCCAAGAAGCCCACGGAGGCACAGCCGCGGGAGAAAACTAGTTAATCTGTACTACCTAAACTAATTTTATAAATGCGAAAGTTTGGATGTTTGTTACTCAACCACGTCAGAACGGCTGAACGGATCTTAATCAAATTTGAGCATAGAGGTAAGATTATAAACTGGAATAACACGTAGGATACCTTTATCTCGGCATTATGTTCCCTTGGGATAATTTTCGGCATACACGCGGGCGGAGCCGCAGGCGACAGCTAGTAATAAATTGAAGAAAACGTCAATTTCTGAATTATTAACATTTTGTTAATTAGAATAAATTGCAGTTGTTGGAGAAGTTCAATTAATTTCAAATCAATTTATAACTTTAGTTAAGTAGAAAGGAAAAGTATAATTATTAAGAATAGATAAAAGTTTTATTGATGATTAAAGTTTTGTACTAATATTGTTTTAATATTTTTCGAGTAGTCTGGACAATCTGGTTTTACAAGCAAGTATTTTAAAACACCTAAGCAAACAATATTAAAATAATTAGGTTTTGTTTTCGTAACAGTTAAAAAAATATGTCCCGACACTTTTTTGTTGTATTCCAGTTTCATTTTTGCTTTGATAGTAATAACAAAACCACATGATTTAAACATTGCAAATATTTTATCAACAAACAAATAATACGGTTTCCTGATAGTCGTTTATCAGGTTATTTTCATGAGTATTTTAGCACCTATCAATCAATCAATCAAATATTTTATTTGCATAATACAGGTTGATAAAGGTGTTACAAATAATGTTCGATAGATACACTGTACTATTACCTGATGGTGTGCAAATATTACGACTTTAAGACTCACAAATCAATAATTTCAGTAATGTTATAATAAATTGAAGCTATATTACACCATCTAAATAACAAATTGAAATATCAGATTTAGTATACATACAAGGTCATATTGAATTATCATATTGAAAAATCAAAACTCACTTACAAAAACATTTTATTTTCCACATGAATATCACAAGAAAAATAACAATTTATTCAGGCCTTCATTTAAATGTTATCAGGGCTATTACGACACGTTCCTCGTTCAAGCCTGAATCATTAAGGGCAGGGGAACTAGAGATTGGGCGAGATACGAACATTTTGAGGTTAGATTTATGTCACATTTAGGTATAACTTAGTATAATGTATTAGGAATGTAGTAACAAATTGTTTTATATATTTAATATGATCGGTATCATCATCATCATCATCATATCAGCCTAAAGACGTCCACTGCTGGACAAAGGCCTCCCCCAAGTGTCGCCACAACAGCCGGTTCTGTGCGTCTTGCATCCATCGCCTACCCGCGACCCTCACCAAGTCATCGGTCCACCTTATGGAAGGCCTTCCAACGTTGCGTCTTCCGGTACGCGGTTGCCACTCCAGAACTTTTCGGCCCCATCGACCATTTGTTCTGCGAGCAATGTGCCCTGCCCACTTCAGTTTGGCAATCCTTCGGGCTATGTCGGTAACCTTGGTTCTCTTGCGAATATCGTCATTCCTGATTCGATCACGCAAGGAAACTCCGAGTATTGTCCTCTCCATTGCTCTTTGGGTGACTTTAAGCCTTCTGATGTGGTCCATTGTGAGCGACCACGTTTCAGTTCCATAATATATGTCATCACTGGCAACACGGTCGGATCGATTGAATAATTAAGTTTAATATATGAAAAAAAAAAAAAAAAATTAAAACTTATTAGGAATTATTGTTAATGGTTATTTGATAAACAATTTGGTGATAATAGATATGAGAAGCCTGTTCTCTCTAAAGCCATCTTTTCACCTGCAAGCAGCTTGTTTGCAAGTTTAATTGCACTGCAGGACACGATTGCCTGATTCATCACATTATAGCTCGGTAGCTCGTAATGTATTGCAACTGGCGTGCGAGCTGGTTGCAGTTTGAAACGTGGCGTGGTTTTAATATGTATAGATTTATCTAATCATCTTTTCGCTTAAATCTTGGATGGCCTGCGATTTACTTGTAGTTTTATGCCGGGGCCACACGCTTGGCACTTGCCGCAAACTTTAAACTCGTTTTACAAACAAGCGTGTGAACGTATCGCAAGCGCTTGCGGAAAATTCCTTTCGGTTTGTGCATAAAACAGACAGTCGAGGTCGGCTACAAGCGCTTGCAAACCTACACAAACCAAGGCAAGCTCCAAGTGTGTGGTTTGTTAAGGTTTGGCAAGCATGTGTCTCCGGCTTTGACGTATGTCAATTTTAAATAAACATCACGTTACACGAAACTATGCCAAACTTTTCACTGTTACATTAAACAGATTCCTATTCGTCTTCCAGATCAAAATGTTAAACAAGAAACAGAAGATAGCCAGCGCGTATTACATGTCTTTGATCGAGAGGGTCACAACCATGAACGGCACCAGCCACTTCACGTCCAAGAGTGAAAAGTCGCTGCAGCTATGGAGCCTGGCCTCGCACATAATTTGTTGATTGTGATACGACCTACTTGCAAATAAAACAAATACGCACGGCATAGCAACCGCACACACTTCAATTATGCATGTCGGAACCTGTCAACCACATAATTAAAAAGTTCTATCGAATATTTGGCCACCACTATTCGGCAAAATCACTGTTTGTGGCACTCTCTACTATAAACAAACATGCCAGTCAACATTTTTTCCTTCAAGGTATTATTGAAATTAAAGGTATATTATATTATATTATTTAAAAAAATTAACACGCGGGGTTAATTTAATATCTACACGTTAACGGCATAAAATCAGAGCTAGCCCAATTTTTGGCGTAATTTGCCTGGACTTTTATGGTTTTGCACAAAATATTTAACATAACACTGATTACAGATAACAATAGAACTAGGGGAATTGTTTCCCCGAATAAAGATCCAATCTAACTTTGTATTTTCAGGGAACTACTAAAATTGATATTTTTGGTGTTGACTTTGATTTCGTGACCTTTACAATACAATTAAATACTGTAATTAAATACAGCAGCTTCCCTTCCAACTAGGAAACCACATTTTCAACCACAACTCAGGGAATTAATTATATTATTCTTGGAACTGTTAAAAGCTAAAACTTGCGTATCTTTGCAAGTCGCAAATAAACATTTTTCTTTGTCTTTCTTTGATTTGAAGTATTGAAGCAAAGTTTTCAAAACTGAAAACCTGAAGAGGTATAGGTATCCTCATTAATAACCCATAAGTAAAATTCTTTACTCCACGTTTATTTACGTTTAAAAGGAATTGGATTCTTTTTATTTGTCTATGTTGTCTTACTGCTGGAAAGGCAATATGTTTTCAGTTTTTTTTTTTTAAATGGTGCTTTAATACCCTTTTAAATAAAAACAAATGGTATGTAACTAAAACTGAGCAGAGATATTAATCACACATATTTTCACTATCAACTTTAAATTTCTGAGGAACAGGTCTCAGCGTAGTATTCAACGTGGAACCTGAAGACTATCCGAGCTGATCTCCCGTGCCGTATTGCGAATAGGGGTTGCAATCCAGCAAAGTGGGATCCCGCAGCGACTTGCGTATCCGCAAGAACCGAATGTTTAAATTCATTCAAATTTACCGCCTCTAATTCACTAAGCAACGCGTTGCGCGACGCGACGTTGCCGTGGCAGATCACTTGGGACAAAGATTAGGATTAATATTTTTAGTTGATTAAAGTACATAAACTATAATTACTATCAAGTAAGTACCAAATATTAATATTTGTTATTGTTTTTGGAGTCTTTATTAACAAAGTAACCGAACTGTGAAATAATTAGTCAATTAAATACAGTAAGGTGTAATTGATTTGTGTATTTGTAATGAAACATTGATTGAACCATAACAAAGTACCTATATTGTTTTCAATTCCATAAAACAAGTATAACCTTTACAGGATCCCGCTGGATTGAAGTCAATCCAGCAAAAATCCCACGGGATTGAAAACAATGCTGGATGGAATCCCTTATTGCGGAGTCAAGGTATGGCTCCATATTATAATATCCCGCCTGTATTCGCTGATGGGTTATGCAGAGGTGTACTCATTATCACTCGTAGTACATCAACATTTCGCCAAGTATCATGTCAGGGGGAGCATTATGCTCTTAATCTTAGATGGAGAAATTCCAGATGGGATAAAAGAATGACGAACTCCATCAAATGAAGCATCATGACTTCTGAATGCTTTATTATTGCTACATAATTAGTCGTACCTACAAAAGTAATGTAATTACACTTAATTCAGGTGATATCTTGTAACAAGCCAAAAAATAATTTAGCTAGCTAACGACACGATCCAATTTCTTAAATGGATAAAAATATATTTCTATCCAATTACAATCCTTACGAAACTAAACAAGCATTTATTTACCCTTAAGTAAATATTGGGCTTGTAATATATCGAACAAAGGCAACTTAATGATCCATTAACTTATATTGTTCACTTTCCTTGAAACCTTTAAAAGGCACAAACATAATTAGGAGTGGATCATGGGAATCAACTGCAAAATGTTGTCAAAAGATATTGGTTTTTGTAAGCTATCTGTGTCAAGAAATTATTACATAATCTCGTTGCTGCGGTATAGTATAGTACTTAGAAATAACTAGTAGAATAGAACAGACTTTATTATGTACATCGCGTACGTTACAGAAAAGATAGACGATGGATGACGGTCACAACTAATGCTATAGCGTTATGCCGTTTGTCCACGGCGTCCGTCTCGTCGATCCGTCATCCGAGAAAAAACCGGACCGAAGAAGCGGCCTATATATTTAAATGAACCTTTGTCCACTCGACATCCAACGTCCGATATCCGTCATCCGTTTTTTTGACGGGCTCCGGGGATTTTGCTTGATCGGATGAACCGCTATACCGGAACCTCAATCCGGAGTACATGTAATACAGAACACGTATGGTCTTGTCCACGACGTCCGTCTCCGTCAACCATAAATTAATCAGACGTTGTTTTACAAGTTTGTATAATACTAACATAATATGGATCAAGGTCTGAATTAAAGTTTTTTTTTTGCTTGCCCACTAGGTGCCTGGAGCACAATGACATGTGCTTATTTTGTGTTATTAAAAAAAAATTACAAGTGACATTCTTTCAGCGATAGCATGGCGCAGGCGATTATTAAAACGTCAAAAATTCTTTCGAGAACGGGAAAAAACGGGATAATATATGTTAAGCAAAAGCAAGTCTTTTGTTATTTGCCATTTCAACATTCGCAGTCGCTAATGACATGACATTTTGTCTAGTGCCTAAAGTATGGCTAGGTATAGATATAAGAGGGCTTAGATCTCTCGTCATAAATTTCGTTTGTTGTATCGAGTATGCTTCAACATTTTAATAGAATAAGAAAGTAAAATAGTTGAGTGGAGTCGACTTTTTCGTGAAAACCTCACCACACTCATAATTAAGAAATTGTTAAGGCAATTTCGCATTGGTGATCTGCCGCGCGCTCTATGCTAGCTTAGCTAAACGTAAATAAGAGCTTGCACGAGTGGGAAACGTAAATGCACGGTACGTAGGTACTTCAATATAAAGAAATGACGTGACTGGCGACTCGTTAGGCTTATCTCGTTAGACGCAGTATGATTCAGATACTGAAAAAGTCCGCTTTGTTGATTCAAGTCAGTCCATGAATATTAAAGGCTTCACAAGAAATGGTTCAATATTTGTGCTGCACTATAAAAGGCCCTCAGAATATTGAAAAATCAGTTTTCTGTGCAAGTCACATTTTAAAAGGCTTTATCGAAATAGTGAGAAAGTTAACTTGTTGCTGTATTGTGTACCTAAGATCAAACCCCGGTTTAATGGAAAAGTCAAGAAAAACGCTTGACGGGAATTGAACTGACAAAACCAAAGCAAGCAGGCGAGAACCTGATATTCGTACAATAAAAGTGAAAAATAATAAGGTTTATATTTCAAAACGGTCGTATTTCTTAGAAAACTAGACAATGTAGCAAAAAATACTTAGGTACTTGCAAATATAATAATCATTTGAAACCTCTGTAGTTACTGAGCCAAATTTAAAGTTAATAGAATTCCTATTAATTTGGGCGTTTGACGTTCCAATATTTCATATCCCTTGAGGCCAATTCCATTTTTTTGTATAATTCGAGGCAGTGAATTAGTTTCACAAAACTTTTTAGCTTCGTTTTAAAAGTATTGGGTTGAGTTGTGTGTTGTATAAAAAAGTCAGTAACCCATTTAAATTAGTTAATTTTCGACTAGTTAAGAGCCAAGGCGCAAATTTTTGTTTTTAAACACTGTTATTTCCTGATAAATATAATTTCTGGTTCCGAGACAGTTGATTTGTTTCTCCGGGCCTCATCAAGCTTCATTTACTCGGCGCTTTTATAATAAACAGTGGTTGGGAGTAGTATGGTGGCCATGTCCCAAAAATAATAAGAAATAAAGTCTCATACGTGCCAAACTGAATTTAAGCAATTCAATTTTTCAATTTTTCATTTAATATTTTGGGAATTCTTGAACCCCTCTGAGGTATCTAATTCTGAAAATAATGGAGAATCTACTTACCTACTAAGGAAGGTATAGTATCACAAGAAGTACTTAAGACCAAGTGTGCGCAAAGGATAATGTGACGACCCATACCCTTACCTAGTTAGTAAGGATCCCAAAATGAACTTGACCGCGTCATTAAAATAGTTTGCGCGTCACTTGGGTAAAATGAGACAGCCTGTGTGCACAGTTCTACCGGTCCATCGTAAAGATGACAAATAATGGAATGCTCATTGCGGTTTTGTAATCCTAGATGTTTGAGCTATCATGTCTAAAAGTCATTTACTGTGAAGGAAAGATGGTGTAAACCTGTACTGGAACAGTTTCGGATTCGAAAATTGCAGTTAATTTGTTAGTCCGTGCTCATTTGTCTCTAAACTACGATAAATTCGCTCAACATTGAGAGCAATATAAGCCAAAAATACCTATTATTCACGAGTACTTACGATACTGCAAGCTTGGTCTCAGTTTAAATATACAATAATGAATTCTCCGTACGCTGAGAATAGACGAAAATTGAGCAGCAAAAAATGACTTGTGTGACAGTATTTTCCTTTTAACATAAAATGGTTTTTAAGCTGTACAGATAGTAGGCCAAACATCTGTTTAGAACCAGGCAAAGATCAACGGCGCGATGTGTTCCACCCGCGCTTCAAAGAGATGTCAGTATAGTAGCCGGGGCTCGAGCTAGGGCCAGAGCGTGCCAGGGTTGCAGAATCCTACATCGCGCTATCAAATTTCTACGTACAATTTGAATATATACAACAGCCCAACAACAACTATTGGGCAGTTTTTCAGTGACCCTAAACCCGTCTGTTCGGAGGATCCTCCCTTTTCTATTGAGGCTGCGGGACTTTACACCCTGTTTCCTATATATCTATGAACAGACCAGGATATTATTCGTTCCTTGAATTTAGAAACTAGGCATAAAGCTTAGAACACAAAACAAGGTTTGATGTTGTAGACAAGAATAGCAATTAGATACTATACCAGCTTTCCATAGATTCCTTGAACAGTTCCGTTATCTACACTGAATGTGTTATCATAACATTGAACTAGGTATTTAAATATTTATAAACTGTTTGGGCTCATGTTTTGATTCTATTTGGCGTCAGGCTGTGGCCAATGTGGCCATGAAACCAGAGGAATCGTTTAAATGCCGACTGCATTTAAACGATTCCTCTGGTTTTCTTTTTCCCCGACGAAACCTATTTTACGGGTTTATAAGATAAGTCCTTGGTGAAATGTTAAAATAGAATTTTATTATTACTTTTAATTATTTTACACTCATTGAAGAACTAGCTGGGAGGTAACTTCTACTAGAAAGTTTAGAAGTACATATTACTGGTGGTTAAAGTTCTCTTTTTACAACAACATTGCGTTGCTTTTAACATTTTAAAAGCAACGTCAAGTCACGAGTTAACTGACCTTTTGGGGAATGTGCCAAAGCAGTGCAGCTTAATGTCACCTGTACAGACTATTAAGGTGTGTTACTACCAAAGATGTGCGAGGAAGCTGACTGGTACTGACTGAAAATTTCTTTGAAACAAAAACTAAAAGTAAAAAATACACTAAACTTACAACAAACTAAAATATAACATCAATAAATTCGTCCTCAACGCTGTCAGCTGGTAATGTGCCCAAGAGGCTGGGGGCATTGCTACGTTGAATGCAATGCTAGGCTCTGGCCAAAGTAAAAGCCAATTCTTTGGTCACGGGAAGTGTCAACCAGCCGTTTCGAAACTTCTTTGAAAAGGCTCTGAGCTCAAGAGCCTACAGGGTTTCAACCCCAAACGGCTCGAAAATATAGTAACTAACTAGGCTATTTACCATGCTTGAGGTTTTCCGCAGGCGGCTGCATAACACGATGAACTAGGACGATAGGATGGCGCAAGAATATCGAATATCCATTTGCCATGAAAACGAAGACATGCATGCCGTTCGGTCTTTTGCCGTTGCCACGTGCCAAGTCATTGGGTTCTAACACAGCTGGAACGCCGACGGTGACAAGAGCTCGTTGGATAATGTCGTTTAAATTAAGTTGTCGCACAAATCGGCCCACACTGCGGCTACAAGAAAGACCGTGGTGTCCGAGGCTGTTGACAACTTCACCGCTGTAACAGCGATGAGGAAAACAACATGGAGCTCCTAAACAAAGTGAAGCAGCGAGGCGGAAAGTGGTGTCGTCAAACAAAGTACTTAGGTTCGACGACGGTAGTGCATGAAGCCAAAGACACAACTCCCATTTTCCTACATCCAGCAGACGCGCACGCTCAGCAGAAGTGGTCAGTAAGTTGTTCTGAACTACTCTGAAGAGCGGCTCGTCTCATCGTCTATGGAAAGATGGTTTGCCAGGTTGATCAGTATTCGGGCAAGCGAGTTTTCAGGCGTTGATAGCATCGGTGTAGCACGGCACATTTAAATCAACCAGTGTGGAAGCCATGATATTCCTGATTAAATTCTAGTGCCGAAGATATGAAAGCCGGCAAACTTAAACTAGAAATTTTGCAGACGCTGAAACGTCCAATGTTGATAGGAAGAGTAGCTTGAGCACAAGCTCGGCCGTCCAAGGCCACATTCGAAATAATGACAAAGTTCATCGGATACTTTGATCCATTTGTTCTACAAGATGAGTGCTTCCATAAATGCGAAGCACGAAGAAAATGTGTCAATTTAGGGCCGGAACAGCAAAACAAATATTTTGGTGATAGCCGAATGCATGTTACTTTGGAGCAATTTCTCTGAAACGTCATCGAATACATTTTTTCTGCAATAAGATCGAGAAACCAAGTATCAAAATTTGGAGACCCAAGGACACGAAGAGCAGTTTTTTTCAATTATCAGAATTCCTGGTGCTATTGCGATTACTTTTGGAAGTGTCAGTTGTCTATATGTATTGTCCGCTAAAAATACTTCACACTTTGAAAGGTTGAGATCAAAGTTGAGATCATTTAAAACATTATTTACATCGTCTCATCAAACGTTAAATTTAGAATTTAGCTTTCGAACAATTGGTTGAATGGCTAAACTAAAAATTGCTGGCCCGAGGTGGTCACCTTGTTGGCAGCCAAGATTCTAGTAGGTTGCCCTGATACAGTAATTTGGATGGGTGTCTGTAGCATTGCACGATGGACCCCCCATCGGACAAAACCCCCTATAACTCATTGGTGAATATTGACAATTCATAAATCGCGATGTCATCACTACGACCAAACTTACATTACTCATCCCTGTTGTGTTTGGGTTCAGTTAAGAATAGCAAATTATTTTGATATATGTGTGTGATGGAATTCCAAGAACAGGGTGAGTGTTTTGTGAATATTATGTTTTACGCAATTATTTATGTGTTCTTTTCGATTTGTGTGGATGCTACGCTTGTCTATTTTTCTCAGTATTGTTTTCTGTTACTGTAATTTTATCAAGAGCAGCATAATTTTGGCTCCAACTGACTCCTGATTTAGTTTAAATGGTGGTACATCTATCTTGTTTATGAGAAACTTCATTCCAGCTGCCCCAATTTGCCCGCGCGATATGTCTGCTACGACGCGTTATAGCACCGTAGACGCATCGCACAACTCGCGAAACTTGATATTCATTTTATACTTTCTGTGGGTGAGTGGGAGTCGGGTCTCTGGCTTCACGCACTACCGTCGTCGAACATGTTCGACGATACTACTTTCCGCCTCTCTGCCTGCCTGCGTCTTGGCGCTTCTTGTTGTTCTCCTCATCGCTGCCACTGTGGCGATGTTGTCAACAGCCTTGGACACCACGGCCTGTCATGCAGCCGTAGCGCGGGTCGCATAGCGCGGCATGCGAATCGTAACGACATCATCCGACGAGCTCTTGTCACCGTCGGCGTTCCGGCTGTGTTAGAACCCAATGGCCTGGCACGCGACGATGGCAAGAGACCGGACGGCATGTCGTTATTTCCATGGAAGATGGGTAGGCCATTAGTGTGGGACGCTACTTGTGTCGATACTCATGCGCCATCCTATCTTCCTAGCTTTTCGTGCTGTGCTGGCGCTGCCGCTGCGGCTGCAGAGAACCTCAAGCGGCGGAAATATAATGAACTTGTTGGTAGTTATATTTTCGAACCGTTTCGGGTTGCAACTCTCGTGTCTTGGGGTCCGAGTGCACATAACTTGTTTAAAGATCTCTCAAGACAATTAGTTGGCACTTCGTGACCCAAGGGCTGGCTTTTACCTTGATCAAAGAATAAGCATTGCCATACAACGTGGCAATGCCGCCAGTCTTTTGGGTACACTTCCAGTCGACAGTGATGCGGATGAATTTTTTGACGCCCTGTTTTAGGGTTAATTTATTTATTTATTTATTACATATATACTTTATTGTACACCTCAATTTAGTTAGGAGTTTTTATTTTATTTCTAGTGTATATAGTTAGTTAAGTATTTATGGAATAAAATTTCATTAACATTAACAAACTTTTATATTTTTATTTCAGGTACTAAAATTAAATGTTCCTTTTCAAAGAATCATTTATTTGAGCTGTGGCGTTCGCTAATACCGTAAGATCGTAAAAAATATTTATGTATTAGAAGTTTTTTTAGCGTCTCTTAAGGATGCCAAAAATAAATTAGAATAATTGTTTAAAACTCTGTCATTAGTACGTGCTGACTTAACCCTGAATTTTTCAAGACTTCTACAAACATTAACAATTCAATGTTATGAAGGTGCAATAGTATTGCAATTTATCTGATGCTTGTACACCATTAATAATAATTTGTATTTCAATAAATTAGTTTTTATTTAACCATGTACTCTACTAACCATGTACTAATCTCTTATTGATATTTTACATCGTTCACGACAAGAAAATATCATTAAAAACAGTTTTAAGAGGTTATGACCGCTCTTCTTTGGGCGCGGAACCACCGTCTATTGTCATTTGTTAGACTGTGTTTTTGTTTCCATTATAACAAGGAATGTACTTTTTTTTCCTGGCTTATGGTTAGGGGCCCTTGGTATTTGAGTCCGACTCGCACTGGACCAATATTTTGCATGTACATTGTATACCTTAACTTCCGCTAAGACCTTTTGCAGCAAGGCTAGGAAAATAATAAAAAAAAAACTCACTGATACATAGGTATTGCACAGATCCTTCGCTTTGCGTCTCGCACATGTATTGGAACTCAAAAACTGCAGGAAGCAGCTAAAATAACTTAAACTTGTCCACTTTAGGGCCACATTGCTCTAACTAAATAAACTCTAGCATAATGGGGAATGTCAGACACAGTATTATTGTAGAGGCGTTTCTATGTTTCCCTAGCTATTTATCTTAATAAGTACAGTACAAGTATTTTCTTAATGTTCCTCGGCAATCATTGCATTTCCGAATCCAACCGTTAGTATTCTTATTAGATTTATCGTGTATAATAATTTGAATTCAGAACTAGGTACTTTGTTATTTTTTTTTTTAATCTTTATTTATTTATGGAGGGTTTGATCAGTATGACCACGCCACCCTCATAGGTACATTCTACAAGGTTCGTCTACGTTTTATACCTAAATTTACAATTTTATATAGATTTTTGGCGGCTTTTGAAAGGGGAGCCGCCAGAATATTATTACACATACCAACGTTATTACAATCAAAACAATTTTCTATTAAATAATTACTCCTTTCAGCCTCGTTCCGGACACACTCCGCTAAAATATGAGTGACATCCTCTATTTTATCACACTCAGAACAGTTGGGTGAGTCAGTCTTCCTCATTAAAAACGCAAAGCTATTTAAGGGAATATGTCCAGAGCGAAGTCTGAACGCGGTCACAATTTCACGACGATTTATCTCTGTGCCCCCAAACCAAGGAAGGCGGCAAAGGCTGGGCTGAATGGTCCTGTACCAAATCCCCTTACTGAGCGACCTCTCATCAAAATATTCCTTCCACATATCCCAACACTGTTCTCGTACTCGAAACAACAGATCACTAGACAAGGGCAGGCATTCGAAAGTTATTCCGTCTGTGCTCGCCTCTTTCGCTAATCGATCAACTTCCTCATTACCATAAAGGCCAATATGGGATGGTATCCACTGTAGAGTAATTTTACTCTTCCTCTGGACCCTGGCAATGGATTCCAAAATTTTGTAGGCTATCGGTGCACCTCGACAATTCGAGGTGCATCGAGCCAAATGTTGCAGAGCACTCCTGGAATCGGTCAGAATTAAATAGTTTCCTGATTCGAATGACTCGATGTATGAGATAGCATCTGCTATTGCTAATAACTTTGTTGTTGTTTTGTTTTGATCAAACCAACATTCGTTTGTATTCGGAAATGTATATTTATGTAGGATGTTTAATTTAGAACGCATAGAAACTTTAAAATATTGAAAGGTGTATGAACGCAGCGATGAGTGAATGAGAGAGTATGTGTGTGAAAGGGAAGGGAGAAAGTTTTTTACGACGTAAGAGGAACGTGAGTAACTACGAGGTGAAGAAGTTTTAATAAATAAAAAGCAGTTTCGAGAAGTCAAAAGCCTTTATTTTGGTCTACCACATACCCCCCCACATGTATGTATGTATGTATCATGTAAATAAACAGTTTTCCAGTAATTTAAGTACCTACTGATAACACTAATATAGCATATAAGCACAATCTGTTACTTACTCATTAACTCATTAGTAACAACTTGTGTGCTAAAATGTCTGAATTTGGTATTTATCGACTATCTCAAGATATCCCTTTGAACTATAGAATCTTGAGAGGGCTCGCGAAGTAATAGCCTATGACGATAAAATATGGGCTTGGAAGAACGAAGATAGCGATAATTAACAATTTAAATAAATTAGAACACAGCTTAGTATCTATTAAGAGAACACGAATTTGCTTTTGCTTCGCACTATAAGCAATAAAGTTTTGGTACAGAGAAATACCTAGAACCAAACGTAGTTACGAACATTCTAGGTGGGGGCTTAAAGCTAAATGATTACTGCCGCACGAGTCGATTTTCAAGGTTAAAATAACGCTTGCCAAGTTGCCGTAGATGGCTTCTACTAATCTGCCTAGTCTTTTCCCAACTATATTGGGGTCGGCTTCCAGTCAAACCTGCTTCAGCTGAATACCAGTATTTTACGTGGAGCGGCTGCCTACCAGATCTCCACATCCCATTAGCTGGGTATCAGGGTAGTGGAAAGTATGTTTTCTTACTCCCTGCTATTATTTCTTGATTCATATCGTTGCTTGATCCAAGACAGTTGAATCGTTTCTCCGGGAGTCGTCGAGATTCATTGATCGGTGTTTTTTTGGTGGTCGGTTCTAAATATTTTGGCGAGATTGTCTACTTAAAAAAATCCTCTACTAATCATCTAGAGCAGTCCCCGTACCTACATAATCATAAAGTGGATAGCATAACTCAATTTAGCCGTTGGTTTCAGCAGTCATTTGTAGGTAGATATTTGTAACTTTTTAATTTACGCGTTGTCAGAAGGAAAGAAAGAAAGAAAGAAAATAATTTTACTCTGCCAGAAAAGACGCACAGAAACAATTAAAGATAAATAACTTATTAACTAGAATTATAACAAAACTAAATAAAAAACGAATCACTATCAGCCCATGTCAGGACCGGACATTAATTAGAACGAGTCTCTGGTCACACCACAGACAAAACAGAACACAGTTCAGCAGTTGTCTATGGCGTGATGCCCGACTGACTGACAGCGACAACATGGAAACAAAAGAAGGCTAATGGTCTGACAACTAGTCTTGGTATTGGATGTCACCCAGTTACTGGTTTTGGAGGTCAGATAGACAGTCGCTCCATTTAAATTAATGGCATTTAGCTGCATTCATCGACTGGAAGCTGGGCCCAACCAAAAAGAAAATCACGTAGTCTTTTTATATCAACTAAACTTTTATGTTAACAGTTAATTGCAAACACCGTTTTTCTTAACTTTTTTTCTCTACAAGACACCAGTTTATTGTAAACTTTTTGTTTTTTTTTTTAAACGTTGCCTCACACTAGAAGCATATTATACCCACATTACAAACAAATAAACTCACATACACAAACAGCCAGACCCGTAACAACTATCTGTAGAACAAACAAATATTTGTTCCGTGCGGGGATCGAAACCGCGACACGCAGCGTAGCAGTCGATCGCTCAACCACTGCACCAACCGTGTCGTCAAATTCAAATCAAAGTCAAACTGAAAACAAATTTTGAATGGTGTGGAATTAATTGTACTTGACATTCACACTATACCGAGAGTTTATAATCGAATCAACATTAATTGACGTTTATACCCAGTCATCGCTAGGTGTAAACGTCAATTAATATTTTAAGTAACGATTCATTTTCATATGTTCAATCCGATTCAATCCGATAGGAAAAGTGAATCGGTATCCTTTGTCATAACCGCCATTAATTCAAGTTTCACTGTGACAGTGAAACTTGAATTAATGGCGGCAGTAGGAATTCAATTAGCAGAACTAATTAAATGAATTATTCTGTACAAGTGGGTATCGGAGCCGGCTCAACAGATATAGAATATTAATTGGGTTTAAATCAGATATGATATAAATGGATATAGGTAACTACCCAAGTTGTGGAATTTTTCGAAAAAGTTACCGCGGCTGCCACACAGGTGGCTTTTAGCCCGTCCCTCCCGCTCCGACCATAAGGACGGGAGAAGGAATTTCCCATTAACAAAAAAGGCAATTACCCAAACCATTTATTTAATTTTATCAATTCACTTATCTCGTAAGCTAGTAGGAGCTTGTGGCTAAATAATAACAGCCGCATGGGTCGATTGAAGGTTAAGCAACGCTTGCCGAGGTTGGTCTGTGGATGGGTGACCATCTTAACATACCGAGACTCCTCTGTGCCTCGGAAAGCACGTTAAGCCGTTGGTCCCGGCTGTCATTTGTAGATCTTTGGGAGTCGTTACGGATAGTCAGAAGCCAGATAATCTGAGACTCCGCTACTGAATGTCGAAGTTTGAAATGTCGACGTATGTTAGTTCTAAAGTACAGGATCTCGATGTACGCCAGTTCGAAAGTTCACTGGAGCGAAGTATGCAAGGCCGACGTATCGTTAGTTAGAAAGCATACGAGTGCGATGTACGCCAGTTCGAAATTACCCTGTTACGAAGTATGAAATGCCTCCGTACTGTTACTTGTACTCCTACAATATTATAATTAGCAAATTTGTGTAAAAATAAATTTACTTCATGACCAATTTCGAGGTAGCGCTCGCCGGCCGCTGCCGCGGCACCGCTCGCTTCGCTCGCTCGGCTCGCGCGTAGTTGGTCACAGTTCTAACCTAACCTAACCAGGGTAATTTCGAACTGGCGTACATCGCACTCGTATGCTTTCTAACTAACGATACGTCGGCCTTGCATACTTCGCTCCAGTGAACTTTCGAACTGGCGTACATCGCACTCGTATGCTTTCTGACTAACGATACGTCGGCCTTGCATACTTCGCTCCAGTGAACTTTCAAACTGGCGTACATCGAGATCCTGTACTTTAGAACTAACATACTTCGACATTCAGTAGCGGAGTGATAATCTGACACCAGTCTTGCCAAAGAGTACCGTGTTACCCAGTTAATGGGTTGTGGAGGTCTGGCAGGCAGCCGCTCCACGTAAAATACTGGTATTCAGCTAAATCCAGTTTGACTGGAAGCCGACCCCAAAATAGTTGGGAAAAGGCTAGACAGATTATGAATCCACTTATCTCTAGTAGACCAACGAGGCAGTCACACCAATCAATCTATTCCTGGCAAATGTAAAAAAAATATTACCTTTAATATATCACACGATAGATCAAGGGCTTCCAATTATTTTCAACAATAAGCTTTTATTATTAACATTATTACAGTTCATAAATTCATGAAGGCGATGCAGTTTGATCCCACCTGCTGCACCGACAAGAAGTACAGCACTACCAGCGACCTGACGTGAGCTTCTACAGTTTCATGTTTAATTGTTGCTTCGCTTAGTGATTTTATTTAATGATTACACTCGGTATTATAAATTAAGTTCTTTTTTCATGCAAAATTGTATACGAAAACTGCTAGAAAAAGAAAAATTGTTTATGCTAATGTAGAACTTGATTAATTCTCAATTTGTCAAAATTAACTATAGTGTCGCAAATATTCATTTTGGCCCCCAATTTACCGAAGTCTAAATCGTTGCATACAAGCATTTGAAGGAACGCACTTAATTACCTGTCACTCTGTATATGTAGGTACCTCCATATGTTTGTTTTTAACTGCCAGAATATATAATACATATAATATGGTTATTTTGTGGAGAGTCCCAATACATTTTACCTTACGACACGCAAATTTCTCTCCGATACCGAACTCCGATACTTTATATGAGGTAAGTCGAGATTCTCACTGGCCTGTTGGTCGAGTGGTTAGTGACCCTGACTGCTAAACCGGAGATTGTGCCTTCGATTCCCACCCAGGAAAAATATTTGTGTGATGAGCATGATAATTTTTTCAGTGCCTGGGTGTAATTTGTCTATAATATGTATGTATTTAGAAATATATAAGTATGTTTATCAGTTATCTGGTTGCCATAGCACAGGCTCTGCCTAGTTTGGGATCGGATGACCGTGTGTGAGTTGTCCCAAGATATTAATAATTTTAAATATATTATTATTATTATGCCCTACTAGCTATTCAAACAGGCTTCAAAGTTAGCGTTTCTGGTATAAAAACTTCTAGATGCTAAAAAAAAAATTTTAGTTACTCACAACTTATACACTGATTTAGTCAGTTTTAAATATATTTTTAATGTCCGTTAGGTTTTTGTAATAACATTTTAAGATTTTATTTTCAAGTTCAACAAAAATATTGTGGTTACTTAAAAAACTTTACCGAACAAAAGTGCATTTCTTCTAAAGCTAACGTTAGTTAGATGCGAAAAAAATTGTTACAACTAAGATACTAAAACTTAAATGTTTACGTTTATGAAGAAATTGTTCAGGTTTATTTTCAGCTAAAGTAAAAATTCTACGTGTTTGAATGAATTAATCATAAAAAGAACAAAAAAATCTGAAACGAAAATTGGGCCAGTCAAACTTGTAAATCGAGGATAAAGTTAAGAATAAAACATGAAACTTTTAATTAAGCAAAAGCATCGATTGTTGGTAAAATTAAACTTTGGTATAAACCGTATAAGTTTGAATCAGTTTTGGCCCAATTAATGTTTTATAAGCGGAAAGAAAAAAACAATTATTTATAAAACAAGTAATTGGTATTCTAGGCGAAATATTTGTTTTTTTTTCTTGGCCCAATATATTTAACTGCCTCTTCAATATGCAATAGCCAAATCACTGCATGGGTCAGGCTTCTAAAATATCAGATTGTATGGAAAATAAGTCTTGGTTGGACAACGTGCCGAACTTTGTAAAGTACGGTAACGTCTAATTTCAAGATTAGTATAATGGGATTCCTTTCTCCATTTTAGACGTATCTTCATAATTAAGTTTTAAAAGTAATTTAAAAAAATAGGTTTAAATAGACTTATGACAAGGTTATTGGCATACGCTGAATTATTGACTGACTTAAATGGCAATGAGCAGGTATACACGAGCTTGCAGAATGAATGGCCGTTGAGGCAGGAAAATTCTGCAGAGGGGACCGCTGGATTCTCCAAAATATCCCAAAAATCTTAAAAAAAATCAACCCGTTCAGAATTAAGACATTTATTAAACATAAAGTAAACAGAAATTGATTAAACTTTAAGTAAAATAGAGGTAAGTGGGCGGACAATGCAACAAGGCCTTCTCTATCAGTCAACCTTTGGGTTATAAAGACTACACTGTAGTAGGTGTACAAAAAAATAATAATTTTGAAATAGAATTCGGTTTTGGAAATAACAATACCAAATAATGTATATAATCCTAATGAAATACATGTAGGTTATGCTAATACAATACAATAAATAAACTTATAAATACGATGTTTTATAAAAATAACCTTTCTGATTAAGATAACTCATAATAATTATGACGAAGTCGAACTAAGAATGACAGGCTATTGAGAAGGTAGTGTTTTCGAATTATGAAGAAAAAAATTGTCTCAGCCTTCTTGTGACATCAAAAAGCCTGAGCCAATTTTGTCCCAAGAGAAGCACATTTTAGAGTTCTATGGTGGAAATTGCGTAGGAATTAGACATAAACCCGGTGCGGTGAAGAGGAGTATGAAGAAGTAAGTTTTTGGATGCTCGAAGGTTGAGACTGTGAGCACTGCCCAACACAAATATTGCTTTAGATAATCAAGACCACAAGGAACGTCCATAATAGTGAAGAGCATGCAGAGAGATTTGAGGGATCTCCTTTGACGGATAGACAACCATTTAAGCTGAGAACGGAAGGAAGAAATGTGATCAAACTTACGAAGGCCAAAAATTAAACGAATACAGTTCTTAAGAAGTCTATCCAATTTGTTAAGAAGTTCTTGGGTTAGTTCAAAGTAGCAAACATCAGCATGATTAATTAAAGGAAGCACAAATGATTGGGCCAAAGTGGTTTTAGTGCTTGAATGAAGAAAATGCTTAAATCTCTAGAGAGATCGCAGTGTGAATGTTAACCTCTTACTAACCTGAGCAATAGACTTTTTCCAACTTATTAGGAGGCATCAGTTCGCCATTTAATCTGACTCTATTGTACAATATTTCATTAATCCTTGTGTACTTACATAAGTACTTAGTGTGTACTTGCATATGTTTTCCTATGTGTTCAAATAAACATTTTACTATTTTTCAAATAAAAACATCCTACAAAATGTTGGTTATAATGGGAGAAAGCAAACAGGTTAAAGTTACATCGTGTATAATGTGAGAAAGATGTAGAAAGACGTACACATCAAACTTCAAAGACTACTTTGTGATAAATTTATGTCCCCAGCGAGATAACACTTCACATGATGGCCAAATAATAACACGCGAAGGCACATAGCAACATCACACAATTTTGACAACCTATCATCAAAATATTTCCATGAATTTCTAAATACCCTTGAGCCCACTACATCAAAAGGGCTGTTATATTTTGTAACAAAAGATTAATCTAATCATTAAGCAAGGATTGGCAAAATATTTTTCGAAAGATCTTATTTCATTCATTTTTTGTCATTAATAAATAAATGGGATTTTGAAAAATCTGCGTTGTCAGCTTTAGTTGAGAATGAAATCCGTACCTACTTCCATACTTTTGTGAAATTCGAGAGTAACTCTGCCTGTCTAGTGTTTTTTTCAGGCCTTAACTAAGTAAGTACTAAGCCATTATCCTATCTATATAAATAATAATGAATTGCCAAATGTGTTGCTAAGTGCAAAACTCAAGAACGGCTGGACCAATTTCGCTAATTCTTTTTTTGTTATGTTTGTTATTGTCAGGAGAAGGCTCTTATGAAATAAAATATGAAAAAAATATACATCCGGGCGAAGCCGGGGCGGACCACTAGTCTATCTATCTTCTATCTATATAATATTAGGTTCTTGAGTTCACTAACAAAGTGTGCTTTATTCATTCGTGGAGGCCTGTAAGTAATTATTATGTCAACTTTTTTACCTTTCGTGATAATTTGACCATGTATTAGCTCACAGTATAGACTATTATTCTGTATCATTTCAAACTCCAAATTTTCCTGTCCATAGATTATAATACCACCTCCCCTTCTTTCTTTTTTAGTTAAGTAATATGAGCAGTAGCCATTTATTTCATAATTATAAACTTCCTCCTCTTTTATGTTTATTTCGGTTAGACAAATTAGGTCCAATGTAGGTAAACAGTTCTTTATTAGTACAATAAATTCATTGAAATGCTTCCTTAACGAAAAAATATTCATGTGTATAATATTTAATTTACTTTAGACTCATATTTTGAGTACCTATGTAATATCCTGTAAGTCTTCAGCGTTCATGTTTGTATTTAAGTAATTAGCTGTTTATTTATTTAATTTAATAGTATGTTTTATTCAGATATTGTTTACTCTCCGTTCTCGCTATTAATAGTTACCTATATATTTATTTATGTCGCTTTCACAGCAGATATTATGTACTTTCCTCTCGACCTCACTCTTTTTTATTAGAATTTTTCCATCTTGTATCCATATAAACTTGAAATCATCCCAAAGCTTCTGTTCTGCTGTCCAGAATAGTTGGCGCATTGAACGCGTAAGATTTTCGTTTATGTAGATGCGGGTACCGTCGTTGTTGCTGTATATCGAGTGATTCGTCAGCTGTTGTCTTCTACTTTTAAGCCATTGAGTGCGCGCTTCTTTGTTACACAATTTCACTATTACTGGTGTGCCTAGTCCCTCGCCTCTGACTCTCCATACCTTTTCTATGCCATCTACCCTCAGTTTCAGTTCCTTCGCAATCTTCTCTACTACTTCTTTGATGTTTTCACCCTCCTGTTTACGTACATTAATTAACTCAACATTTAGTTTTAACTCCTTTTGCTCCAGCCATCCTATACGATCCTCCAGTGACTTGTTATATTTTTCCAGAAATATACCCTTTTGTATCAGGTCCTTCGTTCTATTTTCATTTTTAAGGTTATTATCAACCAGCTTTAGGTGTGCCTGATCTAATTCCTTTTGCTTATTTTCTAAATTTTTAATAGTGATTTCTGTGTCGAGGTTTTTAGTTTTTATTTCTACTACCTCCTTTTTAATCTCCGTGATATCTGTTTGTATAGCAGCGTATTTCTCATCCTGTTGCTGTTTCATGGTGGCCAACAAGGTGTGCATGGCTTTCATTTCTTNGTATAGCAGCGTATTTCTCATCCTGTTGCTGTTTCATGGTGGCCAACAATAAATCTAGTTTGTGATTCTAGCAACGTTGGCTACAGAAATCAAATAAGTACACACAAGCTCACAGAATACCAAAACACGGGATAGCCATTTATTATTTATGTTTTTTTTTTTCTTTAAAAGCCGAAAACAATGTTGTGTAGAAGATAACGAATGAAATAAAGAATTCAATGTGCAGTACGTACTTCAGTACTTCTATTTTAATTATATTATGACTGAAACTAGTAAGATTTGTGTAGAATTTCAATAAATCTGGTGAGGCTTTTCCTAAATATATTGGAAAAAATCCGTAACGACTGTCAAAGATCTACAAATTAATGTTTATATTTAAAAAAAGGTTCTAAGGAATAATAAAATTATTCCATACAGTAATTATTTTGGAGTTTGATTTATGATAAACTAGTTACTTAAAAAGTACCTATAGGTAACGAACAAAATAAATACTTTTACGTAGGTACTAAGAAAATTGTTGATCACCCGTAACCGATTTTAATTATAATATCTTCAAAGGCTCTGTCTTAATTAACTTCAAATATATTTCACGTAACAACCTTATTTAGGTTTACGCTTCAAAACGGTAGACGCAATCCTTCATAATAAACTGTTTACTAATTTTCTGATACATAATTAAGTCACAAATCTTCAAAGAAACTAGGCTATTTACTAATTAATTACTGCACGCACTGATGATTAAAAGCAGAAAGGAGTAGGAGAAAAAATAGAAAGTCAAATGTTTAAAAGGTCTTAACTGCCACGTCAATCATAATTTGGCGCGTCGTTCAAAGGAGGCGGCAAATTTTAGTCCCAAAATTGTTTAGCGAATTAATCGGCTTGGCAACCATTTTTTTTTATTTGAACGGAAGTTAGTTAAAAATAAATCCATTAAGGAAAAGGGTTTATAATGTTTTGTAAATGGAATTATGTTTTGGGGCTGTTTTCTTACATATTTTTTTATGATGATAGTAGTTACATCCCGAGCTAAGATTAAAATAATTATGATTTTTTCCCATGTTATATAAATAGCTCGAGCTTCCTCTGAGCCCAGCGACTACAAGCTGTTACCAATCCAAAATCAGAAGCAAGTTGTGGTAATCCCAAGTTGCCGTTTTCTTATTTCCGTCGCTAAAAAGATTGATTTCCAATACCTCTGCTGCTTCTTTTATTCGAAAAGTAATGGCCAAATAAAAGCAGGTATTGTGCTGGCCTGTATATCACTGTAATTTAGTGTTAAATAAAATAGCCAATTGTTTTTTATTTCTTTGTAGATATGTCACATAAACTTTCATCTCTGATTATGATTCTGCTAAGAACTTTCGTGAATCCAACTCCCTAATGAATGTTATTTAATCTCAAACGGTTTTTCATATGAAAAAACCTTTCATATTAAAAGAAAGTGCTTTATCAAAGAAAAAAAAATCACTTTCTTCCAAATTTGTAAGTCACCGGATTATTGCAAACTAAGTTCGTAATATATTGCGTGAAACTGTAAACACATTTTTCTCAAAAAGATATGGATAAATTGGAAACTACTGCATCCCACCCAAGGGATTCATTGATTTTTTAAACTTCATAATGTAATGAAGATCTAGTGTCATTTTTATTGAAATTAAAAACATTCCTTCTGTCTCTCTAAACTATTAGGCCACGTCCGCACTGACAGGAGGCTTGCTTAGCGCCTAGAGCCCACCGAGTCACCCAGCGAGTAGCTTAGTCAAACGAACGTTCTTGAATGTTCGCAACCAGCCGTACTGCGCGCATAGCGCCTTCGCTAGTCGCTTAGCCTGTTTCGAAGTAAACAAAAGTATTGGTTTTTTTTCACGAGGCGTGAGGTATTTTAGAAGAAAAAAATTATTAAATATTAATTGCATCAGTTTTTAAAAGAGAACCTCTGTGAACTAATGAACTCCATAAAATGCAGTGCAGTTTTGCAAGAGTTTCACTTACCTTAATGTAATGACAAGCCGTTCTTTGGCTGATATGCTTTTTCTAAAATTGGTATCCAAATAAGTTAATATTTCTTTAACTGTACTGAGCAGTAGATCAAATGTTTTTTCTGGTCATACGCAAATATTCGTAAAATTTTTCATCAAAATTACCTACGCAATTGTATATACAGAACATTGAACTTTCCAAGCCTCTAGGCGCTAAGCAAGCCGCCTGTCAGTGCGGACGTAGCCTTAAGGTGTTACATGTTACAAGGATTCAACAGTACGTGGACACGAGCACGAACACGCGTATGCTACAAGGATTTTAGGGCACGTTGGCGTATGGCTCGCTGCGAATGGTACTTATATGACGGCCCGTAACACCGGTCAGTACTAAACTTTTAACGTTAAAGTTCCTAAGTATCATACATATTTTATTGAAATCGCTTCATTCATTTACAAGATTTAAGACTATCGAGTTTGTATGAAATACAGAGCATGTAGTTAACGCTTATAAAGGTAAGTAAGGCCAGCGGAAAGCCACGTGATGTCATACTTTACATGAGTTGGCAGCCCCAGATATTATCTGACCCAAATCCATTCCTATAAAGTAACTGGTATTGGCACGTGATCCTAATATTTTAACCGAAAACGGAGAAGTCAAAAAGGTAGGTAATGTGTTATAAAAACTTTAGAAAAGGTACGTCTGCATTTATTTTGTAATAGTAACGGTTACGGTTATATAATCTGCTAACCTATCTCAACATAGTTTTCAAAGAAAAACCGGCCAAGTGCGTGTTGGGCTACGCACAGTGTAAGGTTCCGTAGTTACCCGTCCTATAAACCATGACAAAAATAGCAAATTTTGCTGAGACATTACAAAGTTACAAATACACTTAGGTAGCTAAGTTATTTTCTATACGAAATTTTTACCTAATCAGTTACATTTTATAAGTTGGTCGTTAACTTGTAAAGCCAACTTAGCTGTGATAGTTTTTCTTTGAAATTCGTTATACATATATGTTACTACCATGATTTTTTTCACATCTATAAAAACAACCGTTTAGCTGGCACTTGACTCTTACAAATCGGCGCTTTAAATCTTTATATTTCGTAAACGGAACCTTGGATGGAAAAATGCTTTTCTTTTCGCAAACCGTCAATATTTTTAACGACCTATCCAGCGACACCCCACATCATAAGATAGATGATAAAACCCTACTGAAATATTTTTCAAGATTTTATTTTACCACTTTGTCGGCGTGATTAATATCTATATATACATACCAAATTCCAACTTTCTAGTACTGAGCTAAACCGCGGACAGACAGACAGACGAACATGGCGAATCCATAAGGGTTCCTTGTTTACTACGGAACCCTAAAAAGGCTTCTTTTTTTGAGAAATATGTTTAGATATGTCGGCTGTCATTTGTAGATCTTTGGCAGTCGTTACAGATTTGATCAGACCAGGGGTCTGGTAGGCAGCCGCTTCACATAAAATACTAGTATTCAGCTGAATCCATTTTGTCGGGAAGCCGACCCCAAAATAGTTGGGAAAAGGCTAAGTAAGATGATGATGATGTTGATATGTCAGCTGGGTAATATGAAAAAATAAAAAGTGTTTATTCACATAAATATCTATAATTATATTGTTAGCAATGTATTGAACATTGCTAACAATATAATTATTTCCTTTGCCAAACTGCGAAGCAGTTTGTTGGCAGATGTAGCTCCTTTTTTTTAGCACACATATAAACAAATGCACATAAAAATACAATTTTTTTATTTATAATATTAATTATTAATCTTCTCAACATCGCTGTTAGCGCATGTAAACAGATACACACAAAAGTACAAGTTTTTTTTAAAATATTATCAACAGCACGGCTTTGACAAAACACATTGAAGAGGTACTTATGTATTTTATTTTTAAAAGACGATCGTGTGACACATCTGTTTATATCTACTGGAAGGTTATTAAAAATAGTTGGAACTAAAAACTTTCTACACCTTAATAGTTATTACAAGTGGTTACAACTTTTAATATTATTGTTCTATTGAGATCTTGTACGTATAATATTGTTTTTAAATATATCCCTACCATATTTTTCTTAAGCTACTGACAACACTACCCTCTCATGAGCCGGCAGCATTTTATATTCCAAAAATAATTCTTCGTAATCACTACTTTAACAACGTTTTTTCGTGTTTTTATCTACTAATAGTTTCATGAATCTGATTTTTATTTTTTTTAATTTGTCCATATATGTCTTAATTGTATTTCCATAGCATGCCAGTCCATAAGAAAGCAGTGAGTCAACCAGTGGATAGTAGACCATGAACAATGTTGCTCTATCCAGCACAAAACTAACCTCTTACTCATCTTGTTTTCAGGGCTTCGGGCACTATCGGATATCTGATTACCCGTAACGACTTACAAAGATCTCCAAATGATCAGAGAAATAAGAAACGAGTATCATTATTTTATAGTAAATGGTTATGATTGTGACGGTTAGATAAATGTGTTCTCATCAATAGATAGATGTTGGTACCGAAAATTGAAAAACATATTTCGAAGAAATGATTTGTTATTGTTGTGTTGGTGAACACGTGTAACTTGAAAAGAAAAGTGAATTTTTACTCAACGTTAAATTATGCTTGATGCGAGGGAATGAAAAAGTACGAAATTGGTAAAATTTACAGTTACGTAAGAAGTTGAACCGCCACTCGTCCATTTAAATGTTCATTAGAAAACCAGCGTCAGACAGCATCAGTCTGTCTGACATATCGCTGAAATTGACCTTTTTAGTGCAGCAGACACACACTTGGTTCTTAGCATACCTACATTTCTTTTTTTTTATTTCCATGTACCGTGCGGGTTTCATGTAAGTGCTAAATAAATATTATTCTTTCTTTATTTCTTCCTTTCTAAGTTTGATATTCCATTTGAGCTTCAATACCTTTTATATGTCAAAATTATATTAACTAATGAAAATCAAATCGCTCGTCATTATTATCTTTACTAATGAATATAAACCGGTAAAATTGTTTGTTCGTTTCTATTTTTGCAAAAGTACATTTATCTCAGACGCTACTTATCCGTGGGATAGTTGTAAAATGCTAAATCTATGGCAATCAAACAATCTGCCCAACTATGTTAGGGTCAACTTCAAGTCGAACTGGATGCAGCTAACTACCAGCGTTTCAAATGGATCGATTGCTTCTGTGACCTTCACAACCCAATAAGTGTATGGATCCAAAGTCTATTTATTGCGAAATTTGTTCGTCGTTATATATTTTGGAAACAGCATTGTTTGTAAAAAACAATCCACAATTATTTCAAAAACTGTCGGAAGTCAGAATTAATCCGATACGGACTCAATATTTAAACCAGGTATGTCATGTAAAATGTAAAACCGCGCTAATGAAGAAAAGTTTTTTTGGTATTGCCCCGCGCATTTATAATAAAGTACCTGATGTAATAAAAACAATGACTGTAATAAAATTTAAAAGGGCGCTTAACGAAATATTAATTGAGAAAGGATATTACGCGATTGACGACTTCCTTAATGATGAATCGCTGACTGATTGACTTATTTGTTATTATTATAGCTGCATAACCTGATTGACATACCTTTATTCCAATTGCCTTACTTATTATTTTATTTTGTATCATCTCACTCCGACATTTTTCAGATATCTATTTTTTTTAATGTAATGTAAACATGACATTTATTAAACAAAATTTGACATTTATAATTTTTATTAGCGTAACCAGTTCGACATTTTTTATTGTTTTATTGTGACCCTAACATGACATTTATTTAACTAAATCTGACATTTATAATTTTTGTGATTTAAATTTGTATAGTTATTTTTTATTTGATTTTTAATTTGTGAATTCAATATTATTTGCATGCCCTTGCGACGGTAAAATATGGAGAACTATACTATGTAAAATAGAACATCTATGTACCAATACCCATGTTTGCAAATAAATAAATGATTGATTGATTGATTGATTGATTGATTGATTCGAAAGAGTCACCGCGGCCCTGGAACGCAAAGGGCATTAGGAGGAACACGGATAGGTTTTAGTCAGTAAGAGCCTGACACTCTCTTCCGCTCCGCCCAGAGCGGAAGGAAACATTTGATGATTTCCCATACTTCAAAAAAATATATTTCTAAAATTCTTCGAAAGTATGAGTCGTCGTGACGAAACCGGAGAGCTGATTAAAAAAAATATACCGTTCCTGTTAGATAGGCCACGGGAAAAGCTAGCACCTTATATTCTAATAACATCAATCAACATCGCTGTAAACACTTACGTTAGTTATTACACAGTGTTAATTATCTATTAATTAATTGAATCTGTTTCTCCAAGGTTACTAAACATAACCTCAATATCAACAAAACAGGCAACTTAGAACTAATACCTCCAAGCTTGATTTAAGTAATTACCACTGAAATGAACGCGAAAGGATTTGTGAGGTGGAGCCGCAGGTAGCCAGTGTTAAATAGGTAAATAATGTATGCTGAAAGAACATAAGATATTATTGTCAGGTATAATAATAACCGTTCTATTTAAAAGAGAAACAGGAGTAAGTACATATTTTATACGTAATGAGCAAAATCAGTCCCAATTAAAATAAAACCCCGCAGTGACGTTGTTGGAACTCTAAGATAATAATAAGCTTTTTATTTAGAAGGGAAAATTATAATTATGAAAATACTTTGTGCTTTGTTTTAATATTTGCAACTTTAGATATTAAAATTCCAATAATAATTATATTTGACTCATGCATTGTAATAATTATGTTTCATTGCTAACATTTCATATAACAATTTCAGAGGAAACAACACTGAATTTGTTAACACTGTTTAGAAATTATTACTTTTCCAAATTAAGAAATTATTTCTTTTTTAAATTTAGTAATTATTCCTTTTCCAAAAAACCTAAAACTTGTGTACTTACCTCTTTTTTAACCGACTTCAAAAAAGGAGGTATGTAAAATTGTCAGAATTGCACGGTTTTTGTATATGTTAGTCTATACCAGCCTCTTAACACGTGTGCTAAATTTCATAAGTATACACTTCTCATCAAAAAAATCGAAACACCTCGCAGTTTATGATTTGATAAGGATTATCAGAAAAATGTGTATATTTAGGAATAAATGTAAAATGTCATTTAATAGTGAGTAGTATGAGGTTTTTAAATCCTAATGTTAATGTTCTAAATTCAAATTAAGTCTTCATAGGTTTCGTATTTTGTATAATGAGTAATTTTTACCCTGTATGGAATATGAAGGAAATGGGTAAAACAACACGCGTAAATGAAAAAAAATGTAAGAAACGTTTATTTAATAACTTGTATTCCCTCCGCGAGCTCTTATTACTGCTTCCATACGGTTCTTCATCGATCGGATGAGAGTCACGATCACATGTTGTGGTATATTATCCCATTCCTCTTGGATTGCATTTTGCAGCTGGCTAAGTGTTTCTGGGGCTGGATCTCTTGCTCGAATTCGTCTCTTTAATTCATCCCATAGATGTTCAATGGGATTCATGTCCGGGCTTCTTGCTGGCCATACCATAATGGAGATACCGACTTCGGTAAGATAATCTCGTACGACGCCCGCGGTGTGAGCTCTAGCATTGTCGTGCATGAATATGAAGTCGTTGCCAATAAAATGTGCATAGGGCATCACATGAGGTTCAAGACACTGTTCGATGTACCGATGAGAGTTTAGTGCAGGCAGCCGTGGCCCAGATACAAAGGCAAGTTCTGTCTTACCGTCGGCGCTGATTCCTCCCCAAACCGTCCACGAACCGCCACCATAGCTGACCTTTTCTTCAATGCAGCATTGTGCAAAGCGTTCTCCATCTCTTCTGTAGACCTTGTTCCTTCCGTCGTTACCATACAGCATAATTTTACACTCATCAGAAAACAGTACTTTGCTCCACTGAAGGTATGACCAAGTTAGGTGCTCGCGTGCAAAGTTAAGGCGCGCTCTTCGATGGTCTGCAGTTAATTTCGGCCCATTCGCTGGCTTATGCGGTGCCAATCCGCGTTCCTTCAACCTTCTTCTTATTGTAGAGTCACTTACAGCTACTCTTCGTACAACGCGAAGCTGCTGCTGCAGTTGAAAAGCGTTAAGGCGTCGATTTCGTAAAGAGGTTGTTACAATAAATCGATCATCTCGCTCAGAAGTGACCCGATTCCTGCCAGATCCTGAACGGCGCGTGAACGAACCAGTCTCCCGATAGCGTTTGTAGACTCTATGAACAGATGATAAGCTTAGATGCAATCTTGCAGCCACAACACGCTGACTAAGTCCAGAATCCAGCAATGCCACCACTTGGGCGGCTTCTGCGGGCGAAGTATCCATATGTTTTAGAAAAAAAAGTTTTTTCAGACGTCCCAAAGTCACAGTAAATGAAATAAGAAACAAAAAGTTTAAAGACAAGCGCTAATTTTAGTTTTTAAACGAGAAACGTACTCCAACCCTAAATACACATTTGTCTCAAAACAGTGATTAATTTCATTTATAGGATAAACAAATGAAATTCTAATTTCGAATTTTGATTTTTTTCTTCTTACTGTAATGACCAAACTGCCAGCTACACAATAATGTTTTTTTTTTCATGGAATTAATTCTCTTTTGTAAAAAAATAGGACAAAAACAATAAAAACGAAAGTGTTTCGATTTTTTTGATGAGAAGTGTATGTACAATGTACATATTGCAGCATTATGAACTCTGCTTGGCAAAAAGTAAATCCTTCTTGCAAGAATCTTTTTCTACCTTTTTTGAAAATTGGAAGGTTACGGTGTCAAACAAAAATTAAAAAAAAATAGAGCATTTTTTCTGTGGAACTCATGCTGGAGATTCCGAATTTTTGAGCCTCAATTTTAAATAGTTTTAAATAGTTAGATTCAGTGAGTCGACCCACACCACGATATAACATTTTTTCGGTCCGAGCTGCTGGCTCACGAAGATCACCCTTGGAGAACCGGTACAACATTATTTCGGCACTGAGGAAGCCGCTGTACCACGCCGCCAGACCGAGCACTGCCATTATCCGCAGGCAAGCCAAGCCACTCGCATCAGGTGTGACAGAGCCAGACACTTCATCGCAGAGGAATTAAATCTACAGATATTTATTAGCATTACTTTTTTCTTTACGAAATTGATTCGAAATTGTACGCGTTCTTTTTAAATTAGTACAATAAGTTATTTTTATACATATTTGTCTAGGGAGCTGCGAAATTCACTTAGTTTTGCATCTTTTAAGCGCCTTTTTTAAATGGAGACGCTCTTTAGGCTCATATGTCTTTGCAACTACATTTAGGTTCTGAAGTAAAGCTTGGCCTTTGTGCCTAAGTTATTTCGATCCTCGTTAGTTTTTTAAATCTGCACTGGAACCACAGCGAAATTTTTAATGCTATTTTTAACATAATTTTATTTATTTTTCATACATTTTCGGTGTTTTTTTTTAACAAAATTATACGTATTCAATGTGGCGATTGTTCCTTTTTTATTTTACGCTACTATATGTATGTTTGTATGTATTTAATCTAAACTAATATTATAAATAGGATATTTTCCAAAGATTAGAGTTCCATAGATTTTTTCAATAAAATTCGCTTTTTCTGTGGTGTTCATAATGAGGTGTACAGAGTATTGACTCTAACCTGACCCTGAGCTAGGCGGGAACCTGTATCTAAATATGAGAAAACTTTACTTTTTCTTACTTTCGGAGAGCTCTACTTTATCAATAATATGGTTTTAGACTCTACTAGACTCTTCTCTATAATCTAGAAGTGATTTAAACATAACTGGCGAGACGTCGCGATACTATCAGCCTTATTCATAAAAACGTTACAACCATTACATAGCTAAAATACTCATAAGCAGATCCTTTATTCAAAATTTTTTTTTGGACGATTTGAATTTTTATGAATTAGGAGGTATATTACAGGCCTTAACTTTTTCAGAATCTCGGCTTGATTTCGTTTTATGGTAAACTTCCAAAGCGGAACTTTAAATTATTGCTGTCCTAAAAAATATCGGGACCTTACCACTGATTTACTGTTAGCGACATTTAGCCAAATATGCATTTATAACTTAAATGTAATAGTTTAAGATACAGAACGAGTTTTTCAAGAACATGTCGCTTACAATAAGTTACACATATGGAGCCTTTAACGCCTTAAAGGCTCCACATGTCGTTTTGGGATAATTGCGCCTTAGACATCTTTATGTGGCTAAGTCAGTTTTTGCGCCATGCCCAAAATAGCAAATTTTTTGACTGTAATTGTTTTTCATAAAAAATTTAATTGGTAACATAGGCCCCGCTCTCATAATAACTCTCTCTGACGATTATTTCAAAGTGTGAGTAACAGTAATACCTTCTACACTCACCCTATTTAGTCCTAAGAAGGGAAGATCCGCCGTCATTTGACCGCCATTTTCCGGTATCATACAGAAAAGTAATTAAGGTTGTTAGTTTACGGTCCAGCTCCAGAATTTAGAAACGGTTATCATTTTGATACACTTTCTACTGACAATTCACAAATGTGAAACATTCGCATGAAATCGTACTCTACAAGTTTTGGCGAAATTCTGACCGCTTGTCTCGTGGCTAAGTAATAACTACCATATTCGATAAATCGTTGATCCGGCTGTCGTTTGTAGATCTTTGACAGTCGTTACGGATAATAAGACGCCAGGAAATCTGTCACAAATCTTGCCAAGGTGTATCGTGTTACCCAGTTACTGGGTTTTGAGGGTCAGATAGGCAGTCGCTTGATATACAATACCGGTATTCAGCTGCATCCGGTTAGACTTTGGGATGACCCCAATAATAATTTTAGAAAAAGATCAGGCAGATTGTTCGTGACCAAGATACGAATACCCAGTTCAAAGATCCTAACACAAAATTCGCAAATAATATCACTATATTTTACCATTACCGTGATTGAGCTTTATAAAGGACAAACATAAAAAAAAACAAAGGACAAAGGTTGACTGACAGAGAATGCCTATGGCATTAAGTCCGCCTCTGTACATTTGTGTGCGTAAAGTGTCAATAAATAAATAAAAATATGAAAAGGGTTCTTTATGCATTTGACACGAACTCTAATTACGACCAATAAAAAAATCCCTCACTTCGTCAATGTCACGCTGACCTTGAAACAAAATCGCATGACATTTTACGCACCCCAATAAATTATAGTAATTTGCCATGAAATCAGAGTACATGTTGACCAGCCTTGACTCTGTCAGTCATTGTTATTTTAATAAATGAATAAAGGGATAGACAGCGATGTCACTTTTAATATAATGATGCTGCTACCAAATCCAGTGTATTCGACTCAAATCATATTATCATCATCATCGTCATATTAGGGCACACGCTAGGAAGAAGCGTCATGAGGTCGCCGTTGTCGAAATCGGCAAGGAGGACTATATATATAGGTATATATTATGTACATGTATATGTATAATAATATAATATCTTGGGACAACTCACACACGGTCATCTGATCCCAAACTAGGCAGAGCCTGTGCTATGGCAACCAGACAACTGATAAACATACTTATATATTTCTAAATACATACATATACATACATGTATATGTATGCATGTAAAATACATACTTGCTATTGTCGCGTACCTATCATATCTTGATCAAGTTACGACCGACCAACAGATTGCAAAAAACACAAGAAAATTTGAATTTCGCGGGCTACCACTACGTGATATAGCGGCTGCAAAAAGTTTCAAATATTTCGTCATGGGTATCGTTTTCATGATTTTCCAGGGTGCTGAAGCCAATAGTGAGGTCAAAATAAAAATCCAAGATGGCGGCTGCGAATATCCAAATTCTCGCTGCCGCCATCTTGGATTACCGCATACTCACTCGGCTTTCGCTACGACTATGGGTAGCGAATACCGCGTAGGGATGAACCGGACTTTAATTTCACCCTGTATCTTGGTTAATATTTCATGTGCTCGTAAGACTTGTAGTGGTTTCCTCGACAGCTAACCAAAATTTGCCAGGTTCTGAAAACTCGCTACATAAAATTGTAAAAACATTTTAGCAATAATGATTTTCCTGCTCCCACTCCTTTTAATCCTTTTATTTCATAGCTCGTTGGTCTTCGTCATAATTCATTACTAACGGACAATGGTAACCGTGAAACAGAATTATTTATCCGAATTTTAAATAGAACTAAACAGTGTAAAAACGAAATTAAAATATCCTCTTTTTCAGCTACGTGTACGGTGGTGTTCTCTCTCTGAGTTTCGACGGCTTCATAATCAGTTTGGTCGAATTAACTTATTTTATTTATTTACTAGCGACCTGCCCCAGCTTCGCACGGTTGCAATGCCGATACTAAACATACTACAGTTTTAGAACCTTGGTTCCATGTTTAGTAACTTGGAACTCCCACCGGCCGCGGCCCCACGGCCGGTACCGCCGCAGCCGCTATGTCTCTGCATTTTAAATCTGTAATATCTTCGAAAATATTAATTTAAATTATATGCTGTTAGGGCCATATTGATCTATAATAAATGCACAATGTATTTAAGGTACTTAATTGGATAAGGATAAATGTTGTATTACTTAAAATCGCTTCGTAAATAAGCCATTATTTTTCGTAAAAAGTAAAGGATAAAAAATGGTTATTGTAGGTTATCCCTAAGAATAGACATATGTATATCATCGCGGACTTTTTTGTAGACCTTTTAAGGTGTACAATACCGTAGTACATTATTTTCATCTATCTCGTAGGGTGCAGCCAGCGTTTGCAAAGATTTGCGTGGTTTTAAAGATCTAATCATACATAGGGACAGACAGACAGGAAGCGACGTTGTTTTATACTACGTAGAGATTTATTTATTAAAATCTTCATCCCTTTTGTAATAACAGTTGTATAACGAATTGTTATTTCGAGAAGGCAATTAAATCCTATTTAATACCGTTTGGCTTTTGTTTCATTTCGGGACAATAACTCTGCTTTGCTTCTGATGAATAAAATGTATTTAAAAATACAATGTTTTAAATTTAGTAGAATAGATGAACATGAACAAATCCCCGTTTTTTTTTTAAGGATGGGAAATCATCAAATGACTTCTTCCGCTCTGGGTGGAGCGGAAGGGCGTGTCAGACTCTTACTGACTAAAACCCATCCGTGTTCCTTCTAAAGCCCTTTGCGTTCCAGGGCCGCGGTGACTCTTTCGAACAAATTCCGCAACCACAAATCCCCTTTCGACCGGAACTTGGGTGGTTTTTTTGTTTCAATTGTAATGAAAAGCCTTGCTGCCTTAGCTGTTACTTTTGCAAATCACGCAGCATGACATGCAGTTTCACTTTTAGGGAAAGAAATTTTACTTTAACTTATAATAACTAAGTTGTTTTCCATGACAATACTGCCCGACAACTGAAACTTGGTACTGCGTATGCAGGCATCTTGTAGGTTGTGCTTCTAAATTGGTTCCGTAATTAAATTTTCTTACGTTGAAATGCCTTGAAGAATAACTGGATTCATCCGTTTTTCAAACATGCAGATAGAAAAAGAATCTATATAGAATAACCTAGGCAGATTGATTTTGATTCTCCAAATTGTGACAATGATCATAATTATCAATACGTAATATTAGATCAGGGGTTTAAAATACTTTCCGCATTTTCTGGCCAGCATATATCCCTGATACGGTATTATTATTAGTAGGATTCTGAAACTGATTATACAAAATAAATATTAGCAAAACGATAAAATTTTGGTGCAATGCAACCATTCTAAAGCCTGCCCGATCCGAACAAAAAAGAATCGAATACCCTGTTCTGGAATAGAATGGATGGAAATAGAACCTCGGCTATATTTTAAGTTCGGATCGGATGCCTTCGCCCGCAAACCAATAAAACACTTTTAGATAATTTCGTCCGTCCGTCATTTTGATTGGATCAGTAATACTCGTAATCCCTCGCCGAGTGAGGATTATCAAGACTTATCCAAGAAGTTTTTAATCTCTTTTAGTTACCTACTTTTTTTTCGATAACCTGATTTGACGTGTTTTAAGTCAGATAAAACTGGTCTTTAATAATTCCATTTTTAAACCTTTTCTTTTTCGACAGACAGCTTTTTATTATAGAAAAACCTGAGTTCACAAAAATGAAAGTTCGTGCTAAAGGAAAAATACTGCCGTTCCCGAAGGAATTTCGGGTATTGCTTAGTGCGGAGTGTAGGGAAGCTACATGCCAAATTTCAGCTTTCTACGACCAATAGTTTCGGTTCTGCGTTGTCTGTCAGTCAGTCATTCAGTCAATCAGTAACGGAAGAATTTTATATATTAGTAGGTATATTGATTTAAGGAATTATTTCTTGGTGTTTCATATTGTTATTTCTATATATTTAACGTGAAGCAAAAACTTTGTACCTGTTTTTACGAAAAAATGCTGTATTAAATCAATGAAAAACTATGGTCGAATTTTTACCACTCAGCGACCACTAGTTAAAATGCAAAGAAAATCGTTTAGATGAAATTCTGCTTGTAATGTTTTCGAAATATATGATTACAATAAAACAAAAAAGTATTTTTTTTATAATTTATTCATCGTATATTCATTATATATTTAGTATCACATTGAATATAAAAAAATCTAACATTGATTACACTTACTTACGCATGTAAACATTTAGATACATCAAAATATTTATTTACAAGTTTTTATTTACATTGGTCCGATAGTTATCTGATATCATTCGACGAACCGTAAATTTAGTAAAAGCCTATTTACACGAGCATAAGTACCTATTAATAAGTTTTATTTTCTGGCGTATTACCTAATTATATTTCACACAATTTACTCGACAGTGATTACTGTCGAGTAAATCGTGTGAAAAGGCTCAGAGTCTTAAGTTTAATAAAGGAACAATATTAATAAAAATAGCTTAGTCTACACTTATCGCATACATTTTAGTCACTTGTTAAATTTTAGGCTCTAGATAAAAGACATTCTGTTAGCAAAGGTTGGCGAAGGCGGCTGTCAGAACGTCAAAAATGAAAGAGATTGATAAACGCTGCCGTATGCTGTTACATAACAATACGGCAGCGTTTATCAATCTAATATAAATAATCTAATATAATATAATATTTTTTGACTGGCCGAGTGGTTAGTGACCCTGGTTGCTAAACCGGAGGAAAAATCTTTGTGTGATGAGCATGATCATTTGTTCTGTGTCTGGGTGTAATTTGTCTATAATATGTATGTATTTAGAAATACATAAGTATGTTTATCAGTTGTCGAATAAAAAAAATATGACTTATTGATCACATGATCAATGAGTCATATTTTGGCATTTCGAAAGTCGCATTCGCTATTAGAATAGCACTTTGTATAGAGCCTTAAGACATTGAAATATTAACAATAGGTACGATAAGCGATTCCATGGGCCTCATCAGAAGGCTTAAAGTCACCCAAAAGGCAATGCTCGGAGTTTCCTTGCAAAGATCGAAACAGGAATGATGATATTCGCAAAAGAACCAAGATCACCGATATAGCCCGAAGGATAGCCAAAGTTAAGTGACAGTGGGCACATTGCTCGCAGAACAGATGGTCGATGGGGTTGACAAGTTCTGCAGTGGCGACCGCGTACCGGAAGACGTAGCGTTGGAAGGCCTCCCACAAGGTGGAACGATGACCTGGTGAAGGTTGCGGGTAGCCGATGGATGCGAGACGCAATGGACCGATAGTTGTGGTGATACTTGGGGGAGGCCTATGTCCAGCAGTGGACGTCTTTCGGCTGGTATGAATAATTATTTAGATTATACAGAAACACAGTCACAATTTTTTACTAAAGTTTTGTATATCCATGTTAGGTTATATTTAGATGGTAATTTTAAAAGGTATAAACCTTCGCATACAAAACAATTAAGCTATGTGATGGATTGGTTAACCAAAATCGATGTTAGGAGGAATGAGTTTGAACGAAACTAGCTGAGCTCGATTAGGGGGGGAAAAAAAACAGACTATTAAAAAAAAATGACGGGTACTAGGCACCATAAAATTGCTGGAAGATTTGATTTTGATTTGGTTTAATATAAAAGTATGACCCGGTGTGAATGTGTAATGAATATTAGCTAGTGCAAAGACAAGATAGTTCTCTTTATTACACGACGGCCAAAAAAAGGATTGTTATGTTTTCAGGGTTCATGTACCTATTTGTATGTTTGTGAGTTTCTTTATTTCACCATAACTTCTAAACGGCTTAACCGATTTTGATGTATGGGGTATCGTTAGAATTGTTGCATTTTACCGGGTATGTTACTTGGAAAAATGCAACAATTCTTGATATATTTATACTCAAGACTGCAAACCTCTCAATGCACCAGGACAAGTGATCACCGACTGGAGGAAACTTAGCAATAAAATCCCACAGAAATCCATCACGTTGCCCCAATTGGATACCATCTCTGATCAAATAGTCTCATCTGCTAACACATCGGTGGCGATACGACTCGTTTATAGATCACGTTGGTACAATTCGTCCTGAAAGATTGTTCAAGGGATATCCCAGTGATGGGTGACCATCGCTGGAAACCCCATGATGATGTGCGAGTGCACGAGGCGTGGTAGAAACTGGATGGACACTGATGTAACGGTAAAGGTAAAGTCGAGCAGCGTGTGCTCACATTATGTCGGGCTGTGAAAGTGCACAAGTTGTAAGGGACGATAATGTACAGAGTCGGAGTAGATCTTGGCTCTACAATGGAAAGCTTATGTCACAGTAAGTCGCATTAGATTGCTAGAAGATTTGGCAGTAGGCGTTTTAGATTCACGTAATCCACGAACCATTACTGAATGTACTAAATTGTCCCAGAAATCTCATTATCAAAATCAAAATATATAAGGCGATTTAGTTTCGCATTCGTTGGTAAAAATATCGTCTCATCACTACAAGGTATGAAATAAAAACAAATAATTAAAAAAAATATAAAACACGCCATGTCTAAAAATGAAATAAAAATTAAAAACAAGCCTTGGACTAAAATTCACATTCACGGCAGAACAAGACATCAAAAACCTCATAAGGAAACTGTGATGAAAGAATTTTTAAATCCTCTTGGCACATTTTAAATTAAAAACAGCTTTATAACACGCTGGATAATCTCCATTAAACGGCGTCTCAAGGAGCAAGTGATTAAAAGATTAATTTAGAAGAAACCAAAAGACTTCGCTGCTCAGGCTTTTATTTTTTTTCAAATTCCGTTTTTTTTATTAAATAATTAAGGGTGTGTCCAATGCAGAAATTATAATTACGTACAGTAAAATTTTGATAAGCTTTGATTGAATCTTACTAATTCTACAATATCAAAAGTAAGTATAATAAAACAAATATTATAAATTACATTAATTGGTTGGAATAAGATCAAAAGCAAAAAATTATGAGCGATTTCGAAAACAATGAAAAATTCGGGGAAATTTAGAGGCGCTTTTTCTATTATATATTTTAATTATGAACTATGGAATTTGATCAAAAGGCCAATTCCCGGACTTGAAAGTGATCAAATTAAAATGTCTTTTCAGCCAAAAAAATATGTGAAAAACTTTCAAAATTTAGGGAAATAGAAAAGGTTTTTGACAGTCTGCGAACGCTCCTTAGAAATACAAGAATCGCTCCTCAGGACAATATTTATTCAGTCAGAAAAATATAAATAGAATGAAACATTTATTATTCTACATCAAACGGCCTTACCCAAAACTGTCGCATAAATATATTTAATCATTTAAGTATATGAAGAAGTTTTACGAAAAGTCGTAACTATTAGGTACTTAAAACGATTAATTATAGTAATTATTTACTAATTCGTATACTTACGTAAAAAAATATTTCGCTTTTATTTTAAGCTTTTCAATTTGTAAAGATCGATTTACTTATCTGAGTTTGTTACTGAAGTTACCGGCACATTACTGTGTCGTGTTGGGGTATAAACCAATCAAACGAGTCTGTTAAGGGGAAGGTTGCAACGAGTTTCGAGAGACAACCCGGCTTTCCTTAGATGAACTACAAATTTTCGTGTTAGTTATGCAATAAGGGGCTACAGGACCTTACAAGTTTCATTCAATGCTTTGAATATAATATATGTCGCAGATAGAGGAATGTTAAGCATCATTTGTTTTTTATTTCATTATTTACTCTGGTAATGCTTGAGTGTGTTTAGTCGATACTCGATGACAGTTAACGTTTGTCATTTTAAAAAGACTATATTCTGGTTAAGTTTACACTTACATATTGTTGACTAGCATAATGACTAATCTCACTACTAATATAACGTGCTTCGTTTGATATTTTTGTTGTAAAGTTTTGCGTTTACAAACATACAAACTCACATACACAAACAGCCAGACCCGACACAACTATCTGTATACCATACAAATATTTGTTCCGTGCGGGAATCGAGACCTCGACACGCGGCGCAGCAGCAAAACGCTGGGGCCGGGCCGGGGCTGCCTTCAAGCGGCTCCTGCCCAATCTAGGGGGTCCAAACGCCTCCTGCCGGAGGCTCTATGCGGGGATCGTGCGGTCCATGGCCCTTTATGGGGCCCCTGTGTGGGCCCTAACGCTGAAGGGGCGACCAGCCCGCCAGCTCAACGCGGCCCAAAGGGTCATGGCCATCCGGCTGGCTCGGGGATACCGCACGGTCTCCGGCGAGGCGGCGAGCCTCCTTGCCGGATTACCGCCATGGGATCTGGAGGCGAGAGCCCTCGCGCACGTTTNTATCGTTAGAATTGTTGCATTTTACCGGGTATGTTACTTGGAAAAATGCAACAATTCTTGATATATTTATACTCAAGACTGCAAACCTCTCAATGCACCAGGACAAGTGATCACCGACTGGAGGAAACTTAGCAATAAAATCCCACAGAAATCCATCACGTTGCCCCAATTGGATACCATCTCTGATCAAATAGTCTCATCTGCTAACACATCGGTGGCGATACGACTCGTTTATAGATCACGTTGGTACAATTCGTCCTGAAAGATTGTTCAAGGGATATCCCAGTGATGGGTGACCATCGCTGGAAACCCCATGATGATGTGCGAGTGCACGAGGCGTGGTAGAAACTGGATGGACACTGATGTAACGGTAAAGGTAAAGTCGAGCAGCGTGTGCTCACATTATGTCGGGCTGTGAAAGTGCACAAGTTGTAAGGGACGATAATGTACAGAGTCGGAGTAGATCTTGGCTCTACAATGGAAAGCTTATGTCACAGTAAGTCGCATTAGATTGCTAGAAGATTTGGCAGTAGGCGTTTTAGATTCACGTAATCCACGAACCATTACTGAATGTACTAAATTGTCCCAGAAATCTCATTATCAAAATCAAAATATATAAGGCGATTTAGTTTCGCATTCGTTGGTAAAAATATCGTCTCATCACTACAAGGTATGAAATAAAAACAAATAATTAAAAAAAATATAAAACACGCCATGTCTAAAAATGAAATAAAAATTAAAAACAAGCCTTGGACTAAAATTCACATTCACGGCAGAACAAGACATCAAAAACCTCATAAGGAAACTGTGATGAAAGAATTTTTAAATCCTCTTGGCACATTTTAAATTAAAAACAGCTTTATAACACGCTGGATAATCTCCATTAAACGGCGTCTCAAGGAGCAAGTGATTAAAAGATTAATTTAGAAGAAACCAAAAGACTTCGCTGCTCAGGCTTTTATTTTTTTTCAAATTCCGTTTTTTTTATTAAATAATTAAGGGTGTGTCCAATGCAGAAATTATAATTACGTACAGTAAAATTTTGATAAGCTTTGATTGAATCTTACTAATTCTACAATATCAAAAGTAAGTATAATAAAACAAATATTATAAATTACATTAATTGGTTGGAATAAGATCAAAAGCAAAAAATTATGAGCGATTTCGAAAACAATGAAAAATTCGGGGAAATTTAGAGGCGCTTTTTCTATTATATATTTTAATTATGAACTATGGAATTTGATCAAAAGGCCAATTCCCGGACTTGAAAGTGATCAAATTAAAATGTCTTTTCAGCCAAAAAAATATGTGAAAAACTTTCAAAATTTAGGGAAATAGAAAAGGTTTTTGACAGTCTGCGAACGCTCCTTAGAAATACAAGAATCGCTCCTCAGGACAATATTTATTCAGTCAGAAAAATATAAATAGAATGAAACATTTATTATTCTACATCAAACGGCCTTACCCAAAACTGTCGCATAAATATATTTAATCATTTAAGTATATGAAGAAGTTTTACGAAAAGTCGTAACTATTAGGTACTTAAAACGATTAATTATAGTAATTATTTACTAATTCGTATACTTACGTAAAAAAATATTTCGCTTTTATTTTAAGCTTTTCAATTTGTAAAGATCGATTTACTTATCTGAGTTTGTTACTGAAGTTACCGGCACATTACTGTGTCGTGTTGGGGTATAAACCAATCAAACGAGTCTGTTAAGGGGAAGGTTGCAACGAGTTTCGAGAGACAACCCGGCTTTCCTTAGATGAACTACAAATTTTCGTGTTAGTTATGCAATAAGGGGCTACAGGACCTTACAAGTTTCATTCAATGCTTTGAATATAATATATGTCGCAGATAGAGGAATGTTAAGCATCATTTGTTTTTTATTTCATTATTTACTCTGGTAATGCTTGAGTGTGTTTAGTCGATACTCGATGACAGTTAACGTTTGTCATTTTAAAAAGACTATATTCTGGTTAAGTTTACACTTACATATTGTTGACTAGCATAATGACTAATCTCACTACTAATATAACGTGCTTCGTTTGATATTTTTGTTGTAAAGTTTTGCGTTTACAAACATACAAACTCACATACACAAACAGCCAGACCCGACACAACTATCTGTATACCATACAAATATTTGTTCCGTGCGGGAATCGAGACCTCGACACGCGGCGCAGCAGCAAAACGCTGGGGCCGGGCCGGGGCTGCCTTCAAGCGGCTCCTGCCCAATCTAGGGGGTCCAAACGCCTCCTGCCGGAGGCTCTATGCGGGGATCGTGCGGTCCATGGCCCTTTATGGGGCCCCTGTGTGGGCCCTAACGCTGAAGGGGCGACCAGCCCGCCAGCTCAACGCGGCCCAAAGGGTCATGGCCATCCGGCTGGCTCGGGGATACCGCACGGTCTCCGGCGAGGCGGCGAGCCTCCTTGCCGGATTACCGCCATGGGATCTGGAGGCGAGAGCCCTCGCGCACGTTTACGCGTGGTGCGTGGAGGCGCTTCGCCGGAGCGAAACTCCGCTGCCCCGGCAAATTGCATTGCGGCGGATGGAGTTCCGGCAGGATACTATAGCGGTATGGAGACTGCGACTATCGCGGCCCAGCGCACGCCACAATTGCGGCGGTAAGGCCCCTCTTTGAGGAGTGGCTGGTCACCACCAGGCCCGGGTCGATGGCGCGTTGTGTTTCACGCGCGCCTCAAAGAGATGTCAGCATAGAGGACGGGGCTCGCTAGGGCCAGAGCCTGCCAGGGTTGCGGAATTTGTTCGAAAGAGTCACCGCGGCCCTGGAAGGCAAAGGGCTTTAGAAGGAACATGGATGGGTTTTAGTCAGTAAGAGTCAGACACGCCCTTCCGCTCCACCTAGAGCGGAAGAAGTCATTTGATGATTTCCCATCCATAAAAAAAAAAAACAGCAAAACGCTCAACCACTACGCTAACCGTGTCTTCAAGTGTAGTTGTGTACTGAACTGAACTGAACAGTAAATAATTGTGTACTGAACAGTGCCTATGTATTATTTCACGTCTGGTTCCACGATCTACCATGACTGACCAACATCCTGTCGAACGAATAAACGAGGACGCCCCACCCCCCTCCCCCTTCTGTCGTCATATAAATATTTGGTAGATCAGTCACTCTCCAAAATTAGGCCTTATTATCAACTCAACTTTGTTGATTAGAAACATACCTAAATTAAACTTTAATAAGATACATAAAAAATATATTATTACAAATTCAGAAATACATAAAATCAGTGAATAATTTAACTGCCAGGAATATTTCACTTGACTTTTATTGACACTATATCTCATCCAATAGGAGGTCATATGGGCTTCTTCGGACAGGATACAAGCGACAATGCAACAAATGTTTGTCCAACAATTCTAATGGTAGTCGCATTTGCGGGTCGCGCCTATCTGCAAGAGCCCCAATTGCAATAATTTAGTAAAAAAAAAAACTATAAGCTCTGGAGTACAAACACACACACAAACACTATACACACACTCACAAAACACCCAGTTTAATATCAACGTTTAAAGTCAATAAGCCCGTGTCGCTGCAGCATCTCGACCGACAGCGCATGCGTCGGTGCCGTTCTCCGCGAGGAGCGCGTCACGTGGCTGAGCTGCGTAGTCTGCGCGCGAGTCTCTATCCCGCGCGGGATGTGCGTGCTGTGCGCGTGCCCGTTGTTGTGGCGCAGATTGTGCATCTGTGGGGAAGAGGGGGAATTAGATTAGAGTTTCTTTAAAAATACTACAGTAATTCTGTAAACATCTGAGGTGAAAGGGACATGAAGTGGGCTGTCAATCCAAAACTACATAGTTTAGGAAACGAAATAGTTATTTATGATACTAATGCGGTAAGTTGATTTTTACAAACAAATAGACAAATGTAAGCCCAAGACAAAGTCGAGGTTTTGTGCCGCACTCCGGTTTTTTTAATTACCATTAAAAATATAAGTATTCCACCAAGGAGTTTCACATGACAAGAAAAAATAAGCTGAATGATCAAACCTCCTTGGAAGCGCTTTTGCTCAATACGTTTGTCTTATTTTAATAATAAAGAGAAAATGAGGCAAAAAATTTTGTTCTAATTTTTTACTAATGTTGGTGTGATCCACCAATATTTATTGAGATTCATAATTGCACTCTATTGACAAATATGGCGCCTACCATGGTCAAGTTTTAATTAGGACCTAGAAGTCTAAAATCGCCAATCCGCTTTGAGCAAGTGTGTTCATTAACGCTTGTACCATTTCTATGTCAGAAGAAGCCTTTATCCTATTGTGGGATGGTTACTAGCTAATATTATATCTTTTGGGATTAAATTAGGGGTATTATAAAATTGGCATTGATAAAACTGAACCTATTTTTTGTTGTATAAACATGTGTTTAGCAAAAGAAAAACAGTAACATATTTTGGTATCTTTAAGGAAACTCCAAAAATTAGCTTACCTAAGTAAGACGTAATAATATAATTTTAAGCGCTTTTTCTTTCTTTTGTGTGCGTCTCAGACCAACTTAGTACGTAATTGCAGCCGTTAAAGGAAGATTTTATAAATAAACATGAACTTTATGTACATTAGTACGTAGTACATAGGCGGGCCTCCGTATCAAAACGCCCCAATAGCAAATCGTACTATTCGCAAATCGTCCAGTTAGCAGAAATCCCTAAAAACTAAGAGAATGGGAAAAGTACAGTCATATCACACATTAATATAAGATTTTAAATTTTTACAAGTAAACACCGACAATTTTTTATCGCGGTAATTTAATAAAAGCAAGTCGTTATTCAATATTAACTTCTGCCCGCGACTTCGTCTGATCTTTAGAACTGGGTTTAAAGTCAAATTAAAAAAAGTAATTATCTTGCCAGCGGCTCCATTCGGAAATACTTTTCCATGATTCTGATCTCGTGGTTGTTTGTGAGTCTTTACCACGTATGATGGTTCCAGCCCCGTAAATACTTATTCTTTATTCTTGGTACTTTGTGAATCTTTACCGCTCATGTCTACAGCTCCGAAAATACTTCTTCATGATTCCTGGGCTCCTGGTAGTTTGGGAGTCTTTGCCACTCGAGATAAAATTTCAGCCCATCTCCGAACTCCTGTTTCTACCAGTCTCCGTATGTACTTGGAACATGAGATTGTATAATGCTGCTGACACAGGTTGTGTTCACGCCAGAGGTATAATATCTCCTATTCGTTTGAACTTTTAAAGTAATCTAAACAATCAAATGGGAGCCATGACGAAAAACCGATAGTATTTTTTCAGCATAACTGCACTTTGTCAACAGAACGTTCTGCTAGTGCGTAACTTTGCGAATAGGACGATTTGCTAATTAATGCAACTTGACTGACTGAGACTGTCTATTCATTCTATTATTGGAGACTTATAAAGATTAATTTTAAAGGTGTATAATAGACTTGGTCTCATGAAAATAAGACACCAATTTCACATACTAAAGGTAATTTTAATATCACAATTTAATTTTAGTTTGAAGCCTAATTTGAACCAAACCGAAGTTATTGTTGAGATTTTTTACATAATAATTTCTCCTTTGGTTAGAATTATTCCTATTTCCTTATTCTAATTTAAATGCGTATTGAACTCCTTGACTTATAGCAATTTGTTTCAGGAATCTCTAACAAAGCCTATAAACACTTTGTTCGTGGAAATTGCTTCTGTTTTGTGAAGCATGCAGATTAATTATTTACTCAGATTTAACGTGATTTTTTGCTTAATTCCCTGCGGTGAGAAAAATACACCTACTATTCTCCATCTACATAATTTAAGGGCTAAGCAGTGGTTTCTTTGTGAATAAAAAATTGTGAGCCGTCACGGGACGCCTGGCAGATGTTAAACATCGAAATTATTTTGTAGAAGTAATATACATAAAAGAACAGATTACGACAGGAACTAAATATGTCATAATGAAAAAAATACATAAAGACTGTATATATACAGGGCGTCCCACGGATATGCCACATGGAGGGAAAGTACCTCGAATATTGTAGATGGAACATTTTATTGAAAGAAGACATTATTTGAATTTAAAAAAACAATTTAAACTCATTCATAGATATTTAAATAATTACGGATTCGATTCCCGGTTTAACCACGTAATTATTTAAATATCTATGAATGCAATTTAAATTGTTTTTTAAATTCTAATAATGTTTTCAAGTACTTTACCTCCATGTGGCTTATCCGTGGGACGCCCTGTATACCATCGTATGGCGTGGTGACTCGTCGCACCAACAATCGGTTTAACCTGCGGCTATAGATGTTTCACATCAAAATAGGCTGTCCTTTTAATTGGTTGGAAATCCTTCAGGGATTATGTTCATGAATATAAATCAGGATCAGCTTGGAAGAATCAGCTCACAGCCACCTTTACAAGTTTTTTTTAATATCGAGGTTTTACGGACCAGATGGTAGGTAGGTTACTAAATTTGGTACCTATGGTATCTCTAAATCTCTCATAAATTATTTTAGAAGCATGCAAAAAATAACTGAAAAAACTTTAAAATTATGTTTACAAGTTATATAATTACAATAAAAAAATCGCTCGACACAAAAATTAAAAATATTAGTGAATAGTATTATTTTAACCCTCAAAACCTCTAAAAAGCTAGTTTTGTAAAAAACTAGCTGTCTTTATTTACGGGCGCAGATATCTATACTTATGGGTACGAACATAAATAGACCCAAATAAACCAGAAACCTTGAAGAGAAGTATCAAATAAACCTTTCTTCTTGGATGCAGAAAGTTTCCGAGAACTTTTATCTAGGAGAACACTTAAGTAGGACCAAATTCTTCAAGATTATTGTTGTTTGGAACTCCAACATGGCATAGAATGGTAATCTTCGACTGCAGATAAGATCAAACAGGAGGCCTTGTTTGTGGTTCCAAATGAGTTTATTCTGTGATATCATGATAACTATCACAATTTGAAGAAGAAGAAGTAGCGAATGTGACATCATGTTGAATTGAGAAAAACTGGAGTTCATTAATTAAACGGTTTTCCTAGGTATCACTTTGGTCGAGAAATTACAATGGGGGCCTCATATAACATCTCTTGCGGGTCGTCCAAGCTCAGCCGCGTATGCTGTTAGAAAGATGAGACAGTTAACAAACGTAGAAACCGCACGTTTGGTATACTTTAGTTACTTTCACAGCATTATGTCGTACGGTATTTTGCTGTGGGGTCGTGCTGCTGACATTGAATCCATATTTATTTTACAAAAGAGAGCTGTCAGAGCCGTTTATAATCTGCGTTGCCGTGATTCTCTTAGGGAACTTTTTAAAAAGATTAATATTATGACAGTCCCTTGCCAATTCATTTATGAAAATATTATGTATGTGCGGAAAAACCGACATCTTTTTAGTAAAATTAGTGATAGACATAATTTTAATACTAGAAATAAAGACAAATTAGATCAAACATTTTTTAGATTAGCTAAAGTCCACACTTCTTTCATGGGGTATTGTGTTAAATGTTACAACAAAATACCTTCTGACATATTAAGACTAACTAAATTTAAAACTTATGTTAAAAGTACACTTTGCAAACAAGCATATTACAAATTAGAAGATTACATTCAGTATAAGAATGCTTGGAAACATGCTGGTCCTGCTCCATAGGACAATCAAGGGTGTACACAAAATCAAACTGGTTGATTTATGAATTAACTTTATAGAAATACTGTTTATTTTTTGTGTTTATATTAAATTAATTTTTGTATACCAAATTTTGTAAAATCATTATTTGAAAAGAGTAACTATCAGAGTATATTGTCCATTCTTCTCCATAAGAATCTACCTTTCCGAATGGACAGTAGAGTCACTTTATTAATGTAATATTATTATTTTACCGAACTGTAAATGATGACGTTCAAAAGTGCCGTTTAATGGCCTAATTGAAAAAAAAAAAATACCTGAAGTAATTTAGAACAGAATATTATTTAGATAGGCACGTGTACTGTTACACATATTCTAAATAAAGCGAATACTAGAAGCTCCTTTTCTGCTTGCTTGAAAAATCTTCAATAGACTTCCGTACCCTACGAAGTTATTTTTGTACAGACACACATCACTCTACCCGAAACTGTAAAATTTTCCCAACCAACCCTGAACCTTATTCTTTAAGTATAAAGTTGACAATCGATTAAAGAAATTTGACAGATTGTTGTAGCTTATTGTGCTACCGTCTGAACGTTTTTGTAAAAGGGAAACCAATATTATGTACAATAAACGTTTATTACTTAGGAATTTATATTCAACAGAACCTAATAAATAATACTTCTACAAGGGACAAGATAATACTCTTCAATCTAGCTATCAGGTGTCGTCTAGCTACCTTCACTATATAAAACCATACAGTCGCCTCAAGTCTGAACTTAGCAGTTTCCAGTATATAATTGCGGGGGAAGCTACCAATCAAATATATTAGACACTGTGTGACGCTCGTCGCTTTCTTTACGACGTCAACGAAGCAAAATATTAAAGTGCACTTTGAAAAGTTTCAAGCAAAAATGGGTTGCTTTTTTTCACGTTTCATTTTTATTATCTTTCCTGAGTTATCGTACCTTAATTATAGGGCTAATACTTTGTCGCCAAAACTGTGGATGAAGCTGTCGACACGTCAAAAAGAAGAAAAACATGCTTCTAGTTCTGTGTTTTAAATCAAGGTGCCTCTGAAGCGTAGCTAAAGTGTTTTTTATCGAATTCGGAAATTTGGGTCTTGCTAAGTCGTTATCTGTTTTCTACAAGAAACCTGGCTGGTTCAGCAGAATATGTTTGTAATATTGACATTGCATACAAACCTGCAAGTAACACCTTTTATGTGGCTCGTGGTACAACTCGTAGTCACTCGAGGAACCTTCAGGCTTCTGTGCGCAGCGCCACTGTTGACAAGGAAAGAGACTTTTAATAATTGTCACCATTTAAGCAGTAAACTACTGTGAGTTTAGTAATATTCAAGTACACCGATATTTTATTACACCGTTTGCTATAATCCGATCTGTATCTATCCACGTCATAGTTTTCTAGCCCTTTTTTCTGCGTATTGGCCAGTTGTTCTATGACGTGCCTTGTCTTTAGGATCCGTTGTGAAAAATACCTTTTTTTTTTTGATCTCGGGGGGAAGTCCTCATGGAAATCCTCCACCCTGGGGGGTCTATCAGGCTCTTACTGACTAAAACCACCCCGGTGTTCCATCTCCCACCTACGCCGGGGATCGCGGGAACGTATGCGACATGTTGTGAAAAATACCTAGATCAAGCTTTGCGACTCGTACCAATAGCGCCGTCTTCCTCCCACACCAGATTTATGACGGTCTGAAGACGTCATAGAAGCCTTTGAGGTCTTGATCTGTGCCTGGTTAATGGCAATAGGCTAGTCCATTGTTACTACATAGGACTTAAACATGCAGCTGCTGAGATATTGCTGTTCTATGAACTTAGTTCTTTAAATTAGGCATACAATATAGATAGGCGTGATGTTATGTGCCTAATTATTTCAATTTAATGTTGTATTTTCTTTCACATACAGTTAATTTTAGACTGTGATTTAAAATACAATCAAATGGAAATCAAAATGGAGCGTGAGGAAAAGTTCAGAATTCAGTTTACTTTTCAAAAATATTCTGCTTAGACGAGTTCACTATATGTATTATGTGTGTTCAGTTGGTGTAGGTAGGTATGTAGGTACCTACTTAGTGTGTGTGTCTACATACATGTGTTTACGTGAGATACACGGGATACAGATTAGGTGTATTCTATGGAATATTCATCATCTTCCTGCCCTTATCCCATGTTACTTGGGGTCAGCGCAACACTTTTTTTTCCTCCATTATGTCCTGTCAACCGTCACGCTATCACTAACTCCCTTTTCTTTCATATCACTCCTAACAAAATCCATCCATCTTTTCTTTGGCCTCCTTCCTCTCTATGGAATATTGAGGAAACATAAATCAGTCATCTTAATCTGTATACTGTAGCGTGTTTACAAAAGTAAGCCATCTAGCTTCTGTATCTAATCTGTTTGTTGATTTCATATTTTGTACTAAAAAGTAGACTTTGTTGAAATCAAAGCTGAACTGTAGAGCTATGCTTAGTTGTAATGAAAAGGTTTCCACAGTTTAATTTTGTGCTGAGATAAAAAAAATCACACTTAGCTTTCAAATAAACAAACAATTTCAAAAATTCTAATCTAGCTGTTGGAGATATTATTTTATTCGAGATTTTTTCTCTTTAAGGATAAAATATTGTATTCATACATTTCAATGCATTACTAAGTAAAACAACAGTCATCATTTATACTCTATGAATAGTTCTTGCTTAATTATTTCTCATAACCGTATTAGCGGAGATATGACAACGTGAAAATTAGAAACTGTCTCGAGGTGAATAAAACTTGGAACTGTATTACGGACGAAGTGTTATTTATTTCTGTCCTGAATTGCAACCGAAATAAAAAATAAGAGTTCTGAAATAAGATAAACGCTCAACCTACCTACTGATAACTTCCAAACAACCAAAATGGGTTTTAGTCAGTAAGAGTCTGACACTCCCTTCCGCTGCGCCCGGAGCGGAAGGAGTTATTTGATGATTGCCAATAGTAAAAAAAAAAGCTTATTCAGATAGATTTTTGTTAAAAAGCAGCCTGTAACCATATCCAGTCCAAAACAAACAATCTGACTTTCGTATTAAAATATTACTTCGGATAGCTGTCTTTATTATTTTATAACTTTGTGGGAGGATTAATATTTTTTTTTCTTATTTACAGACACTTTTTTGTTGAAACCTTCACCAGGTCAACCGGTCATCTATAAGACTAGTCTTATACGCTTAATAACACTTAAGGCCATAATGGTGACTTATCGCTAGCTAATACAGGTCCATTTTAATCGATTGCCGAAATTGGTACATGGACAAGTGACGTTATTAGCAAATATTAAGACTCCTTCGTGCCTTAGAAAGCAAGTTAGGCCGGTCATTAATAGATCTTTAAGTGTCATTACGGGTGGATAGAAGCAAGGAAATCTGACATCAGTTACTGGTGGTGGAGGTCACATAGGCAGTCGTTCCATGTAAATTACTGGAAGCCGACCCAAACATAGTTGGGTAAGACTAGGCAGTTACATTGTTACCGATCCGTCCACAAAAACTCTTACATTGATTGAAAGTGACACAATCTGGCTAAATGCCACAAGCTACGTTATCTCTAAATCAACTTTTTTTACAATATTAAGTTACATTGAAGTTCTTTAAAAATAAAAATACTGGCCACTGTTTCATTTTAGGGTTCCTTACCCTAAGAGTATCCTAGCGAACCATTTATTACTATGCCTCCGTTGTCCGTCAGTCCGTCCGTCTGTCTGTCAGCAGGCTATATTTAATTAACCGTAATAACTAGTTAGTTGATATTTCCACAGACTTGTGTATTTTTATTGCTGCTATAACGATTAAACAAAATGAAAGCCCCATACGTGAAATGTTGTTTTTTTCCTGTAGGTATATTGAACGGAACCCTTCCCGTGCGAGTCCAACTGTTAGTCATAAGTCAACAGTAAATTGTACAGTTTTCCATTACTCAAAGATAATTTCGAAGAATTCTGGCCCTTGTAAGTTGTATAAGTTCCTGCCTGTCACAAATCTAGTATTGTTCGGAATAATAATATCTCATATTTTTGAAATTTCCTTTAGCAAATGGATAATTTATATTCTTCAAAAAAATAAGCTTTTTGGACGGGTAGATGACATTTAATTTATTATATATAAAAAATTATAACAGACAGCAAACTTAGTGGACCTACCTTTAACAGCCACCCAATTCCGAGATATTTATCGCACACCAGGGAACTGAGGCACTAGTAAACCTATTATCCCCGAATTTGCTAACGTACAAACAAAGTTTGACCTCATCCTGCGCGTACAAACCTATAACAACAAAAAGACGAACAAAGAAGACAAATTGAATACGGAGCTACTTGGAATACCGGGACAAAAACAAGCAGTATATGTTGAAGAACATCTGTCGAATACAAACAAAAAGCTCTTTTACCAGGCAAGAGAATTTGCACCTTTAAGGTCATATGCATTCTGCTGGACCTCAAACGGCAATATTTTCCTTCGGAAAAAAGCAGAAGATAAACAAATTCTCATCAAATCGGAAGCAACTCTGAAGGAGCTCCAGGAATGACTATGTCACAGCTCATCGTTAGTAAGCAGTACTTTGATAATCTATTTTGTTTTAATGTCTGCTATTCACAAGTTATACTACATTATTTTTACTAACTACCTTCTTTATATTTATATTTTTGTTTTTTTAGATAACTTAAGTAAAATGAATCATAATACCCATCATTCAAACCCAAACATTGCACATACATACACACATTTTGTTACATATTTAACCACACCTTACCTGACTAACTTATATCACAATTGGTGTCCTAATCCACACTTCACAAGTTTCTGTTACCTCACCATACAACACATACCAAACACTCCCGAGAAATGTATCGTATCATATTATCGTAAACCGTTTTTTACTAATGGCTGATATTCTGCAATCTATTATTACACCTGACTTAACTGAATTCAAAGTGATAATCCACCCAATACATAAGAGTGGGAACAGGGACTCTGTAAATAACTATAGACCTATCGCTGTGAACAGTTGTGTGTGCTAACAGTTATGTCGAAGATAATGGAGAAAATTATAAATAAACAACTAGTAAAATACTTACACAACTACAACATTTTGGCAAATAATCAGTACGGTTTCATAAAAGGAGTATCTACTGAAGATGCAGTGCTAGACCTAACTGAACTTGTAGCACGGAAACTAGATAATCAACATAAGAGCTTGGCTCTATTCCTCGACTTAACAAAAGCCTTTGACACTGTCTCTGTTCCCACCCTTCTATCCAAATTGCATAGCATCGGCATACGAGGCATTGTTCATGATCTGTTCAAGAGTTATCTAATAGACCGAAAAATTTGTGTGAAAATAGGATCACATCTTAGTGCTGATATGACAATGTCATATGGAGTTCCACAGGGTAGCGTTCTCGGCCCAACGCTCTTCCTTATCTACATCAATGACTTGTGCACTCTAACTCTTCCATCTGCTAACATAGTTACANTCTGTTCAAGAGTTATCTAATAGACCGAAAAATTTGTGTGAAAATAGGATCACATCTTAGTGCTGATATGACAATGTCATATGGAGTTCCACAGGGTAGCGTTCTCGGCCCAACGCTCTTCCTTATCTACATCAATGACTTGTGCACTCTAAGTCTTCCATCTGCTAACATAGTTACGTATGCCGATGATACAGCCATTGTGGTACACGGGAGGAACTGGGCTGAGGTGAAAAGGAATGCTGAAGAGTCCCTGCAAATAGTCATGGAATGGCTTCACAAAAATCTTCTTACACTGAACCTACAAAAAACAAACTTTATCCCGTATTCTATTCATGTTACCACGAAACCCCCAACCACATACTCAATTAAAGCTCACACCTGTCTGGACACTGCAACTTGCTCTTGTATAGCGCTCCCTTCAGTAACATCGGTAAAATATTTGGGCGTAATTATCGATGACGGTCTGAAGTGGAATAAGCATATTGAGTCTACATACTGCCACCAAAGTCAGGAAAACGATCCATCTATTCAAGTTATTAAGGCATTCTGGTGACTTAGAGACCCTAAAAATGGTTTACACTTTGCCAGTCCATTGTCAGCTATTGTATTCTAGCTTGGGGTGGATCGGCCAAAACAAAGTTCCTTGAGCTGGAGCTGTACACTGAGCTCAAACTTTTAACCGTGAGACAGTTATTGGTACTCAGAACCACTCTTTGGAAACATAGCCAAGTTCCTCCCCCAGACTCAAACAAACGTGGTCAAAGAATAGTTTGCCCAATTCCTAGTCATAGAACTACCTTCGCCAGAAGACAGCAGTATGTGTTGAGCTCTCTTGTCTTCAGAAATATTAGTAAGACCATCCAAATAGCAAGGTTAAGCAAACACGAAGCAAAGACTAAGTTGAAAGACATGTTGTTCCTTTTAGACTACGCTCAAACTGAGGAACTATTAATTACTCAAACATAATTCACAATATTCCATACAAAACGCATAACACTGTCTGTACACCAAGTAAACAAGCAAACACAGTCTTACACCCGACTCCACCTTATTCACATACTTAGGCCCCTAGTCAAACACACACACATGCTCCCCCACACACACACACACACACACAGACACCTACACACACACGCACACACAGAGATACGTACACGCACCCACACAATGCAAACAAATCATACTTAGACTTTCAGGCACACCTACAGAATCTACCACACAGTCATTTTCACTTTTAAATTTTAAATGTAACACTAAATTTAAGTTTCGAATTTCATTTTTTTAAAACTCTTGTTTTAGTTTTCAAATATAGTTTCTTTCAAAAATACTACATAATAATATACTCTTTTGAATAATATCAGCTTACCAGCTCTCAATTTCCACAAGGTATATAGTGTCCAAGTGGCAGTAGAACACTGACTCCTAAGTCATAGGTATTCCTCTAGTTAGGGTTTCAGCTTTTGTACGCCTTAACTATTATGAACTTTGCTAGATCTATATTAAGCATAATTGTAAGGATTTGTATCAATAAAGTATTATTATTATTCCGTTTATTCATTTTTTCTTAAACCTATTACTTACATTTTTAATTATTTCTTAAAAACTATAAAAATAAAAATAAAAAATAAAAAATATAAAAATAGTAGTTCACCGGTATCGGGAGCAGGGTCCAAGCTACCGGCGATCAGGGCTCAAGAGAGATGAACCTCCTAACAATACGAGCCGTGTCCAGAAGTACCGCTTTCTGAATCAGGCCCTTGATCCAGCTGCCTAACGAGAGCCTCCTGAGGTGCTGGTCGAGGCTCGTGGCTATTAAGCCATTGGCTGACACAACTATCCGTACAATGATTGCTGAGTCCACATCCCACATGTCGACAACCTCGCGAGCCAAGTCAATATATTTGATTTGCTTATCTTTCTCGGCTTTCATGAGGTTCTCGTCATGCGGAACGGTTGTCTACAATCATTGCACGCCTCTCGATTCGGTCCATCACCACTATATCAGGCTTATTGGCAACAATAGTCCTGTCAGTGATGNACCTCTCTTCAACCGATAGCCCAGCCCTGAATTCTGCAGCAGTGTGCTTAGAGGGTTCAAGGCTAGGCAAAACCAAAGCGGACTCAAACTATCGCCCTGAAATATACCCCGCTCGATCCTTACCGGTTCGCTGTTCCTCTNAATACCTGTAGTACGGCACCTCCGATTCCACAAGAGAGTATTTCAAAGCAAGTTGCTGATGGATAAAGGTTGTGCCTATGCAAGTATTCTCCGTTAGCTAGACGAGAACAACCAGAGACAATGTGGCGAANTTGGATATTTCGACATCCTGGATAGCGAAGAACTGTCCTTCATTGCCCCATACACGACATCAGGAAGGTGCGTAGTATTGTATCAATTTTATGCAATTCTAGCACCCTCATGAGCCATGTATGAGGCACCGAGTCATAGGCCTTCTTATAGTCTATCCNGACCATGACATTCGACGGTGACATGCCCGACATATGTCAACCGTGCCGTCCTTCACAATAAATCTCCGGTAGTTATTCGTCAAGATAACTTCGTCCATAATTGCACAGANACTGTTGGCTAATGGCCATATCAATGAGGAGTAGCTTCTTAGTACCGCGGGACCCATTCCTACGTCCATTTTGAGAGACAGACATGATGTTGTTGCTGTTAATATGATTATTAATTTTAGCTCTCAAAANGCACAGACAAAACCTTCAGTTTCTCCAAAGAGATCACCGAAGCGCAACCAGGCTACGGACGCTAATTGATCTACGTCGGGCCCATGTAGGGCCCGGAAATAGCGTCCGTGAAGTTCCTTACTTTGCCATAACGCCCTGCGATCGTTAGTGTCTAGCACCGCAGGTTTGCGCCAGTTTTCATTTGCCAATGAGAGCGGGGTGAGTCCNCGTGGAGCAGGTGGGTAACTCCTGTCGTAAGAAATTCGGGTAGTGAGCCAGACTCTAAGGCAGTTTGGTACTGAGATGCCAAACGAGTGTGCGTCCTTTGTAGCCACTTAATCCAAAAATTGTGCAGTCCGTCCGGCCCTGGAGATTTTCAATTAGGCAACGGACGGACTGCACGGGCTACATCTTGGAGGCTGATTGTGATTGCCCCCATTTCTGGCAATGGATCGCACGCTCGTTCGACCTTTCGAATCCAATCACCTTCGGTGTGACTGACAGGCAGCGACCAGATGTTGCGCCAGAACGAACACATGGCGTCATCATCCGGCAGGCGCGTGTCAGTCACACCCTGGTCCGGTTGCTCCCAAACCCTATATACCCACCTTTCATTACTTCGGAATGTGCGATTCTGGGTGTATCGCTCCACTCGCCGCCTATACCTACGAATACGGTTTGCCCATGCATACACTTTCTGCTTCAGGAAGTCGATGCGCTCTGTGACACGTGACATATAATCTCGGGGGCTGATATCAGTCCCCGAAAACGCCCGTCTCACAAAACGCATCACTCTAGGGCGAGTGTTGCCCTCCCTGAAGCAGATTAGTTTGCCGATTAGCGCTCTGGCCCCACCGATACGACGCTCGATCCTGCACTGCCAAGCCGGTACGGCTGGTTTTGGTCGTGTAACTCTATCATTAGTCATTTTGACATGAGCTACACGACATGCCGCTACAGCCGCGCAGTACATAATCGAGTGTGTATCAGTGAGGTCTTCGCAGTCATCAAAATAATTTGACAACTGCGAATCCAGAGCAGCTACCAGCGCCCTATTTTTGTTATGCATGGGCAAACGAGGTAAGCGGGGTCTTAGTTCAGGCGGTACGTAGCGATATTCCCGAATAGCACACTCTAAAGCACTCCTCAATTCCTCATTGCACTGGGTACTTACGTTAGTAACCCTGTCATTACTCTCCTCGTCAGCGTGGCTGGATATTTGCGACTGTGGTGGTGCCACAGTCTGCGACGGAGGAGTAATGACATGGCCACACATTTCCATTCAGGGGCGATCAAGCACACTATCATCCAACATACGGTTACGTTGGATGACGCGCACCTGATCCGACAGTCGTTGGGCCGAAACGTTGACAGATGGTTCAAGTACCTGAAACAGAGAGAGCATCCGACCACGGTAAGCAGTCAGGTTAGTTGCCCCCTCTGTAGCCCCAAAGTATGAGCGCATGACATTTTCATTGATGGATTGTGGCCATCGCATGCGCTGCACACTTCCGCCGGGAGCTGGGACCCTATCAGAGGCCGGTGGGCCTCGAGGTCCTAAGCCGTCCGGCGGCCGGCGTCCTCTTCGCCGACGTGCAGGTGGTGGCGTCGTGGGCGGTGAGAAGTACTCGTCGCTCGAGCTCGACGCAACTGCCACGGCCGGTGTCACAGCACTCACAGTGGGGCTGGGTTCCGGCGGCGGCGAGGCGGAGCTGAGCGACGAGGCCGAAGGTGATGGGTGTGTGGCTAGGTGACGTGCCCGGCTTCTCGTCAGCAT
>NDFZ01005206.1:76865-110826 GCA_002192655.3 Mamestra configurata
CGGTACGCAGTCAGGTTAGTTCCCCCCTCTGTAGCCCCAAAGTATGAGCGCATGACATTTTCATTGATGGATTGTGTCCATCGCATGCGCTGCACACTTCCGCCGGGAGCTGGGACCCTATCAGAGGCCGGTGGGCCTCGAGGTCCTAAGCCGTCCGGCGGCCGGCGTCCTCTTCGCCGACGTGCAGGTGGTGGCGTCGTTGGCGGTGAGAAGTACTCGTCGCTCGAGCTCGACGCAACTGCCACGGCCGGTGTCACAGCACTCACAGTGGGGCTGGGTTCCAGCGGCGGCGAGACGGAGCTGAGCGACGAGGCCGAAGGTGATGGGTGTATGGCTAGGTGACGTGCCCGGCTTCTCGTCAGCATATCATCAATTTCACAATTTCTGCGCCATATCTTAAATGTTTTTCAGTTCTATTGTTGTTATTGTTTTTTTTAGTGGTTTTCGGGTTCAAGATCATTTTGATGGTTTTTGATTGTTTGGTTTAAATAAATCACAATAAAAATCGGCGAGAAAAAAATTCTTGACTGTCTTCTTGACAGCCGGGCCACAGATTATTATTATTATTATAAATACCAAAAAGAGATTCCTGGAAATCTGTTTTGTCGTTAGTAACAATTGAACCACTAAAACCTTCCTTGCTCTAACGAAATTAAGACTCTGTCAATTCTAATTTGTTATCATGGGTATCATTATCAGCATCTTTGATCGTACATTCACAAAAAGCCCTTCTGATGGAATTTACGGAACATTCTCGGAAAAACATGACTACAATCTAACGTATTAAATTCATTAGTGACGCCCACAATGATGTGATTACTGCCAAAAATAAACCGAACATTCTTCCTGAACATCATATACTGCTATGCAAAAAACATTATTTATTAGGTTACTGGGTATATTTTTACCATCCTCATAAAAATCACTGTTCCTATGCGAAATTATCTTTTTACACTGCATCATCAAAATAAAGGTGAAAGAAACTGTCCAGCGTCCAGTATAAATAATCCATAGCTTTTGGAATGACTGCTTATTTGACGCTCATAGATAGCGATGTTTTCATGGTTTTTATTTCAATACGGTACGGTTTACGGTAATTTTTTTGTTGTATTAGTAGTTGCTCTTAATAATTATAATAACCCCACCGCCGTATCTCTACGTTGACGTCGTGGTGGGGTTTGTGCGCTTTTATGAATGCTAGATCTGTGACGGTGGAGTTTAATTCGCCAAGACAAGTCTAGGGTGAGGGGCCAGACCAAGAGAGATACAATCCAAGCCAAGGTTGCACACGCCAAGGGCTGCATGGCTAGGGGAATGCGCTAGTCGCTAGTGTGGAAACTCTGGATATAAAGGGACCTCCAGTTTTATTTACCCTTGCCACAGTGAACGCAGGGTTCTGGTGTGGTCGACTTTGTTAGTCCCTAACTACTCGTGGAAATAATTATGATAACCAGATCAAAATCATAAAAAAAAACAAATACAGGCAAATAGGCCTACATCCGATGATGGAACATCATCAGTTTCATCACCATCCTATCCTAGGTCTATCTTTTCTTCAATAGTATCTTCACCCCCTTCAGATATACTACACTTGTCAAGGTAATCATCTATTCTTTCAATAGGGTCAGTAGATGTTGTGTCGGAGGCTACTACTGCCAAAAATCCAACACCCGCTGCTGGCATAACCAATATGCGTAAAAAATTGGTCCAAAGACATGAACGAATTCATTTGGCGTACTTATCTAATCATCACCAATTTAGAAACCGAAATACGTTCATATGTGACGTCATTGCATCAACAATTCATAAACAAATTTCTGCAAATGAACACCTCGAAACAAAGAGTAGGAGATCTACGGCGAGCAATAGTTAATAATAAATTACTTTCGGCCACTAAACTTGAGAAAATTAGATCAGAAATAAGCAGAGAGCTTCAAACAGACACAGGTAACTTAAATACACCCATGTTAACACTACCACAGTTAGATATGTACTTTTTACCTTTTAGTTTTTTTTTTATTATTTTATATTGTAACTTCTTGTTATTTGACTTAATAACCTTCTCAGTGTAAATTTGTATTTGAATTTTAAAATTGACATTTTAACAATGTATTTGTAATCTAATGAAACAGCAAAATTTTCATTTTAATTTTTTATTTATTGGACCGATTTAATTTAATATACTTGAATAATTTTATTGTATTGGAATAATTTTATCTAATTTAATTGAATGTAATTTAATCTAATAATTTTGTTCTAATTCTAATTTAGTTTTGTGATTATTTCATTTTTATTTTGTAGGTATGTAAACCTAGTTATATGTGCATGCTGTGGTCTCCTATAACTGAAGGAGCACACTTGAGTGAACCACTGTATCACTGTGTTTTGTGTTAGATGTGTATATTTTGTTGGAGATTCAGATAAATAAATATAGATCAAACCAATACACATTGACAATCGGAACAAAAAAGTAGATGGTCAAATGAAATAAACGAAACTCTGATTAAATGCTATTTCATCGTAACGAAAATCGAAACAGATATGACTGTCTGGAGGAAAAATCTAAGGGAAATTTTCATTGAGCACTATCCGCTATTGTCATATTTAGCAGAGCAAAGAATATCAGACCAAAAATGAGTTATCATAAATAACAAAAATAACAGAAATACGACTCCAAGACCTAAAAACGTATGCAGAAAATACACTAAACCTAACGAATCCTTTTAGCCAATCAGAACATCACACCATACACAAGCGTCTATTGAAAATGCGAATCAAACAAATACACAAGAAGCTGGAGTAGAAAATGGGCTCAGTTACTTGAATAGCATTGATGTTGAAGCCATTATACCCACCAATACAAATACAAACACAGAACCTGGTACCACAAACATTGAAATAAATTGGTAAAAAAGTCAAGAACTAGACAAAAAATTCACACAAACACTACAGCATTTCACGAACATCCATCCAACTAGAAAAAACTACATACCTTAACAAAATATATCAAAAAAATTTGCTCAAATAGAAGGTTACATGAACAACGTTATCCTACCAAAACACGTCAAATTAGATACAGATTTTGAAACCTTACAGACAGTGATATATATTGCTGCTTGGACTGCTGCTAAAATAAATAGAAGAATACTGTCATATACCACCTCTGAAAATTCGGTTAACATCAATCAGAAAAATAGGAAACAAAAATGGCAGAAAAGATTAGAATTAAAAGTTAAAGATTTACGAACCAAAATTGGAAACTCACAGCGTTCATACAAGGAAACAGAGGTTGGAAGCTTGTTACAGAGGTACACACAATATTAGAATGCTATAGAATACATTCAACACATGAAGAACCAAACACACAACTCACCCACTTTTTAGATACACTAAAACAGAAACTCACACTTGTAAACAATAGGCTAAACCGGTACAACAGCTGTACGCTTCGCAAAACACAAAATAATAAGTTTAGGAACAACGAAAATCATTTTTATCGATCATTAAAAAAATCGACTACAAACACAACAGCACCAAATAATAATGAAAATAACATAAACTAAAGTTTACCATCAGTAGATGAACTGCGACAATTTTGGTCAAGAATATGGGAGAGGCCAATATTTCATAACATGGAAGCTGAGTGGATTAAGACAGAGACAGAAAACTGTAAACACACAGAACAAATGGAGTACGGACATGTTCCAATAGATACATTTCATGACATTCTTCAGAAATAACATAACTAGAAAGCACCCGGTTCTGATTGCATTCACAACTTTTGGTATAAAAAATTTACATTCATTCATCAACATCTATACAATTTCACCAAACCCGATATCGCAAAAAAAAAACAGCTGTTCAGTACATTTTGTCGAGGTATGCGCACATACATGTATGGGGCAGTCGATTTTTTTTCGCGATTTCAGTGTTGGTCCCACGGTGAAATTTGTTTATAATGATGACTTCAATGACCCCTTTTTTGCGTTTATTCTGTTACACGTTGTATACGAAACAAAAAACTCAACATTAACTTAAAAGTTGAAACTTTTAACATCAAACTTATTAAATAACCTACTCAACAAAGGTACTGTAATGTTGCCCTCAAGTCGACTTTATTAAGTCTCCAAAAGAATTTCCATTACTATTTGAAATTTGTTTTGTTCAAGTACAGGGAAAAAACAATAATGTGACGGAGTGGGCTACGTAAGGCTTCACCTATTCAATAAGTTGTGAATTCGATTTCCAGTTCAATTCTAAATGGAAATAGCTCTAATAAATTTTTAAATAAAACGACGAACATTTTTTAGAAGAACATAGAAAACATAGGGATATTGTTGCGTATAAATTCTAGAGATAAGAACATATAAAGTAAGAACAAAGAGCAATAGGCATGATAGCAAGACCTCCACAACCCACTGACTGGGTAACACGATAACCCTTGGCAAGACTGGTGTCAGATTTTCTGGCATCTGATAATCCGTAACGACTGTCAAAGATCTTCAAATGACAGCTGGGACCAACGGCTTAACGTGCTTTCCGAGGCACGTTGGACGGTTAAAAGTAAGCATCTTTCTTTTTTAATGCTCAGTTACTACCTACTGCGTTTAAAAAACAGTTTCATAGTTTCGTTTCTGCCTGAGAAACTTGAAGAACATTCATCTACCTTAGATAATAAATCTGTTTCTCTCAAATTGGTTTCGTTACAAAACGTTATCCATGGAGGATTAAGTTATCGCTCACCTTTGTTTTATTACAGCAGTCTTTTCGGTCAAGCATTTTCTTTACTTTCTTAATTGTTCTTTTTCTTTCTTAATTTAGACTGGCATATTTCGTTCTTCCTTTTTCGATTTTAGAGGTGGTATAATCATCTCTATGTTACTTACTTCCACGAACATTAGGTAAATAATAGTCTACCTATTCCGATCTCTGGTAATCATACACATCCCGACTTTACTCACCGCATAACAAATGCCTTTTTTATTTTATTTTATGTGTGTACGCGGACTGTCGTCGAATAAGTGTTTTTTCTTTCTATTTCTACCATCATCGTCCATATTTCTGCGTCAGTCTCACCTAACTTCGTAAACCCCTACATCGTTCAATCAATCAAGCAGCTAGTTATTTAAGTTCCATGCTGAGTTCTAATTCCTCAAACACTAATCATATCATATTTAGCCACATATTCCTGCAACAGGATGTGTGCGAAACGTCTAGACAGTTGAACAAATCAAACGTTACCGAGGTGTGGTCGATCATTTGTGTCAGTTCTGATTAGTGGGGAACCCTGACCCGCCTCGTTCAGACGGCAGTGTTTATGTGTCTATTAGGTACAATGGAAATTGACTACGTGCCCCGGATTATGCTTGCGTTGAACAAAACCTGAAGTGAGTGTGTTTTATTTCGTTTTCACGTCTCAGTCGCTGAACCACTTTGATGAAGTTTGGTACAGAGATAGACGGAAGCCTGGAAACGGTTTAATTATTTTTTGCTATCTTTATTCCCGGCTACATCACTCCACGAAGGTTGAGGAGATCGTGGAGTACATGAGAGTGAAGACCAACTGTACTTTGAGGGTTGGAGTCGCGTCACAACACAAACTTCAAGTAGTTTATGGTGCGGGTTCCAACTCATCAGCCCGAGGTATTCCTCAAAGAAGAGTTTTGGCCGAAGGGTGTCGTGTATCGACGTTTCCGCGCCCAGCTACGCGACACCAGTCAGCGAAACACGATGCCGTCATTTCGTGTGCAATAGTTAAAAAGGTTTATGAATATGTATTAGTTTATTATTGTTTAAGATTATTTTGTGTATTATGTCTATGGGCCTCAGCAGCGTGATATTAAAATGATTATTATTTATTTATTTTATTAACGTGACGGAAGCCGCGGGCAAAATGTAAAACATATATTTATTTGATTGAACTTGACTGGTCCCCGACCTGAATATAGGACAAAAACTGATGATATCAGACACTTAAAAAAAAAAAAACACGCTGCCTTTTTATCACTTTGAAAGTTTTCTCAGATTACAGTCAGAGTCCGTTTTTATAGCCTTATCAATATAGTAGATAAAATCACTTTGAAAAACGAGCTCTATGACTGAATTTGGAGCGACTTATCTTGGTTAGCTTGTTTACACTACTTTTGAGAAAATTTACGTGAAATTACTTGAGCTATGATAAAAAATCTGAATTGTGATTCTGTGAAATCCCTATTGTATTTCGTAAAAAGTGTCTTTGCTAACAGTTTCACCAGACTGCCCCAGAAGTAGGTTTATGTTTTTCGGTATTTTCTTTCGAAAGAACGTTAAGCTGTTGGTCCTCCGCCTGATATATCTCAAGCCGTGACGCATTACCGGCTCGCTATGACACAGAGAGTACGTCTCTGTCACCGCATGCACTTATGCATATTTCCCGCACTGATGATGGCTAGACTCCGTAAAATTGGCCGCCTTGTGAAATTAGGTTAGATAGACTATTTTTGTACAACTAAAATCTATTCCCCAACCTATAAAAAACGCTAATGAAGCACTTAGTTTAAAAGGTTACCGTGAAGTTGGTCTGTTGACACACGCCGCGCCCGCAGAGGAGCTTGCGCGCCGAACGCTGGAAGTTCCTCGTCATCAGGCAGTACACGATCGGGTTAATTGCTGAGTTCGCGTGACCTGCCGACAAAATTAGGGGCTCTTAGAAATTGGAAATACGCCATTTAATTTATTTGAGGTTCCTTCTAGGAATTACTTGTTGGCATCAATATTGTTTGTCAGTAATTAAGGACAGTGGTGGTGATCTGTGGCCTAACCTGAAAAGCGGTTATTGTACTCATCATTATGAACAACTTTTACTTTGGAACCAACCCTGAAATCGCGAAAAATATTAACTACCAATAAATTTATGTTTGCATAGTTATCTCTTTTTTACGACTGGAAGAGTATTCTGTAGAAATAAGCATCACCTTTGTACCTATTTTTCTGTTTCTTTTTCGTTGATTTTAGACTTTTTGCCAAACTTTATCGCTGACAGATTGTGACTTTGTCTAGGACCTCTGGTAGTTCGTTTTTTTCCTTATAACCGTGAATGCATCCTTATGTTCAATAAGCTGAGGAAATATTCATTTAGTATTCTCATTTGTAAATTATATTTCCTAGTAGGTAACCTAATTACTGACAACTTTATTTGTTTATTGCTTTCCGCCACAAATGTAAAGAAGAGGTAACATGATTTCCTTGCAAAACCCAATATGTAGGTGAACATTGCTTTCAATAGCATGCATCGTCACGTTTCTCAACCAAATTACACATTAAATGCGAGGCATACGTGACGAGAATGCTATCGATCAGATTGAAGAACCACAGAGTATTTAATATTCATACGGAACTGTGTCGCCATGCAACATTTACTGAGTAACTTTTAAAAAGCTTTAATTAAAAGTTTTGAATTTGTTTTAACTCCTATTTGTAAAGTAATTTTCTCTTGTACCAAGTTTTTTAATTACTACGAAATAGTTTTGTTCTATTTAAGTAAATATTTTCTGCCAACTTTTGTAGTTATAAATAGTTTACCTTGCTAGTTTGTAGATTTAGGATATTCGAGGTCATTTGAAACAGAAATTGGTTCTCAATGAAGTTTTTTGGTTGGATTAAAACCTGACCTGTCCACAAACACAATTAATAAAGTATAACTAAATACTTTATTCATGTGAGTTTGTTGTCACTACACAGATTTTAATCTTAGAGTCAATCCCAAGTTGTAAGCTTGTTTGGTATATTTTTTTCTAGTTAGGCAAGAAAAACAAGTTCAATCTTATTTGTTTTTATTTCAATGTCTCCATCAAAACATCAAAGGTAATAAGAAAAAATAGGTCTTCTCTCAAGCATCGTAATTCGTAGGTATAAAAAACGAGACGAATAGATTGACTGATACCGATAAAAATATATTGATTTAGGAAAACACGCAATACGGCTAGTATTTTGTGTGTTGAATATGAAAATGTATATCGAATTTCAAGAACAAATTAATTGAATACTACTAGACCTAAAGCCCGATTTACATTGATCAAGTGTTTAGCGAAGTTGATAAGTACAGTGGTGTAAACTGATCAACCGACCGAGTCAACGTGGCTTGCAAGTTACCTTGCAAGTGGGTTCAAATAAAATTGCTTTTTATTTTTTGGGAAAGTTACACGCCTCGCGCGGCCGCTCAGTCCCCCGCGCGGTACTTGACTCGCCACTTGGCGTAAAGTAAACAGTTAAATTTAGTACAGTGTATTAGTGACCGGCAACAAAACGAAGCGCATGTACTGTTTATTTGTCCGAGACCACAAAGTGCAGTGAGTCGATGAATATATAAATCTGTTTATGGAACTATAAAAGCCCGTTGTAAAAAAATTAAAAAATGCCAGGTAGACAAAATCAGGAATCATTAAAAAAAGAGCGGGTTTTTATACTCTTAACAAATGAGAAATACTTCGGAAACTATTTCCAGTTGCCAGCACATATAGAACTGTTCAACTATGATTCCACTTTCATTCGCATAGAATCATGATATTCTTTGCGATCTTCAATAGCTAGTTCGTTGAGTTGTAAAGCGTTTGCACCAAGCGTTGCTTTCTACCAATTCATTTGCTCTCCAATAATCGTTTTAGTTTATTTGTTTGGTACAACATTTCTGATACCATTTGATCCATAATAATAAAGAATTTTGCGCAAACCGCACGTAGTTGTCGACGTTGCTCGTCCATTGCGACGGAGAAATGGCACTTAATTCGTCACTGTACCTGCACTCACCACTCGCCACTGTCCTTGACCAATGTAAATAGGGCATAACAATTCAACTGAAATCTTGTGAAAGTGTAGGTACGATTTTATGCCTCATTTGTGGAGGTTCCGTAATAATTCTAGTTAATATATTCATTGGGGGCAATGATATTACTTCCAAAATTAGTTTTTACGAACAAAAATATACCCCGTTAATTGTATCCTCACTACCAGTGCCTATGTACGTCTGGTCATCCGATAATTGGAAAGGGCTCTGGGAAGTTAATTGTACAAATACTAAATCGTACCAAATTAAATTATATTTTTGCCTACGTCAGTAATTTCAATCTATTTTTACCACTTCTAACAGAAAGGATTCGGAAGGCGCGAGACTGAGAGATGTGACAGACAAATTTATTATTGGTGGCTTTTATCGACGGACAATCCGTTTCAAATAGTGCTTCGAATGCCGATATTCAGAATATTGTATCTTAAGTTATGTTACAATGTAGGTGATTCTTTTCAAACTCTGTGGTGCCAGCAATAAAGGCTTACTTTATTTCACTTTACTAACTCAACTAAATGGAGCAACGGAAGAATGTGAGGATCATAGAAGGTGGCGGTCTGTAGTTCTGCTAAGTCTGCAGAAAAACCTGTCTTTTACCTGACTGCCGCAAAACGAGCGTAATTGTTTGTATTCATGTTTTTCTACTCACCCATAAACAGCGCGTAAGGCAGAATCATGCTGAGATCCTTAGCGTTAACCAAGTTGACGTCCAGCAGGAGCTGCATGATATTGTACGGCATCCAGCACATGGCGAACAGAACTGCCAGGAGGAGCAGGATCCACGCCACTCGCTTCCTCTCCTTCATCAGTCTTAGACCCTGAGGAAAAAGATTAGTTTACAGTTTGAGAGCTAGATGTGAGTTGGATGTTTGTATCGTCAGATCTTGATTGCAGACTAACAGGGTACTAGCAATATTAAATAAACAGATCTATTGAAATACTCGTACAGCAATTTCTGCTGTCAAAAAAATCTGTGTACAATCGTAATGGTGCATATGGTTTTCTTTAGGTGGCGGTAAACACGATAGGTATAAGAAAATATCGCCATTTGTCGTACGTATGACAACTGGCAAAGGGCTTCTCATTACTGACATATAAATCGTCCCACGCTGACATATTACTATCTAATAATAAATGCAAACATAAAAATAAATCAGCAGAATACAATAGAAAATGTAACAACCCTGACCGAATGTTTTTTAAGTCCCTATTGAAAACCACTGAGTTAACAAACAAGCCATTGAAGTGGGCACTCGAAAATATCAGAATACGAGTTACGAATACAAAAGAAGTACAATAAAATAATCTAAGAAATATTTATTCAGCGCCTCCAACAGAGGCTTGATATCCGGCCAATTTAGCCAAGTTACTTCCACAAAGAAGAATGGTTGAGTATGATTTGTTCAAGCAGTGTTATCAAGAGAGAATTATTAGCATACATGATTATTATTATCCTCTACAAAGGCTTGTTGTATTAAATGAAGTTGATTTTTGGCCCAATTTATATGCTTTCATATAGGCTGGCTCTAAGAAGACTCCGTAACTAAATGATAAATGCTGCACCGTTCTGCGAGGTGGGTCCTTGGATGGGTGGGACGGAAATCATGTTTATCCGTTGGCCCTGGCTGTCATTTGAACATATTCGACAGTAGAAATAGGTTGTCAGAAGCTAGAAAATCTATCACTAGTGTTGCTAAGGAATATCTGTTTCCCGAAGGAGTGGCTATTGTGGTCAGGAGTAGTCGCTACACATTCAACACTCAGCTGCATCCGATCAGGCTGGAAGCCGATCCAAACTGAGTTGGGACAACCAAGACATAGGTACAGGATGACTTCAAATGAATCTTTCAGGGGGTATAAGTACTAATCAAAATGTACAATAAAATATGAAAAAAATACGTTTTCAGAGCATTTATTTCCCCGAAACTCGTTAAAATGTAGGAAACAAATTTTTATTTTATATAGAAACTGTTAATCTCACAGTGAAAGTTGTTTACATAGGAAGGTAGTATGAATCTTCATCTAGAATCGAGCAAGATGTACCAGCAAGATTTGATAAACACAATTTATCAAAGGCAAACTACGCACAAGCAGTTCATGGAAAATATTTCGTGGAAACGTGATTTATAATCCTAATCTGTTTGACATAAACCCTAAGGAATACGGGTACAGTAGATTGCGCGTCCTTAGTAACACTTTGACCTTGAGCTGGACTAACACAGTACGGTATATAAATGGAATGTGAGGCCATCTCATATTGGTTTCCTTGCCAGTTTTACTGGGATTCACTTTTTTACACTCTTTTCTGGGAAAATGATTTCAAACTGAAACCTCAACTATTTATAATGTAAGGTGCATCGGGGTAATATCGTAAAAGGGTAAACAACAAAAAATCTTATTTATCTGAGTTTTAGGCAAATAATTTTACTTATGGCAACCCAGCGGCGAAAGACAACTCATGCCGCCCCCACCTCAGTTTGTCTCAAGCGTTATTACCATCTGGTTGTGTATGAAATGCATTTTTGGCCAACGGTAATTTTCGACGAAGTTTTTATGATTTTCGATCTTTACCTAACATCTATAACTTTCGACTCAGGTAAGATATTTATGTGTTTCATATTTAAAATTGTTTATTATTACGTTATTAGTGATAACAAAGCACTAGATAGTTCAAAAACCTTTTTATGAATATTTATATTAATATAAAAGAATAACGATTTTCAGACGGGTTTAAAGTACCTACAATCTCTTGGTTTTATTGAAAGTTTTATAATTTGCTGCTACATTATGTTTTTCGGACCCATACAGATGCATACAAAAATATACCTTATCTCATCAAAATTACGTTCGAAGTTGCCCCGACTCACCTTACTAGCTTTTGCCCCCGACTTCGCACGCGCGTATCCCGTTTTTTCCCGTTCCCGTAGGAATTTCGGGAAATCCTCTTAGTGCTCTCCTACACCAAGGAACTTACATGCCAAATTTCAGCTGTCTGCAATCAGTAGTTTTGGCTGTGCGTTGTCTGTCACTCACTTAATTAGTAAGTAACGTATATTAGGATTGATGATATTCTTAATTTTTTTTTAACTTATTTAAATTAGTCAAGATTTGCATAATAAAAATATAACTACACATATTTATTTACGTTTATGTAAAACATAGTAACGACGAAAAAATCCCTCCGACCTTTTCAAATTCATTCAAAAATACTTGTAAGATATGCGTACATAATGAGTTCTATTTTATTTTAACGAGTATACAGGTAGAAGAAGACGTTATCTTTCTTACCTTGAAGAAAGAAAAATATGAAAATCTATTTTTTCGTGAAAAGTCAAGATCCGTAAAACATTGGTTGTAAAATGGTCAACGTTCATTCTGAATTTCAGACAAATATGTCATAACTCAATGGGTTAAAGGGCATCGTGTTACCCAGTTACTGAATTGTGAAGATCAGGAATGTTGTCGCTCCGTGTAAAATACTGGCATTCTTCTGCATCTGGTTAGGCAGAAAGCGACCAGACATAGTTGGGAAAAGAATAGGCAGATGATGAGCACTTCATCACTCAAAGAGTAATTTTAATTCAGGAAGGTGGTACCGCTTTATGTATGACATGCAAACATCATTTAGTTAGTGTTTTAGGTTTAACTTCGTATGTATAAAACAAATAAGTAGATGTTCCAGAAAATTTTTGCCAACTTTATTTTTACCATCTATTTCCCCTTTTTTTGCTATAGGTGGAAAACTTTTACAAGGCGTCTGGACTTTTGGGAAAAAACCAAAAAGTCTTGAATTTTCACCTCATTAAAACCACCTCGGTGCTCACCGTCAGAAGGTGGAAGGGGTTCTTTTGAAAGACCACTCGGAAACCTTTTCTATGCAGCGCCTGTTAGAGCACATCCCTAGAGAGACAGTAAAGGGTTCACCCTAGAATCTCTAGGAATAATACCTTAAATTCAAGCCCATGTATTGCAAAAGTCACTGAACTTTATTTATTGGTATACAAGCATTTTCACCCTTTTCTTTCGGGTTTATTCAACTACGTTTAACGAAGACTCTGCGATACATGAGACCCTGGTATAGTGTTCCCTATAATGAGGAGAGGAACCGAAGAAGGCTCGGCAGGATGTTATTACGGAGGAAAAAGAAAATAATATGTTTACTGTGACAAATGTAGGTACGTAATTGATTTATTATTTCCAAACTTAAGTTGTAGGTTTGTTGAAATCTGATACAAGCTTTTGTACATTAATAAGTACCTATAGTCATTAATTTTATTTATCTAAAACCCCTAGGTGCTACTAAAGAGAAAATAGAAATTATCTAAACAAAAGCTTCGTAAACTAAGTAGTTGTTAGCCTTTCTTCGACACACATTTTAGTGCCGTTCAGAATTTTGACAGAGTAATCTTCGAGTTAAATAATAAGTAAATGTATAGTGAACGAAATAATTAAAATACTCTGTTCAAAGAAACGTTCATCATCATATCATACTTTCAACAAAAACAACTTTGTTGAAAGTATGATATGATGATTGAGATTCGAGAAGTAAAATAATAACAAATGGTATACACTCTCATAATCATTTCAATTCTTCTTACACCTAGTGCAAACAGACTGGGAATGAAAAATATTTGCAACACGTCATTAAATCTTCAATCGATATTTTCTCACAAAGATCAGTAAAAAACGCCACCTGTCGTCACTTTTATAAACAAGTTGTCTAAACATCTCGTAAAAAGTACTTCTGAAAGCTATTATAAAATGGAGCAGAGCGCATTAAACTGAAAAGTTCCATTACAAAATGTGTTGGGAAATACGTCCAATGTTACAAAAATGTTACGTGTCACAAAAATATGTTACAGTTTCAGCAAAAATTGGAAGGTTGCTTGTTTTTCAGTTCGGTACGTATTACCGGAGATTTGGCTGGTTTAACTGATATGGCCTAATTTTATTGTAAATAAAAAGTGGTCTCTTCTACATTACATACAAAATGCGATTTAAATAAATGGCATTTATAAAAAGGCAAGATTTATTAGAAGTATTGTTATACCAATTTTATCAAAGTATATTGAATTTTTTAGTTTTGTCGTTATTATGTCGTATTTATCTTTATGAATAGAATGGACTTCTGGTGCAAAATGTCATTCGTGTAGAGCCAGTGGTTTAGGCAGGTATGTTTTCTGTCAGTGTACTTTACTATATTTTTATGGCAGATTTTTTAGAACGAGATTACGTTTCTATTTGGTACATAATGTTTTAGCTAAATGAGGAGAAGTGAAATAAGCGAAGCAAAATGAAAAACCTACTAACGAATAGAAAAGTTCTTTGATATTTTGATTTGGTTCCGTGACTCGTTTTTAATGGGACTTTAATGCGTCACTCAATCTATACTAGTAACAAAGCTGAAGAGTTTGTTTGTTTGTTTGAACGCGGGAATCTTTGGAACTACCAGTCGGATTTGGAAAATTCTTTTTGATGAGGAAAACTATACGGAAACGGGAAAAAACTGGATATGCGTACGAAGTCGCGGGTAAGAGTTAGTCTACTATAAAACAATTTTACAGGTTTTGTTTTTTAATTTCTATTTAATTTTTATTCGCTGCATGTGCTCAGGATGTAAAACAACATCATCATAATTAAAATCATAATAATATAAATCTGTATATCCTTTCCCCAACCACGTTGGAGTCGGCTTGTAGTCCAGCCGGATGCAGTATGGAGCGACTGCCTCACCGACCTACTCATCCCAGTAACTGAGTAATACGATACCCCTTGGTAACACTGGTTGTCAGACTTTCCGACTTTCAACTGTCAAAAATCTACCAATGAAAACGACTTAACTAGCTTCCGAAACAAGTAGTTGAGCATCTGGTGTGTAATGCGTGCTCACGTTGCTCGCTCATTCACGAATCCATCCTTGTCAAGAGTCGCTTAACTTTCGACCGATCGATGTGGCTGTTAGCTTTAGCCACGAGCTTTAAGTGTAGAAAAATGTACATGCGACTGCAAATTCTATTCATTGTTTCAAACAAAGCTTGGCAAATAAACATCCATTTTGTATTTTTTATAAACATGCATTTATATTGTGAAAAAGCAACAATTTATTAACATCAACATATTACACAGACCTGTTGCATGCTGACGTTACCCTCGTCAATGTCGAAGGGAGGCCGCACGGAGCAGAGTGTTCGCCCCATGCACGCGTACGACATTATTGTTATTGAACCTGAAACAAAGTCACAGCTTAGAACGAATGAACACGCCCACATTTAGTCAGTTATGTTTACCTCCCATGTAATAGAGAGCGAGCCTAGCCGTCAACCAGGCTGAAATTGAATCTCTGGACTACGGACTGCTACTGGAAAACACTTCCCGACTGTGAAACCGAGCCAAGAGTCTCTAGACGAATGATATTTTGGTAGCAGTAGCGTAGCGAAGGTGATTGTCAAAACGTCAAAATTGTACGGGATTGATGAACGCTGTCAAAATGTCACGTGATCAATCCCTAATATTTTGGTTTGTCGACACTCGCAATCACTGATAGAATGGCATTTAGGGCTCCCACACATAAATGCGAATTCGCAACGCATCGCGAATATCTGCGAGCTCGCACGTACAAGTTCCTGCGATTGCGGCGTCGCGTCGTATCGCATCGCATCGCGGTTTTGTGTGGGCGCCCTAAGTCTAGAGCCTCAGGACATCTCGACGCTCAGCAGTTTTAAACCACGTGACCATCGAGACATATAATGTGAATACTTAAAAAACAGAAAATTGCTTGGTGCACTATTTACAAAGGTTAAAAGGTTTTTAAAGGTAATTTAACTTTTTTAGTCTGTGTGTATAGCTACAACCTGGGGGCTTTTGACTTAAGTCAATGGTGTATATGTTACTTCTCAGTAAGCATGCTTCAAAGTCAACCACATCATAGCGAAATCACGTGAACAAAAAAAAAGACAGCGAGTCTTTTTTTGTAAGGATGAGAAATCATCAAATGACTTCTTCCGCTCTGGTTGGAGCGGAAAACCCATCCGTGGCCGCGGTGAATCTTTCAAACAAATTCTGGATTCCACGTGTTCCACGCGCGCCTCTAAGAGATGTCAGCATAGGAAACGGGGCCCGCTAGCGCCAGAGCCTGCCAGGGTTGCCGAATTTGTTCGAGAGAGTCACCGCGACCCTGCAGCGCAAAGGGCTTTAGAAGGAACGCGGCTGGGTTTTAGTCAGTAAGAGTCTGACACACCCTTCCGCTCCACCCAGAGCGGAACAAGTAAATTGATGATTACCCATCTTTTAAAATAAAAGCTAGAATTCCATGACTTTTTCATGAATTAGCTTATTTCTATCAGGATTGGAAACGATGATGTAATCGATATAATAGATCAAACTTGTTGTAGCTATCAGGAAACACAGACTCTGGCATAGAATTCCACTCATTCGGTATACGTACGTAACATAAACAATTGAAGAAGCATTCGCGTTTCGGGATCCAAAGCTATTGAAATTAGTACGAAATCATGATAGACAGTAAATTTATGTCAGTCACGGATTTGGACAGTAAACGAAATCTGAGAACTAAAACATGCAGAAAGAAAGAAAAGAAATGTGTTTGATAACAACATAGCGGAACCAGAATATTAATAACAGCACGTAGATTTGTGATGCACGAAATATCTTTGTTTTCAGATTTGTTCATGAATTCCAGATTTTCGTGACCGAAATTATATTGTTTAATGACTAGTCCAATCTAAAACAGGTAAAATAAATTGAAAACACATGCTTTTTAAGAGAATCCATAGTTTATTTTAAAAGTATGTTAACTATAGTAAAAAAATATATATTTTATATGGTCTGAAATAAATGTTTATTTATTATTTTTATGTCTTATATCAAAATCGACGAAATTAAAAACAAGATTATTGAAAAATATGAAAAGCAAATTTTATAATATTAGATTCAATTAAATTCATTCTCCAGAAATAACATGTTAAGTAGATAATAAACATTTTTTATTACTTCTAGAAGAAGTGAGACATCGATGAAAATCGCTCTCAATTTAAAACACAAAAGAGTACAAACAGATTTTTTGCAGTACGCATCACTGTCCAAGAAATGATAGATTGATACTACTGGAGAAATCTCTTGTGTTGTCTATGAGGACTGTTTATTGTCGATGGAGCGAAGTGTTAGGAGCCAGTAGTTTTGTTTTGGTATTAGGATTTATGAGGTGATCCAGATGTATAACAGCGATTTTATCGAAGATTTTCACATTCATCGACATACTTACTTATCTACTGAAACAAGACTATGAGTCTGGAAAATAAGCATTGTGATTGTGATTGAGTAACTATGTTAGTTTATATACTTTAAAAAGTTTGAAAGTTTTCTTAAAAATCCGACAACCATCTTCTTTAAAAATTTGGTATGAATTTTTAGGTCTGTTTAATTTTATTTTTACAATTGTTTCAACGTTAAATCAAGATTCTAAAGTAAATCTACATGTTTTTTATTGGATATTTCTGATAATCACTTGTAGGTCAAATAACAAAGTACCACATGAATAGGAAATGAAATTAAAGGAAAAATAACCACCAATATCAGTAAAACCGGCTTCCAAAAAATGCCAAGCTCTTGAGCCACGAGCACACATCAACACTGTTTCAAATTCCTCATAAATAACACAATAATAACAACATAGCTATCCGATTGCTCAAAAGAACACAAGCACAAATCCGATTTAAATGTAATGGGGGCCATGTAAACAAATATTGAAAACCAATAAGAAAAATGCTAAGCGAAAAAACACCGTTGTATTTTGAAAATGGTAAGAATTTCGTTTCATGGGTATTTGCTTTCCAAGGGTTTTTGGACAAATAGTTTTTTGGAACCTCGCAGATGTGTTGCTGGGGAGTTTGTTGCGCCACTTCTTCTTCCCAGCTAAAACACTAGGAAGTGGTGACGGGCGGGCGTTTTGGGGGACTGTCTTTATGTAGAACTTTGACGTTCAAAAAGTGCTGGCACTCAGCCTAATTTGAATAAATGACTTTTGATTTGATTTTGATTTGATTTGATTTGAACGCTTTGAAAGGCGATCAATTAACAATTTGCTTCTTTTCGGTTTAGATATAGGCACTTAACTTTCTTAAAGCCTGGGAAATAACACTATTCAAGTATTGTAGGAATTACCATATTAGTGAGGAATCTAAAGAGACGTCCCCCGTCATCCCCGGTCGTGTGGCAGTGGCTTTTGAGAAGGGCTCTGAATAGATTTAGCAAAGTATTTCAGCAAGTTCGTCACGCTCCCTTAGATTTTACTGCTTGCGGTAGCGTCGGTGGTCGGGTTACCTCTTTCCCTCAAATATGGCGAGGGGGGTAATGGCTGATCTTTGCGTTATGCTCGTGAACGGGTGCTGCTTGAGGTGAAAAGTCGTCTTGTTAGCCATGGTTATAACTATTGTTATAACGATTATATGCTTAATGTTTAATTTTGATGGCCCTGGTTTATAACTTGTGGCGTCGAGTCACAGATCTTTTTATTATATTCTACCCTCTGCACGTGTAAGCGGGCACACCCTTCATGTCTGGAAGCTTATTTAGTTTTATTTGATACTGTTTTTATGCTTGAGTTCGTCTGTTTATGCTGGCATAATGGAGTGTGCTAGCTTAGAAGTAGCGAATTATTAAGTTTTATGTTTTTACGTGTTACCTTTGTTGTATTGTTTTCTTTGTAAGAATACTGACTACTTACATACCTTTGTATAAGTGATAGTTCTTATAACTCAACAGACAGATGTGTTGCTGGGGAGTTTGTTGCGCCACTTCTTCTTCCCAGCTAAAACACTAGGAAGTGGTGACGGGCGGGCGTTTTGGGGGACTGTCTTTATGTAGAACTTTGACGTTCAAAAAGTGCTGGCACTCAGCCTAATTTGAATAAATGACTTTTTGAATTTTTGAATTTTGAATTTTGAATCATTTTGTAAAGGGCGGAAACCTGGTTTCCTAAAATACAGGCTTGGTCTGGGCACCAGTCTTCCACAATATTTTTTTATTTTTTTATAACGTTGCCCCACACTAGGAATTTCTCGTGTATCGTGGGTGCGTTTACAAACATACAAAGTCACATACACAAACAGCCAGACCCGGAGCAACTATCTGTAGGCCATACAAATAATTATTCTGTGCGGGAATCGAACCCGCGACACACAGCGCAGCAGTCAATCGCTCAACCACTGCGCCAAACGTGCTGTCAAAATTAAATGTTGTCTGACTTTGATACCATGTTATATGTACTTTTTGTAACTGCTCCATTGGTCTCGCGGTCACAAGCGCGACTGCCGGGCGTGAAGTCCTGGGTTCGATTCCCAGGTCGGGTAAAACGGAATTATTGGGTTTTTTCAATTGGAATTTCACAGTGACAGCCCGGAGTTTGGAAGTTGGTGGTGTGACACCCCCGTGCCTCGAAAAGTACGTTAAACCGTTGGTCCTGCACCAAGATCTCTTTCCGATCGTGTCGGGTTGCCGTCCCATCGAAATATGAGTGATGGAAGAGGAGGGAGTGCACCTGTGTCTGCGCACACACTTGTGCACTATAATATGTCCTGCGCCGATGGCTAGTCTCGGTTGAGATTGGCCGCCATGGCCGAAATCGGTCAGGAGTTATATGTATTTTTTGTAATATTTAGGTGAGAAATAAATTATTATTATTATAATGATATCAAGGTAGGTCCCATCTGTTGGAGTGTCCCAAATTACCACTCACATACGGGCCACTTACTGGGCCCGTAAAATAAAATAGCTTTGTAAATGTACCATCGACTCAATAAGAAAAAGAATTTTAGTTTAATGTATTGCCAATATTAAGTCTACTACGTATATTTGAAATTATGTCTTGATTATATATGTAGAAATTTATATAGACTACAGATTTAATTTGTGTAAGTCTTGAGTAACATCTGGTTTCCCGGCCTACAGTTAATTGGTTGGGGACTTTGTTATTTTAGCTGAGCGATTTTCATCATTTACCTACCTACTCACTTCATCGTTTTTCAGATTTATTTTTTGTTTCATGTAAATTAGAGTTTAGCATACCACAGATTTTATTTTTTGTTCTTTGTGATTAATTAAAATCAATCGTATTTCAAAAGACTGTCTGATTGAATGCATAGAAGCTTATTATTTTTATTAAAAAATAAATCTCTCAAAGGAAACCATTTTTAGACCCTTTGGCCAGTCAAGCCAGTCTCTTTAATCGTGATGAATTATTCGCCAGCATGAATTTACGAAATATTATATTTACGATCTAATCCCTTTCTCTCTAGATTAAAGCTTAGTAACTGCGACATTTCTTTTTTCATTTTTATATATTTTGTTGTTTTGTCACATGCAAATTTTTTGTCTTTGTTCTCGACAACGTATTCATATTACATGGCATATATTAAGATACATCCAAAGTTTCATTGCTATTCTTTGCAAATACCTAATAGTCTACAAAGACATCAGTCAGCCATCAGGCCAAGCAATGAACATCTCATTTGATTCAGTTAGGCGTCATTTGACAGCATAGGTCCCAAATGGACTTGAAATTGTATTACCCAGCGCATGTCGAGATTCGGCTGTTACCTATCTATTTAATACATACGACACAATTAGTTATGCAATCGATACAGAGAAAAATGGTTTAATATAATAACAGAAAATATTTCACATAATTTCACTTTGTTTGAACGTTGTAAAGCTTTCCAATAGGTGTCGTTAATAAGATTTTTTTTTCGGAAAATGTGTTAACTAAATAAAGATAGGTATCTTATAAATGTTTCTGTCCTAAATAATTTCTTGGGTAATCTTTCGAGTAATGAACAAATTCTGAGAATGAAGGCATTTAATGTTTATATTAACGACTCTTTAACACTAAGTCATAAAGATGAGCAAACATTATTATTAAATCGTTGAGTGAATAAATATTGTTTGAATGGACAAATTGACCAAAAGATAATATAGAGAAAATCTTTAGAAAAACATAAAGAACGTTTATAAGCACAACCTTCTTATTTACATTTTTAAGGTACTTGTTCAGATTGAAGAAGTTACTGATGTAAGTGCCAGATGAGCTGGAATTCAGAACTGAATTGCAATAGTTTTGCTTTGTGTAACTTTAAATTCAGTGTGACTTGGCCTTTTTTTTTAAGGTTGGGAAATCATCAACTGACTTCTTCCGCTCTGGGTGGAGCGGAAGGGTCAGACTCTTACTGACTAAAACCCATCCGTATTCCTTCTAAAGCCTTTTGCGTTCCAGGGCCGCGGTGACTCTTTCGAACAAATTTCGCAACCCTGGCAAGGTGTGACTTGGCCTAAGTACCTAAATATAAGTCAATCTTGCCTTAGATTATAATATTGGCACGATATGATTCAGAGCTGTGGTTGGAGTACCTTGCATGAACAAATGAGAAATGAAGAGATCCCAAGTAGAACGAGAGAGACATACTTAAGCACATTGCTCGGAGAAGGGATGGTCAATGAGGCCAAGGTATTATAGTGGCGACCGCGTACCAGAAGACGAAGTGGGAGGCCTCCCACAAGGTGGACCGATGACCTGGAGAAGGTTTCAGGAATTCCGCTACATGCGATATGCACGCGGACAGTCGATGTGGTGACGATTGGGTGAGGACCAAGTTCAGCAATGAACGTCTATCGGATGACTGTGATTGTGATGGTTTATCTGTCATAAAAAAGGAACTTACCAGGTATTGCGTATACTAATGTGAAGCTCAGCATGCCGAACTGTTTCTTCCTGTCGCCAGGCCACTCCTCGGTACAGAAATGCACGTCTGTCGTTTCTATCTAGAATAAATGTTACGATTTAGTGATTTAAAAATAGTTGATAAATAAAACGTGTTACAGAAAGATGGGAAAACCTGAAAAGGGGTAGTAGATTATTTTAATTATACTATTTTTAATCAACGTTTGCATTTGCATCTCAGTCGCAACCTGTCAAAAATTTATAAAATGATTGTTTTTTACAGATTGCGACTGATTTATGTTTTTTTTTATGCAAACGTTGTTAGAGACTATTTACATATATTCAGCTCCTTTGCTGATCGATTTTAGTACATTTGTCTTCATTTTATACCTATCTGCCGCGAAAACTGAATAGACGCGGAAAGCTGCACGGATGCGTACGCATTTCCATACATAATAGTTGTTTCCTCTATAGAAAACAACTTCTTTGTATGGAGACCACGCTTATTCAGCTCTCATGCAGCTCAGTCTATAGACTGAGCTGCATGAGCGCTGAATAAGCGTGATACAAAGGCTGACTTTGACTGGCCTGTTGGTCGAGTGGTTAGTGACCCTGACTGCTTAACCGGAGGTCGTGGGTTCGATTCCCACCCAGGACAAATCTTTGTGTGATGAGCATGATCATTTATTCTGTGTCTGGGTGCAGTATGTCTATAATATGTATTTATTTAGATATACATATATAAGTATGTTTATCAGTTGTCTGGTTGCCATAGTACAGGCTCTGCCTAGTTTGGGATCGGATGACCATGTGTGAGTTGTTCCAAGTTATTATTATTATTATTATTTGAACAGAGCTGAATAAGTGTGGTTAGTCCCTAAAAATCAGTTGAATTAGCACTTAGCTATATATTTCAAATAGGAAATGAAAAAGATTTTAGTATGGCGAAACAAATGAGAAATCTGATTAAGATTCATTTATTGGACGTAAAGTTGTACAGTTGCTGCACATCAGTGGTAACTAAATGAGTATTAGCAATCCAGCTAAAGGTTTTCGCTACCATGTAGTGTACTTAACGCTCATAAACATGAACAAAATATACGAGCATTAAGAACGTTAATTCGTGTTACTTGCGGTCAGGCAAATAGTTTTCAACCATATAATATTCCCGAGATTACTTATCCGAAGTTTCTATAAACCATTAATGCAAAAGAAAATTTAAACTAACAGAACGTTGAACCGAAATGGAAATGAAAAAACTATTTAGGTACTTTTTATTTAGTAGTTTGAAAACCCGAAACGTTTCCTTTTGGGAATTTATTACGGCTGTTTGCATTTTTATATTGACAACTATTTGGGAATTTTTCATCTGCAAATAAATCATGTATCAATATGTTATATTGATACATGATATTTTTTTTTACTACAAAATGTAATGGTAGAATCCTTAAAAATAAACATATACCCATACCCCATTATTTATATAGATATTTACACCTGTTTTTATACATACTTAACTAACTATATACACTAGAAATAAAAATAAAAACTCCGAACTAAATTAACCCTAAATTATGGCGTCAAAAAATTCATCCGCATCGCTGTCGACTGGAAGTGTACCCAAAAGACCAGCGGCATTGCCACGTTGAATGGCAATGCTTATTCTTTGACCGAGGTAAAAGCCAGCCCTTGGGTCACGCGAAGTGTCAACTATGCGTCTTGAGAGATCTCACACCATTATAATATGAATTAGTGTTTCTATGGAAAAATAACCTTTTATCTAACTATCTAAATGTGGAAATCTGTGGCAAGTTCGTAAACAACAAAAATAATAAAACAGTTTATATCTATGCGTTCGTATTCATGTTACTCTGCGTTACTAGGTCTTTATTCGTAGGCAATTGTAACCGAAGTGGTTCATAATACAGAGCTTTCCATCTATCTATGTCACTTTGAAGCAGTATGATTGGATTTCTCGAAATTCAATTCACATTGCGACACAATAATAGAATCTAATCCGTCATGATATTGAGCTAATTCTATATTCAAACAACGGCGTTTCCCCAATAAACGTTAACAACCAAGCTACTGTTACAGAAAATATAATAAACTAAAAAAATTGATTGACACTCTCGTATTACAGGATATATTAGTAACGAATCTACCTAGTTTTGTTAAGTAAAAGATGTTGTTAAAAGAATGATGTTTTATTTCTAACAATATGATCATTGCAACATTGTTATAGGAACACTTGGTTTACAATTTTATAGGTCTTAGTTTTTTTTTGCAATTTCGTGACATAATATGACGTGACATAATAAAATCCGTAAACACTACTTAAAAGCTTGTCATTCTTAGTCGTTCTTCGTCATGATTACTATGAATTCTCTTAATCGGTATGATTATTATATATCATATTTATTAGTTTATGATTGTAGCATAATTATGTATTTAATTAGTATTATACATATTATCTGTCTATTCTTTCCGAAATGTTAAAATTCAATTTTGTATCTTAATTTTATTTGTTGTACACCTACCACAGTATGGTCTTTATAACCCAAAGGTTGACTGGTAGAGAATGCCTTGATGCATTTAGTCCGCCCATGTACCACTATTGTACATAAAGTTTAAATAAATAAATAATAACTGGTATTAAAAAATTAATTTTACCATGAGTTGCAAAAATACTTGGTTATTGTTTACTTATTCATATGATAAACTTCGTGCTCACGCATTTAGGATTTAAATATAATTAGAACACATTCATTTGTTTTAGAACTATTTAAATTATATTTTCTATGCACTAACCTTATGTACGTAATCTATTCTACTTACAAAGTAACTTAGTTAATATCTCACAGAAGTTGTTGGCATAACATGATGTACCAAGTTCTGTTTGACATCAAAAGTTTTAGCTTTCTAATTACCATGTTTGAAGTGGTTATAATTTGTCACAGTACTACTACTCATTTGCAGAAACGTGATTTAATCAAGTTTAAATAATATTTGAATTTTAGGTCCGTAGCTTCTTGCTGTCGGTCTAGCTTTGAGTTTTCCATATTAATATTTAGAGCATTATTTTTATATTTAGAGCATAATTTTAATATTTATTTGTTTTGATAATATTTTAAATGACGGAGAGACATAATTGGCATATATTTTTTTTTATTTATTTATCAACTTTTGGAATGTATGTTTTCTACTTACAGGAAAAAAACATCCAACATAGTGCCAAACCTTAAAATTTCATACATATGGTGTACCAGATGCAGCGGGAAAAACTAAATGTAGTGTTAGTATTACTGAATCTCGGCAACAATGTCAACCCAATTTATTTATGAAAATATTATGTACTAGAACTTCGCCCGCGACTTCGTCCGCGCGGATTTAGTAGGTACTCCACAAACTTCAACGCCCACTCCCTTTGTTTTGGAAAATTAAGCAAAAGGATTTTTATTAATTACCCAGCCATTTCTGCTGCTGTGATCTCTGGATCAGCGCAATTATCCACCCCGTCATTAGGGGTTGATTTTGCAAAGATTGTTATATCTGTTTCAATTATCAGTTTGTTTATACCAATTCCCACGTAAAATTTAAGTAAGCAATAATGTCTTCCCCTAAAAAGTTTATCACCCCTTTTCGCCCCTTAAGGGATTTATTTTCGAAAACTTCCAAATATTTGTTATTCATATTTTTCATCCAAATCATTAATGCCGTGTTTCAACTTCATCAGATTTTTCTTACTTAAAGCATTTTTATACCCGTTGTAACTTCGAAACCAATGGTCCGACTTGAATAATTTAAAGAGTAATTTATTTACATGTAGCTGTAATTAAATATAGCCTATGTTACTCGGTGAAGATGTAGCTTTCTATCGGCGAAACAATTTTTAAAATGGGTTTGTAGATTTTGAGCTAAATCGTTACAAACAAACAAATCTTTCCTCTTTATAATATTAGTTTAGATTTATGTAAGAAAAAATCGAATAAATCGAATAAAGTAAAAAATAAATTAGATCAACCGTTTTATAGATTTGCTAAAGTACACACATCTTCCATGAGATACTGTGTTAAATGGTACAAAAAAAAACCTTGTGACATATTAGAACTGAATGAAAGAAAGTTTTAAAGTTATATTAAAAGCACACTTAGTAAACAAGCATATTACAAATTGGACGATTACATTCAGGATAAGAATGCTTAGAAGCATGCTGCTCCTGCTCCATAGGAGAATCAAGAGTGTAAAAATACTGGTTGGCATCATTATGCCAACCAGTATTTTAAATACATTTATTTAACTATATAGATGTACTTCTCGAACTGAATGAGAAAAAAATTAAAACATGCATAAAACGCACTCTATGTAGACAGGCATATTATAAACTGGAAGATTATATCCTTGATAAAAATGCTTGGCTAAATGCCGGTCCTGCTCCACAGCCTCAGCCGCTTGGTTCCACTAGTTAGGTTTTATATTTGGAAGAGATGCTCACCCTCTTTTATGTCTAATAATAATACTATTCCGCATAATCTTATATTATGTTTGGAATAAACTTTTCTTTTTCTGTATTTTCAGATTGATATTCATAGTTTTATATAATTTAGAAGCAATTTTTATTTCAAGTTCTGTAAATGTGAGAACCCTGGACCATTATGTTAATAGATAGTTTCCTTGTTTGACATGAAATAGCAGGGGCAGTTGAGGGTGTGTCATGCTCACTCCAATGTCTCGCTGATGGTGGCGCGTGTATCGGATCATTCAGTTCCCTTCAAAATGGTTGAGCTGAATGGTGCTGATGCACGCGTCATGTTCGTGAACGGGCGCCGTCAGTGGAGACTGGTCATCCCTTGGTTGCCACTGCCTCATTTTAATATTTCATACTATAAATTGTTTTTTTTCTTTCTTTACATTGTTCTCATATATAGAAGCAACAAGGTTTATGTAACCAGGATTTTTGTAAACATAAAATGATTTAAAAGAGTGTCCGTGGAGTTTCTTGCACGTTCTTCTCCATAGAGATCTACGCTTGCGAACGTGCAAATAGCTTCATGTTTTTGACGGACTGACTTTGACAATTCAAAAGTACCTGATAATGGTTTATTTGAAATAAATGCTTTGACTTTGACTTTGACTTTGACTTTGACTTGTGTATTTTTTTTTTTTTTTCTATTCAATAACTCACACACTGTAAAATCAATTGTTTGCAATATTTGTAAATATGTGAGCACTATTTATTTTACACAAATTTGCTAATTATAATATTGTAGGAGTACCAGTAACAGTACGGAGGCATTTCATACTTCGTAACAGGGTAATTTCGAACTGGCGTACATCGCACTCGTATGCTTTCTAACTAACGATACGTCGGCCTTGCATACTTCGCTCCAGTGAACTTTCGAACTGGCGTACATCGAGATCCTGTACTTTAGAACTAACATACGTCGACATTTCAAACTTCGACATTCAGTAGCGGAGTGATATTATTTTACTGTAATGTTGACATTCAAAGGTGCCTTTTATTGGCCTAATTGGAATAAACGTTTGACTTTGACACAACTGAGAAACTACAAAGTAAAATATCAATTGCCCAAAACATTTCAACCAATGAATGATACATACCGATATATTCTTCAATGCCTTCGATATGATTGGCACAGGTTCTCTCCTGACAGTGGCCACCATCAACAGTGGTATGAATATCAGCAAGGCAAGACACCACAGGAGTAGCAGCAGGAGTAAAGCCTGCTTTCTGCCTGGCGGTCGGAGTCTTGGTTCTGGTGATATTGACAGCCATCTGTCTACGGACATGGCTGTTATTGTGAACACGCTGGCTGCTACTGCTACTCCTGGAACAAAGATAGAAATTATAGTATTTATGGGTAGAAGCAACTTTTGGTTTTGGGTTGGAAATCATCAAATGACTCCTCCCGCTCCGGGCGGATCGGGAGGGAGTGTGTCTGCCTTTTGCGTTCCAGGGCCGCGGTAACTCTTTCCAACAATTCCGTAACCCTGGGAGTTCCGCAGCCCTTGGGGTAGAGTACCCCAAGGGCTGCAGAACAGCTGTCTAGCTTAAGCCGTGGAAATTTTAACATGCCATCTGACAAAATATCTCTGAACCACTCCTGAGATGGTACGAGTTTCTTTGTTATTATTATTTTCTTTGATAGACTCTCGTGTGATCTCATGAAAAGTGCCCAGGTTGTAGTTATCAGCGAACATAGACTCCGGCAGAGGAATACCACTCCTTAGCTAAACATAATACAAAAAAAAACTCTAAAAAGGAAAAAAATCAAATGAATTGATCCTTTTGGTTTATTATAGGTACTTAGTATAGTAACTTTTTAAAGTAATTTTGTCAGGGGTTTTTTAAATTTTAAAATTAATTTTTATTTCATGCTTTTTAAACTTATTTTACCTATAATGTACTAAAAGCTAAAAAAAATATAATTCGTTAGGTTCTTGGTACCAGTCATCACTTCACTTTCCTCATCAATCTAGGGCATTGATCATCATATGCCTAGTCTTTTCCCAACTATATTAGGGTCGGCTTCCAGTCAAACCGGATTCAGCTGAATACCAGATTTTACGTGGAGCGGCTGCCTACCAGACCTCCACATCCCATTAACTGGGTAACACGGTACTCCTTGGCAAGACTGTTGTCAGATTATCTGGTTTCTGACTATCCGTAACGACTGCCAAAGATCTTAAAATGGGCATTGATCAGACAAATAAAATTAGTATAGACATAAATAACATTATAATAATAAATTTATTCTCCAAAAAAAATTACACACGTATTACGAAAACTGAAAATTGACAATGTATATTTAAATACTGGCTTAGAGTTTGTAATATATATGTACATAGTTTGGGACTTTTTGCATCCGAACTAAGCGGTAGCATGTATCTCGGATACATACATACATACATACAAAAATGGTCATAACGACCTTGACAAATCAAAAGTGCCTGTAATGGTTAAATTGAAATAAATGCTTTGAGTTTGAGTTTAATACATACAAATCTTTTTATTTTCATTTCTTAAGTTAATATTCCTCATTCCCATTCAATAAAGTGTACATTATTAAGAACACTCCTGACTAATACACCTTTCAAACGAAAAAAAAAAAAACAAAATCAAAATCGGTTCATCCGTTCGACAGCTTCGATGCCACAGACAGACACACACACACACGCACACACGCGCGCACACACACACACGCACACCCTCACACACAGACTCGTCAAACATATAACACCCGTCGTATCGTATCGTTTATCGTCGTATCGTTTTTGCGTCGGGATTTGAAAATACCGCTGTCAACCTGACCAATTTGTGTTCAACACGTTTCCCTGGGTTTACAAACTAAATAACAATAGATGCCGAATGCGGATTGTAATTTGTCATTTGTCATCTATTGAAGATACGCATGAAACGCTTGAGAATAGCGACAAAGTTTCCCTTTGTGTTCATTAAATACTATCGATAGTGATTGAATGTATTGAATTACTAGCTGCTGCCCGCGATTAGTAACCCATTCTTAATTATCGACCATTTGTAAGTCTGATATATAGTTGCAATAAATTAAAGTTTCATTGAAATCCGTTTGTTTCGTTTCCATTATCACAAACCTTCACACTTATTGTAATAGATGGATAGGATAGGATATCAAAATCGGTTTCTTGTCGGTCCCTTATCACTCAACACCTCAATGTTACAACCTACCATCGATCTATCTAACCTAGATCGTAACTACAGTTAAGATGAACACATAAAATCCAACTGACGTCAAACAGGCCCTTAAACAGAAGGAACATGTAGCAACAAGAGTGACGTTGATTGCTGTAGTAAACCTTGACACTTATAACATAGGAAATACCTACAGGCACTTTACTGAAAGACTCCCACACACATACTCAACTGACACTTACCAAAAGAATCGAAGAATTACGAAGGCATACTCGCAAGTTTCTCCCAAAAATCTCGTACACAGTTGTACGTGTGTGTGTGCGTGACTCATGATACTACAATAGTGAGTGGTGTATCTAGAATACCTAACCCATGGTCCTACATAGCTTCACGTAGTTACAATAAATTAATTGCCGCAGTTAAACCAGAAAGCCATTAGATCTGTTCTAATTACTAGTCGTAAACCATTGAGTGCCGACACATGTTCCGTGGTGAGGCCCTAAGGTGAAGGGAAGAGAAACATGAATAAAGATCGGTTTATGCCTATTTTTTTGTTGAGTGAAAATCAGACTCTGGCTGACTAGTGCACTCGCGAAAATATTGACTCAAGATAAAATGTGATTGAGGGCTAAGCTTAACACGATTATAGTTCAGATCTTTAAGAAAATAATCAATACAGAAGGTTTTCCAAAGAAATGTAAGTAAAAAAAAAACAATATAAATCAAACATTGACTGACAAATTTATCTATTTATTTATATCACACTTGTACCTAACGCTCACAAAAGTACAGAGATGGACTTAATGCCTAAGGCATTTTCTACTAGTTAACCTTTAGGATACAGAGACAAAATAATAGTGGTAGGTGCACGAATACTTTGGGCACGCCACTATAATATTGTGGCGATAGCTTCCCCTCTTTGAGGAGTGGTTAGAGAGGCACCACGGCGTACTCGCCTTCCACCTGACACAGGTACTCCCTGGACACGGTTGTTTCGGGAGCTACCTGTTTTCGATTTGGCGGGGGGACACGCCCGGCTGTCACCACTGTATGAATAATGAGGACAAGTTGGAGCATACGGTGGAGGTCTACCCTGCTTGAGCAGAGCGCCACCGTGTTCTCGTCGAGGCGATCGGTGGCAGAGACTCTCGTTTCCGACCCTGGTTCAAACCATGGTCCGGAGCGAAAGGGCATGGCAAGCTGTCACCTCCTTCTACTACGAAGCAGTGATGCTAGCGAAGGAGAAGGTGGGCCGTGTGAGGGAGAGACAAACCTTACGCCCCTGCCGCCGCAACAGACAGACAAGAAGCGATTCCTGGCCACCGTAGGCGCGGGCCTTCGGAGGGCGAGCGTTGGGTGGCTCGCCGTACGTGGATTTCTATTTCGGTTGGCAAGTTGACAACGCTTTCTGATCAAAACTTATCATAGTAGTGCAAGTCATAGCACGAAGCTGGTTGATAAGTAGGTAGGTATCGGCTATTATTTCCAGATAATAAACATAATTCTTTTCTCAGCAAACATGTCAAAGGAATTTATAAAAAGCTTTATGGACCTTTCTTTGGTTTATAAGTTACGATCTTTATTCTATCCTGATAAAATACAACCTTTTCCTTCTTTTGTGATAAAAACACACTTTTTACCCGAAGGATAAAACAGTTTTCGTGTCCATAAATAGTGGACAAATTTATTTTAGATTTCTATAAAAAACTTCTTTTTCACTCGGTATAGTGTCCTTTTAACACACAATAACATTACGCCTGTCTTCCCGGAATAGGTGGGTAGAGGTGTAGGTACCTAACGTTTTCATGTTCTTATTATATCTAATGACATTGGCGTTTCAATTTCGATTCATGATTGTTGATGGTTAGTTAAAGATTTAACAAGAAAGTTCTTTTGTGAAAGCTGTATAGATTTCGATAAGAAGTAATTGCCTACGGTTACGGGCAAATAAATTAATACATCTACACACATGTTAATGAAGTAAACTAACTACTTAGACACGTGACGTCATATCACCCTAGTTTTCATTGAGTCCTGACACGGAGACTTGTTTGACGACGTGCTGACAGGTTGTCGAAGCTATATATACTTATTTCCATGGAAGATGGATAGGCCTTTAGTGGGATGCTACTTGTGTAAAATAGTACTTACTAGCTAGACCTTGTCACTAGACTAAAACTGGTCCTACTCTTAAAACTATGAAGACTATCACTTACGTCTGAAGTTTTGTTGTAGTGTGGCCATAGCGGTCATTGCTCTGAATCTTTTATCTCTTCATAAAAGCCCGTTTTAAGGATAAAAATCAATAGATACAATTCACCTTTTTATGCCAACATTTTTCAAACGTTTTTCTATTTTAATTTAGTAATGAAATTATATGCCAACCAATACCCAGTGTCGCCTTTTATTAAAAACTTGAAGTATTATTCAAAACATGAAACATATTTTTTAACTTTTTCAAAGACAAGTATTTCAACTAAGTATTTTCCCTTAGAATAAGCCTTATTTTTAACCGACTTCAAAATAAGGAGGAGGTTGTCAATTCGGTTTTTTTTATGTGTGTTACCTCGTAACTCCATCATTTATAAATTGATTTGAAAAGTTATTTAATATGTGAAAGGATATACGTTCCGATTGGTCCCATAGAAATTTTATCAAAATCGGTTCAGTATTTTGGTTTTTAAATCAAAATAGCTGGAGGAAACAGAAATAATATCATGCAAGTAAACGAAATTAATTTTTTTTTGTTTTCCTGTGACTTTCCAGTGGTGTTGTTAGGTAAAGGTGTGGGTATGTACCACTAAAAAGTGTAAAATAAAAAACTTGAAAAAAATATACAATCGACTTCTAAATTTATTTTGTAAAAATTTTTTTCACTTTGAAATTCTTTAATTTTTTGGAGAGCCATTTAATGCTGCTTTAGGGAAACGCCCACCATTAATTGTATTTTATATCTATCTTTTTTACGCTCATTATAACAATGACCAAACTACACCAACACAGGTAATAATTACTTGTTACTTTAACCCTCCGGAGTTAGATTGAGGTAGCTGTGAATTATACTTGTACCTTATACAAAGGTAAACTATAAGTACCTATACCGAACTACCCTTTCGATAATTGGGTTCGTATTAACGGCCTAAAGTAGTATAGTTTTATAGATCTTGACCTGCCTTTTAACTCATTTAAAGCTAAATTTAAATCTAACATTTGTTCGAAGGCATACAATTCTATGAATCGGGTATTTGCGCTCCGAGTGTCGCGCCTAATCAGCTTCTTGACCTCCCTGTTAAGTACCTGACGCTCAGACGGCGTTGCATTCAGGAGTTCTCGTCGTTTCCTCATCAATCCCAGAGTCTCGCTGGTAAGTACCGATTTGCGTCCAGTACTCACAGGTCGAAAGTGTTTAGAGCCCACCTCGCGAATGACACGTACCAGGCTTTCGGCGGCATCGTTAATGTCCTTCGTGGTTTCCAACATGGCAAATCGGTTCTGTAGGTCCAACTGGAAGCTTTCGCAACCAGCTTCGACCTCAGGCAGCGTTGGTCTGACAGTCGACCTCGTTAAGCGCGCTCTTTCGATCTTGACATTAATATTCAGAGTGCCTCTAACCAGTCGGTGATCACTTCCGGTATTTACCCTGTTGATTACAGATACGTCTCTGAATATATGGCGCTTATCGGATATAACGAAGTCGATCTCGTTCTTTGTCACGTTGTCGGGGCTTCGCCAGGTCCACCTCCTTTGAGGCTTCTTCTGGAAAAAAGAGTTCATCAGAAAAAGCCCCCGAGCCTCGAGGAAGTTTGCCAGCATTCGCCCCCTGTGATTTCTTTGCCCATAGCCGAATGGCCCTACTCTCGACTCGCCACTCTCTTGTACTCCCACTTTAGCGTTGAAGTCACCCATAACAACAGTGTAGAATGTTTTGGTACGAGACATAGCTTTCACTATGTCTTCGTACATGGCCTCGACTTCGTCGTCAGGGTGTGCGGACGTTGGGGCATACACTTGTATGATCTTTAAGGAGTACCTTTCTGATATCTTAAGTATAAGGTATGCCACCCTCGCCGACACACTGCCGCATTCCACAACATTGCTCCTGAGTGACTTGTGGACCATAAACCCGACGCCACCTTGGGATGGTTGGTGTCCCTCTCGGAAATAGAGCAAGTGGCCACTATCGAGGGTTATCGTCTCCTCTCCCTGTCTTCGGATCTCCGATAGTCCCACGATGTGCCAGTTAATACGACTTAACTCTACTTCCAATTCAGCGAGGTGCTCGTTCAGCCGCAGAGAGCGTCCATTAAACGTAGCCAGGTAAATTTTACGGTGTTGGTACCCTGCCGTAGCCCGGGGATTCTTAGCACCCCCCACCGCACCGTTACCGTGGCCGGTACCATGGCCAGGAATAGTGCAGCTGCCGGGAACTAGGGGCCGTAAATCTGGGTTGCTACTCATTTGAGGGGATTTGCCATAGTCACCACGCTTGGCAGGCGGGTTGGTGACCGCAGTTCCTGGAATACTTTCTCTTATAGTTCTGCTGCCCACTATAAGGTTCGGCATTTGGGAGCATTCCAGCATGGTTCATGGATATACCGCCATGTATCGGTTACCGGAGCGACAACTGGCTATTATTCTCCCTTAGTCGCCTCCTACGACACCCACGGGAAGAGGTGGGGTGGCCTATTCTTTTTACTTGCCGGATACCACACGGCAC